>CM077082.1:139196413-139768265 GCA_039513925.1 Platanthera zijinensis
GAGAAGCTCCGACCAGGAGATCTCACGAGGCCGCATAACAACTGAAAAATCCATAACATTAAAACTCAATTCACCAATTCCATAGGATTTCACCCTATAAAGCCAGAAATCACAAAATTATGAGGTGCTCAGCCATAACCTCCTGTACCTCTCCTCCCATGTCCTCATACATGTTCATTTGGAGGTCTTGCAGTGAATCAGATTCTGAAATGTTGAATCATCTATGGCACTTACAATAATGTTCTGTGCTCTTTTATCCATGGTTGCCAAAATGATTTATCCTTGGTCATTCAGAATAACTCTTTGGAGTTTGAATATTAGCATCAAGAACTGATACCTTCATTGGAATGAAGGGTCCTTCCTGAACTGTGATGTATATTCTTGGGTCAGATGCCTCCATAAACAACCTGACTCTTTCTTTCCAAATTCCAAAGATTTCCTTCTTGCATATGGGTAATTTCATAGACCCTAGCTCCTTATGATTCTCTCCAGAACCCATCTTCTTGAATTTTGATTCTGCCTTTCAGATCTACCTCAGACTGTTAAGTCCTTTTTGAGGAACCTGGCTCTGATACCACTAGATAGTTTTACTTTCAAGACAACCTAAACACCTAGAGGGGGGGGGGGTGAATAGGTTCTAATTGCTTGTTCAATTTTTTAGGCAGAATTCAATTACAAAAATTAAAACATCCAGCACAGCATTCACAGACATTTAATCATCACAGATTGCACAATATTTTATAGTGGTTCCCCAAGGTCTGGGTACATCCACTTTCCCCCTTCACCTATCTAGCAGTATGCTAGATTCGGCCAAACTTCCACTATTCTCAGATCCTCAGATCCTACAGCTCAGAACCTGGATAGGTTCCTACAACTCAGGCACTACAGCCCTACCTCAGCCTTGCCACAAGGCCTACAACTCAGAGAAGAACCTTCTCCTACACTCAGGCAAACAGCCCTACCACTCAGAGATCAACTCTCCTACACTCAGCCTTTATATCACAGGCTTACAACTCAGATCTGTGTAAAACAGATCCTACAGAAATTTAGAAAAGAAGTTTTAATATCTTGCCTTTGTTGAGAGAGAAGAGGACAAGACAATTCTTGATCAGCTGATGAAATCAACTGAATCTGATCTTTCTTCAAAGCTTCTTGAATCTGAACTTAGCTGAGTTGATTTCCAAACAGCTTCTTGAGAAACCACTGATGGCTTCCTTCTTCTTCTTCAAAATGGGTGGATCCCTCTCTATCCAACACCTTTGATGATACTTCTGAATTCTTGTTAGAACTCTTCTTAGATCTTCTGATGAAGATCTTCTTTAGTGTATTACACCTTCTTGATTTGATTTCTCAATTTGATTGCCAAAGTTCAATCTTCTTATTGCTGTCTTTACTTCTCTCTGAATCTGTCTATATATAGATCTTCTTAATGGTAACCGGCTGATTCGGTTTATAACTGTTTTCTGATAAGTCTGACAACATCAGTTAACTGGCTGCAACCCACAGCTGTCAAGTCTTCAAACAGATCCTGTGCCTTAGTCTTGGTCAGCAATGTGTTGAGACAGACTGTTAGGAAGTGTCGAGACCAACTGTCTGTATGTGTCGACACAAGTAACTTTGGTGTCGACACAGCCTTTGATGATGTCTACAAGTTTGCCTTTAAGTCGACACAGCTTCTTCAGAGAATAACTTAGTCTTGACTTTACAGTGTGTCGACACAAGTCCTGTGTGTCGACACAGTTGTTGTAGATTCAGAACTCAGTATATGTTGACTTAGTCTTCTGGTGTCGACACAAGTATTGTTGACTTCTGCCAATGTGTGTCGACTCTGTCTCATTGTGTCGACACAGCCTCCCAGTGTCGACACAAATGTGGTCGACTATCTTCCTGTGAGTCGACACTGCTTCCCAGTGTCGACACAAATGTGGTCGACTATCTTCCTGTGAGTCGACACTGCTTCCCAGTGTCGACACAAATGTGGTCGACTATCTTTCTCTGTGTCGACACAGCTTCCTTCAAGTATCGACACAAATATTCTGAAGTGTCGACACTGTTTCTTCAGGTGTCGACACATGGACTTAGAATATCTTTCTGCATTCTTTAACACCTCTTCACCTGCACATGTCAACTTAAAACAACATCAAATACACCTTGATGTATATCATTGAGCTAAGTTGGGCTTCTTCAAATCAGGTACACATTTTCCAATGTACCCAACAGAATAAACTAGTCGAAGCTGAATTCAGCGAGTATCAAGTCGATATACGACGAATCGGAGAATGGTCATGACGAAACATGGCGAATCGAAGAGTAGCCACGACGATACACGACGAATCGTCGAGTAGTACTTCAATACTCGACGAATCGTTGAATGGTCACGATGATACTCGACGAATCCAGCCTATTCGTCGAAACCTCTCACCTATACTCGACGAATTTCCCTTAGCTTCTATTGACTTCATACCGGTCGACCCATATTCACAATGTAGGTCCCGAAATGAAATTCCACAATGTCCAGATCATCATAGGCTTGGTCATTCGCTCATATCACATATGACTAAGGCCAACACACACCTTTCCAACTTCTCAAGAGCTCTTATGTGCGACCTCTTAGGCTCATACTGTGTTGGCAGTGATGTTATATGCTTGATCACTTCCAGATCACCATGGTAGAACCAACAGTCTCCCACTTGATCTTGAAATTATCAAACAAAAGCTTCACAAACAATGAGCGGCATCTTGCAATGCATCATTGCTCCCCAAGCAATAAGAGTTTAAAACTCGAAATCCATTGTGACAAATATATCAGTGTTGTCATGTCCCTTCATCCCTTTCATCCGGATAGAATTAGAGGTACAGATTGTGTCAACCTCATAATTGTTCAACCCTAGTTTTCTTGATCTAGAATGGACTTCCAGAAATTGGTGAGTCCAATATCATATATTGACTCAACCAAGCATGACCATGCATTTCTCAGTCCCATTCCATCAAGGCACCCATAGATGCAACTCCTGTCATATAGAAGGACAAATCTTATCTCTGCTCACATGCAAACACCCAAATGATTCGTAACATACCCAATAACCACTTTTATCATCCAACTTTCTCAAGACTGGACTTTTGATAGCATCAAAGCACACTCTTCCTCACTCAGTGAGTGTTGTGACTTCAGGTCAAAGGACCACAAACACCATTTCCACTTGAGCCATACTTGTGGCACGTTCATATAACAATCCACAAAGTATTCTCACGGTGGGTCTGTCCAGTACAACTTGTTCATAACAAGTACCCATGTGATGACTTGATATCACAATATCATGACCTATGAGGACCGTTCATCAGTCAACATTGTAACGCCCCCGATTTTTCGATGATTTTATTTAAAAGGGAAACGTCATATTTACGACGTCGTGGCATTACTTTTAACATCGAGTTGACGGCGCAATGCCGTTAAGGCATTTTCGTGTCCGTGTGGTCGAGTCGGCCGAATTCTTATTGTAATTGGGAAAATTTTTGCATTTTTAAATTTAAGTTAAGTAATCTTGGACTTGCTTGTCAAGTTTCGTCGCAGTCCGAGCATTTTTGGAGTCTTGGCGCGTGATTTAATATCTTGAGAATGGTACGTCGGATTCTAAGGTTGTCTACGCTGCTAATTCGTAGAGATAACGATTCATTCCAAAATATTAGTCAAATCAGAACTTCTGCAATTTGTCCTGCTTGTACTCGAGATCCCCCCTTTCGTTCTCGAGAACTCCCAGTTGTTCTTGAGAAGTCATGACTTAATGTTTTCGAGAAGATCTGCTCTAGTTCTTGAGAATTCTATCATAGTTCTCGAGAAGTCTATCCTAGTTCTCGAGAAGTCCTATGCTATTCTCGAGAAGTCCTATGCTGCACTCGAGAGGTCCGTTTCGGCTTGTGTTAGGGCGCCGTTTTGAGGGTCAAAACGGAACCGTATAAAAAAAAGGTAAACATGAAATTTGTTCACCTCGACGATATCTACAACTTTCATGTTGACCACGTTTTGATTTGAAGCCATCTTAGACTTTTATTTTTGATTTTCCCAAAACTGCTCGTAAATAAGCTGCATTATTGATTTCTACCCGAGAACCCTTTTTCTACTCGAGAACTACTGTTTATTCTCGAGAATTATGGTCTTATTCTCGAGAAATATTTAATTCTCTCGAGTCCTACTATTTTGTTCTCGAGAACTATAAGTTTCTCTCGAGAACTTTGCTCTCTTTCTCGAGTAGCCCCCTTTCCTCTCGAGTAGTCCTGTATATTCTGCGTTCGGGCGCATTTTGAGGGTCAAAACGGCACCGTATGAAAAAACGGTCAACATAAAATTTGTTTGTTTCTACGAGATCTACAACTTTTATTTTGGGCACTTTTCGATTTGGAGCCATCTTAGACCTCTATATTTGATTCTTCCGAAACTGCTCATAGGTAACCCGTTTGATTGATTTTCTCGAGTACTAAGCCTTTTATCTCGAGATCCAATGTTTCTCTCGAGAGCCATAGCCTCTCCATCTCGAGATATGATGTTCCTCTCGAGATCCATAGCTTTTTTGTTGATAACCAACGTTTTTCTCGAGAGCCAACCTCTCCCTCTCGAGTAGGTCTGCTTCCTCTCGAGTGGTTCTGTACCGTCTGTGTTCGAATACCGTTTTGAGAGTCAAACGGTGTCGTACGAAAGAATGATCAACATGAAATTTGTTCGTCTCGACGAGATCTACAACTTCCATGTTGGGAAATTTTCGATTTGAAGCCATATTAAATCTCTATTTTCGGTTTCCCCGTAGCCACTCATAAATCACACGTTTTCTTGTATTTAGACAAAAAATTTATAAGTACTTTTACATATATATATATATTCTTAGACTTAGGTTTGAACAGAACTTCTTCTTCTCTGATTCCTTCTCTCCCGAACCAGAACAGCGAGCGAGAGAGAGAGTTCTTTTTCGTGAATCTTCCGGTGGCCGCCGACGGAGCTTCGGTTCTCGAAATCTTCTACCGAACGTAGATCCGGAAAGCTCTCGCCGAGAGCTACGCTATTTTGGTAATTTATTTCCCATTCCTTGAGTTTTTTTGTTAGGGTTTTTCGGCCCTAACCCCTTTTCCGCTATTTTTGTCTAGATCTCAACTTCTCCCGTGTTCTTTTGCCCCGATCTACGACGCGGAGCGATTCATGAGAACTTTTTCGGTACAACCAAGGCAAGTGGTGGTTTTCCTTTGTTATTCCTTGTCCGGCTTGATGGTAACCGTTATGCCTTTGTTCCTTAATTTTCTTGCCTTTTGTGTTGTCTTTCCAAACTATGGTTATGTTTAACCCTTCTTGAAGATCACTCAAAATTATAAAATCTGGTCATCGTAATTTCGATCATGACTAGGTGCGTATAATCGTCCTTAGAATGTTTTATCAGTGAATTAAATTGTTTCATCTATCATTGTTGGACGTGTTAGTGTCTATATAGGAATTGTAAATCGTTTCTAAAGGTTGATCAACCGTGTCTTTAATCTAGAAATATCATGTAGAATCCGATGTGCCAAGTCCCGAGATGTTGGTGTTGTGGTTTCTTTGGGTTTTCCTCTGTTTCGGGAGTTAGTGGGCAGAACCACCTCCGCAAGGTTGTTTCCTTTATTAGTAACTTTTGGAACTCTACCGTTGTTTTGGGCATCTGTGGTGTATGATGGAGTGTATGAATCTCTCCCGCAGTTAAACAGATTTAATCTTCGTGAGGGGTGTGTCCAGCTAAGTGACCATCTCGCCCGTATTTTTAGGTAGAGTGACCACAAGTGGCTAATAAAGGTTATGGATTTTCTTCCTTATGATTTACTCATGTTCGTCACCTTATTGCCTTGTGCATATGGTGTGTTTGCGATGTACGTTACGATTAACATAAGTGTTCTTTTCCTGTTTGATGCTTACTTCGTACTTTATGTCAGTATTTTTGGTCTTGGGTTGGTACACCTTATGACCTTTGTTTACTTTTGCTTAATTTTTCTGCCACCATTTGTACCTACTTGCTAAGGCGTTCTGTTTTTTTTGGAATGTCTTAGGTTCAGAGCCGTAGCAGCTAGTGGAGCTGGTTTTGGACTCTCTTAGCGGCAGTGTCAGTTGTGGTTTTGTACCTCGCCGTACCGAGGTAGTTGTCGTTCAGTTTTCTTTTTCCTTGTTCAGACATACTATTATACTATGGGTTCGTGTAAGAATGTTGACGCCCACAAGATTGTTGATTTTTGACACTTGCTAGCTGATGTGGTTTTCTTATGTTTGGTTTAGATTACTTGCTCTCTGTGGTGATTTAGTGCTAGGATTGCATGTTAGATATTTTTAACCTATAAAACCCTACTATTAGTAAAGCATACATGTCATCTCTTTCAAAACTAAGTCACTACTTTCTGTTTAGCGTAAAGACTTTTTCTATACTTATTATAAATCTAGGATTTGCATAGCATGAGTTGTTCCTCGGTGACATTTATACTCATGTAGGTTGTTAGAGTCAATTTAAATAAGTATCTTCCGCAAGCATATAAATATATTTTGAATTATGGACTAGTTGATCCAATAAGTTGCGGGATACGGTTATCTTCTTAACTTAAACTAAATTTCAATCATAACAACATATATTTTCCTTTTAAACTGTCGAGTTTAGAGTCTTGCCTGAGCGTCTTCAGTTATACCCTACATGGCGTGGCATCACGACGCGTATTTTCCATTACTCTTATATAATTTAACTGTTGGGAAAATGTGGGTTGTGACAGTTTGTATCAGAGGGAGGTTGCTTGATAATTGGTCGGACAACCTTCCCTTGTTAGTGTTAGTTTGTTTAGTGTCGTATCATACACACACCGATGTGTCATCAGTACGTCTTGGCTAAAGCATGAACACTACACTCATAAGCATGATTAGAAGTATACGGGGCATATTATGTAGTATGGGATGCATAATATGTGTTTGTATATGGATCCACCATAGGTGGCAACATTTGAGGGTTATGTAGTATGGGATGCATAACATCACCACATGAATGCCCATTAGCACGTTTTCTTTTCATTGCATGCAATATTATGTAGTATGGGATGCATAACATTGCATGTGTACGCCGCTCATAACATGCATTAAGGCCTTTTTTTTGGATGCATAACACTGCATACATATCATAACATAACATAAGCACATTATGCCAAGCTAAAGATTTACATAATGACATATGTACACACATGATTTTAAATAAAAATAAAGAATCCATGCTTCTATATCATAAGCACATGAGTCAATAGGATGATAGGATATCATCCTGAATAGGACATATCATCATTATAAAATCCCAGAGCAAGTTGCAGCATAAGCAAGTGCCTTTTAAGTATGGTCTGAACTAAGTGGTGTAGTCCTACTTTAGCTAGAGTTTTAATGAGGTGTTTATATATTTTTTTAGAATGTCGCATGAGCGCGTTACGACCAGGTAGACTCTCCAATCTGAGGGTGAGTCGTCAGGTGCGCAGGGAGAGGCAGTGATTGTAGAACTACGCCAGAGCATGAAGACCATGGTAGGTCAAATCGTAGCAATGCAAGCACAGTTGCAGGCATTGTTGGCTGCCACCTTAGGACGACAGCCTGGTGAGCAAACCCCCATAGTGATTGGGTATGAGAGTGAGATCATTAAATTTAATAAGTTTGCTTCTGAGTTGAGAGCTGCTGAGGAGTGCAGGGTTAAAGGTTTCTTGGGCGGTCTCAAAAATGACATTTAACAATTTACCAATACTTACCAGTCCGAGACTAATGCAAGGACAGTAGAAGTTTCTCTTGAAGTTGAGACCTTTGGATATGCTAAGGATCGTGGTATGATACCGAGGAAAGAGAAGAGGAAAGGTGTTGAGGATGGAAGCTCTTGGGCATCCGACCCTTCTTTGAAAAAGAAAGGTGGTGAAATTTGTAGCTTCTGTGGTCGATCCGACCATCCTTACGAAAGGTGTTTCAAGAGAAGTGCCACTCAGAAGAAGCAGCGGGTGCTCGCCATCCAAGGAGCACCCAAAGGAGATCTGGTGTGCACGTTCTGTTCAAAGAAGGGACATGATGTGAGTCATTGATGGATGTAAGAAAGGACTTGTTTCCAGTGCGGGCAGAAGGGACACCATAATTCTTCGTGTCCCCAGGCTCAGTCCCCACTGAATCCTGCCCCCTCAGGCTCTGCCGCCGCCGCCAAATCAGGACAAAGGAAAAAGTAAACTGATCGCAGCGACCGAAGAAGAAACTCAGTCTTCAACCTAAGTGATCTCAGGTTAGGTTCTAACTAGTTTTTAGTTCAATCCTGGTTTTGTTGTTGTTCGAATAAGTTAGGTATGCAATTTTATTAGTAGATTAAGGTAAAGAACCGTTGGATGCGTGTTCTTTTTGATTTATCGCTACCCACCCATTCGTGGCTAGGGCTTTTGTAGAGCTTCATGGCTTGACCCTCGTTTGGGTTGGTGACATGTTTTGTGTCAAGTTCCTTCTGGTGATTCTGTGGTATCGGACCAAGGTAGTCAGAGATATCTGATTTGTTAGGTGATTTTCTAGTGATTGCTTATTTAAAGGTGATAGACCTAGAAGATTTTGATGTGATCTTGGGCATGTACTGGTTGTCTAGGAATGACTCTGTTATCCAGTGCATGGTTAAGCGCTTGGACTTCAAGATGGACGACGGTCAACCCAGGAGTGTTTTTGGTTATCCACGTCAGGCTTCTCTAGTTATTTCTGCGGTATATGTTCAGAAGCTTTTAGATTCTGATGTTTTGCTTGTTTGGTTTCAGTTTTTGAAACCAAGGTTCGTTTGTCGCGTTTAGAGGAGATTTCTATGGTGCATGAGTGTTCAGATATTTTCCTAGCTATTCTTCCTGGTCTTCCCCCTATGAGGGGCATAGAGTTCGTCCTAGATCAGAACCATTTTGTGATTGTATTTATAGACGACGTTTTGGTTTATTATCGTAATATTGTGGAGCATGCCCATCATTGTCTTTAGTGTTTCCTTCTTTGAGGGACCTCAAGTTGTTTGCTAGGTTGAGCAGGTGTGAGTGTTGGTTGCCTCGGGTTTCTTTCTTGGGTCATGTGGTTAATAAAGCAAGAATTTTAGATTGACCCTGAGAAGATAGCTGCTGTTATGATTGGGCTAGGCCTGCCACACCCAAGGTGATTGATAGCTTCCAAGGGTTGGCTGGCTATTATAGGAGGTTTGTGGAGGGTTCCTCTACGTTGTCTGCGCCACTGACGAAACATATGCAGATGAACACAGTTTTTGTTTGGGGCGTTGAGTGCGAGGATGTTTTTCAGGAATTAAAGAAGAGTTGTGCACTGCTCCAGTGTTGGCTTTGCCTACGGAAGGTATAGACTATGGTTTTTTTGTGAAAGCAACATACATAGGACTTGGTTGCGTGCTGACGTAAGAAGGAAAAGTGATTATGTAATGGTCTAGACAGTTGAAGATTCATGAAAGGAATTACCTTAGGCACGATCTGGAATTTGTGGCAGTGATACATGCCCAGAATTTGTTGAGATACCTATTGTATGGCACGCAATGTAAGATTTATACGGATTATAAGAGGTTGAAGTACGTCTTCACTCAGAAAAAATTGAGCTCGCGCCATCGTCGATGATTGGAATACGTAACTGGCTATGATGTTGATATTTTGTATTACCCAAGCAAGCTGATGTTATAGTCGATGCCTTGAGTAGGAAGGAAACTAAGATCTTTAACCTCTCTATGGATTGCCTGGTGGATGAATTTTTCTTAATGTATATTGTTGTTGGGAATGATGGTCTGCCTAGTAGGTTGGAAGTAGCAGAGCCTTCATGGATTTCACTCATGAGGCTTCATCAAAAAGACGATTTTGATCTACTACACCTTTGTAATAGAATTGAAGGGAGAGATACCTGATTTCTCTTTGGACGTGTTAGATACTCTGAAATATCAGGGTAGAGTTTGTATTCCCTGCTTTTGGTGATATTCGGGCTAACATTTGTAATGAAGCTCATGGTTCCAGCGTTTCCTACCATCCTGATTCCACCAAAATATATAAAGATCTAAAGCAAATTGTTTGGTGGTTAGGAATGAAGAATGATATAGCAAGGTTTGTGTCAGAATGTTATACATGCCAACATGTTAAGGCTGATCATAGAAGGCCTGGTTGTAAACTGACACCGCTTGCTATTCCACGGTGAAGTGGGAGAGTATTTCGATGGATTTCTTCACCGGTCTACCAAAATCTCCCCATGGGCACAACTCTGTTTGGGTAATAGTCGATAGATTGACAAAGTGTGCTCACTTTGTGCCTTTTAAGATTGGGTATTCCATGAAGAAGATAGCTGAGCTGTATCTTGAAGAGGTCATCAGATTACATAGAGTACCTGTCAGCATCATATCAGATCAAGGCTCCAGATTTACGTCTTGTTTTTGGAAGAGTTTACAAGAGGGGTTGGGTACCAATTTAAGGTATTCCACCGCCTATCATCCACAGACGAATGGTCAAACAGAGCGAGTTAATCAGATCGTGGAGGATATGATCAGGTGTTATATTTTGGATCATGGTGGTGCTTGGGATGAACGTCTCAGACTCATGGAATTTTCTTACAATAATAGTTATTAAGAGAGTCTACAGATGGCCCCGTTTGAGGCCTTGTATGGGAGGCATTGTAGGAATCCCTTATTTCAGGCTGAGGTTGGTGAGAGACCATTGCTAGGTCCGGAAGCCCTTGAGGAGATGAATTGTGTCGTGACTCATATTCGAGAAATGCTCAGTGTGGCTCAAGAGCGCTATGAGAAGTATGCCAATCAACGAAGGGTTGATTTTGAGTTTACCGTTGGAGACTTGGTTTTTTTGAAGGTTTCTCCGATGTATGGCGTTAAAATATTTGGAAGGAAACACATGTTAGACCCCGGTACGTGGGACCTTTCCAGATTCTTGAACGCATCGGAGTGTCAGCTTATAGGCTGGATTTGCCTGCGACTTTCCCTGGTGTCCATGATGTGTTCCATGTGAGCTAGTTGCGAAAGTGTGTTCGTAATGATCGTCAAGTGCTCGACTTGATGCCCCAGATTCAGCCCAACCTCATGTATGTGGAAGAACCTATTCGTATTCTGGATTCTCAAGAGCGTGTGTTGCAAAAAAATACCATCCCCATGGTCAAGATTCTTTGGAGAAATCAAGACGTCGAGAGCACGACGTGGGAATTGGAATCAGCAATGAGAGAATCTCATCCGCACCTCTTCTCTTAGTTTTGGGTATGTCGTTAAGTTTGCAGTTATGTTTGATTTTATCGTTTTGATTTGGTTTTGGAGTTGTGTTAAGTTTCGAGACGAAACTTCTTTTTAGGGGGAGTGACTGTAACACCCCCGATTTTTCGATGATTTTATTTAAAAGGGAAACGTCATATTTACGACGTCATGGCGTTACTTTTAACGTCGAGTTGACGACGCAATGCCGTTAAGACATTTTCGTGTCCGTGCGGTCGAGTCGGCCGAATTCTTGTTGTAATTGGGAAATTTTTTGCATTTTGAAATTCAAGTTAAGTAATCTTGGACTTGCTTGTCAAGTTTCATCGCAGTCCGAGAATTTTTGGAGTCTCGACGCGTGATTTAATATCTCGAGAATGGTACGTCGGATTCTAAGGTTGTCTATGCTGCTAATTTATAGAGTCATCGATTCATTCCAAAATATTAGTCTAATCGAAACTTCTGCAATTTGTCCTGCTTGTACTCGAGATCCCCCCTTTCGTTCTCGAGAACTCCCAGTTGTTCTCGATAAGTCATGACTTAATATTTTCGAGAAGCTCTGCTCTAGTTCTTGAGAAGTCTATCCTACTTCTCGAGAAGTCTGTCCTAGTTCTCGAGAAGTCCTATGTTGTTCTCGAGAAGTCCTATGTTGCACTCGAGAGGTCCGTTTTGGCCTGCGTTCGGGCGCCGTTTTGAGGGTCAAAACGGCGTCGTATCAAAAATGATAAATATGAAATTTGTTCACCTCGACGATATCAACAACTTTCATGTTGACCACTTTTTGATTTGAAGCATTCTTAGACTCCTATTTTCGATTTTCCCAAAACTGCTCGTAAATAAGCTGCATTATTGATTTCTACCCGAGAACCCTTGTTCAACTCGAGAACTACTATTTATTCTCGAGAATTATGGTCTTATTCTCGAGAAATACTTAATTCTCTCGAGTCCTACTGTTTTGTTCTCGAGAACTATAAGTTTCTCTCAAGAACTTTGCTCTCTTTCTCAAGTAGACCCCTTTCCTCTCGAGTAGTCCTATATAGTCTGCATTCAGAGAAATTTTTGAGGGTCAAAAAGGCACCGTATGGAAAAACGGTCAACAGGAAATTTGTTCTTTTCGACGAGATCTACAACTTTCATGTTGGGCACTTTTCGATTTGGAGGCATTTTAGACCTATATTTTTGATTCTACCGAAACTTCTTATAGGTAACCCGTTTGATTGATTTTCTCGAGTCCTAAGCCTTTTATGTCGAGATCCAATGTTTCTCTCCAGAGCCATAGCCACTCCATCTCGAGATATGATGTTCCTCTCGAGATCCATAGCTTTTTTTCTCGAGAACCATTGTTTTTCTCGAGAGCCAACCTCTCCCTCTCGAGTAGGTCTGTTTCCTCTCGAGTGGTTCTGTACCGTCTGTGTTCGGACACCGTTTTGAGGGTCAAAACGGTGTCATACGAAAAATGGTAAACATAAAATTTGTTCGTCCCTATAAGATCTACAACTTTCATGTTGGGCACTTTTCGATTTGAAACCATATTAAACCTCTATTTTTGGTTTCCCCGTAGCCACTCATAAATCACATGTTTTCTTGTATTTAGACAAAAAATTTATAAGTACTTTTACACATATATATATATATTCTTAGACTTAGATTTGAACATGAAAGTGTAAAGTTGTCAACCTAAATCACCTAGAGGGGGGTGAATAGGTGAATCGTGCATCTATTTGTGGAATAAAAATTTTAGCGACCTAGCACAAGAAATCAAGCAATCACAGAAAGACAAGAAGATTTATAGTGGTTCCCCAATCTTGGGTACGTCCACTTTATCTAACCGATCTAGCAAATCACTAGACTCGGCTACTCCACTATATCGGATTCAAAATAATCCTACGCCTCGGAACCAAGTTCCTACAAACTCGATCCAAATGGATCTACACTCGGAAGATAAGACTTCCTACAAACTCGGAGAACAACGCTCCTACACTCGGAGAATAATTTCCAACAAGATAACAAAAAAATTTGAAAATACAAACAAGAATTTCTCAGATCTGGAAATATTCAGCCCTAGGTCTTCTTCTTGAAATTTGCGGCTCTTTCAGAAACTGTTGAAGAAGACTTGACGATCTGACCTGAGAAAGCTTTGACTTACTCAATCAAGGAGAAGATGATGATCCCTTGAAAAACAAGTCTTCTTGGATCGAAAGAAAAAAGATCGATCTACTTGATGAGCGGCGGAGGAGGCTTAAGAATGTGTTCTTTTGGAAAGAGAAAGCCGATCCAGAAATTTAGAAATATATGGATTTCCGCTCCTTGTAATTGTTAGGGTTTGGTCTTAATAAAAAGACTTTATATAGGATTACCCTTAACGGCTAGAAAAGACATTAATGACGACACATGGACCAATCACGTCAAGTCATTTGAAAATCCGACCGATCTGACTTAACATAAATTTTCTAAAAAAATTAACTTACAGTTCTCGAGAAGTGCCTTTAGTTCTCGAGAACAAGAAACTGAGTTCTCGAGAGCTATCAGGACTTCTCGAGAACTATACTGCTTAGAAGAATTCTGGACTTCTCGAGAACAAAAAGGCTGAGTTCTTGAGAACTAATTGACTTCTCGAGAACTATGGAGACTTCTCGAGAACTATCACTTAGAGAGATTTCTGAGGCAACTTTGACTATTCGAGAAATAGGGCTAGCAGTTCTCGAGAACTTAAGCCAAGCTTCTCGAGAACAAGATAGACTTCTCGAGAACTAAAGTTGAGGCTTCCCGAGAACTGGCCAAGACTTTTCGAGAATAAAGAAGACTTCTCAAGAACTAAGAAGACTTCTCGAGAACTCTGACTTAGAAAAATTCTTGAACCTGTCTAGACTTCTCGAGAACCAAGAGCTAGGACTTCTCGAGAACTCTAAGGACTTCTCGAGAACTATGAGGCTAAGCTTCTCGAGAACTCTAAGGACTTCTCGAGAACTAAGAGGACTTCTAGAGAAGTGGACTTAGAGAATTTTCTGAACTTTAGAATAAATCTTTCTCTACTCTCCAAGAGTCCAATCTTCATTCCATGATCCAAGGTTTGAATATGAAGTATATCCCAATAGAGAGTCTACACATGAGTATACACTTTGGGTCACACAGTGAGGGATTACACTGTATGGTCCTGTGTTCATGACCCACTGTAGACTGACATTGGTCTACACTTAGCAATGGTAATCTGCAAACACACAACTAAAACAAGGATATCAAATACAACTTAATTCATCTTAGTTCAAGGGTGACTTCATGCAAATCTGGTTATTGTGGATGCAATACCCAACATAATAGAACTTTTATTCTTCTCTGATTCCTTCTCTCCCGAACCAGAACAGCGAGCGAGAGAGAGTTCTTTTTCGTGAATCTTCCGGTGGCCGTCGAGGAGCTCCGGTGCTCGAAATCTTCAACCGAATGTAGATCCGGAAAGCTATCGCCGAGAGCTACGCCATCGTGGTAATATCTTTCTCATTCCTTGAGTTTTTTTGTTAGGGTTTTTCGGCCCTAACCCCTTTTCCGCTATTTTTGTCTAGATCTCAACTTCTCCCGTGTTCTTTTGCCCCGATCTATGACGCAGAGCGATTTGGAGAACTTTTCTAGTATAACCAAGGCAAGTGGTGGTTTTCCTTTGTTGTTCCTTGTCCGGTTTGATGGTAACCGTTATGCCTTTGTTCCTTAATTTTCTTGCCTTTTGTGTTGTCATTCCAAACTATGGTTATGTTTAACCCTTCTTGAAGATCACTCAAAATTATAAAATCTGGTCATGGTAATTTCGATCTTTACTAGATGCGTATAATCGTCCTTAGAATGTTTTATCGATGAATTAAATTGTTTCGTCTATCGTTGTTGGACGTGTTAGTGTCTATATAGGATTATAAATCATTTCTAAAGGTTGATCAACCGTGTCTTTAACCTAGAAATGTCATGTAAAATCTGATGTGCCAAGTCCCGAGATGTTGGTGTTGTGGTTTCTTTGGTTTTTCCTTGGTTTCGGGAGTTAGTGGGCGTAACCACCTCCGCAAGGTTGTTTCCTTTATTAGTACCTTTTGGAACTCTACCGTTGTTTTGGGCATCTGCGGTGTATGGTGGAGTGTATGAATCTCTCCCGCAGTTAAACAGATTTAATATTCGTGAGGGGTGTGTCCAGCTAAGTGACCATCTCGCCCGTGTTTTTAGGTAGAGTGACCACAAGTGGCTAATAAAGGTTATGGATTTTCTTCCTTATGATTTACTCATGTTTGTCACCTTATTGCCTTCTGCATATGGTGTGTTTGCGATGTACGTTACGATTCACGTAAGTGTTCTTTTCCTATTTGATGCTTACTTCGTACTTTATGTAGGTATTTTTGGTCTTGGGTTGGTACCCCTTATGACCTTTATTTACTTTTGCTTAATTTTTCTGCCACCATTTGTACCTACTTGCTGAGGCATTCTGTTTTTTTGGAATGCCTTAGGTTCAGAGTCGTAGCAGCTAGTGGAGCTTGTTTTGGACTCTCTTAGCGGTAGTGTCAGTTGTGGTTTTGCACCTCGCCATAGCGAGGTAGTTGTCATTCAGTTTTCTTTTTCCTAGTTCAGACATACTATTATACTGTGGGTTCGTGTCAGAATGTTGACGCCCACAAGATTGTTGTTTTTTGACACTTGCTAGCTGATGTGGTTTTCTTATGTTTGGTTTAGATTACTTGCTCTCTGGGATGATTTATTGCTAGGATGGCATGTTAGATATTTTTAACCTATAAAACACTACTATTAGTAAAGCATACATGTCATTTCTTTCAAAACTAAGTCACTACTTTCTTTTTAGCATAAATACTTTTTCTATACTTATTATAAATCTAAGGTTTGCATAGCATGAGTTGTTCCTCGAGGATATTTATACTCATGTAGGTTGTTAGAGTCAATTTAAACAAGTATCTTCTGCAAGCGTATAAATATATTTTGAATCATGGACTAGTTGATCCAATAAGCTGAGGGATACGGTTATCTTCTTAACTTAAACTGAATTTCAATCATAATAACATATGTTCTCCTTTTAAACTATCGAGTTTGGATTCTTACCTAAGCGTCTTCAGTTATCCTCTGCACGGCGTGGCATCACGACACATTTTTCCCTTACTCTGATATAATTTAATTGTTGGGAAAATGCGGGTTATGACAAACGCGCATGCTAGTCTTAAAGGTATCATCATCGCCCTTAGCTTTTAAGATGATACAACGACTAGGGACCTTTAAGAATGAAGCTTCTATGATCATAGGTTCTCAGTTCAAGTCACTACTTGACCTATGGAAGCAAACACTCTAAGGACATATTTTAAATTGAACTACTCTATCACAATAGAAATAATTGCATAATAAAAGAACTTGCCAAAATAAATAAATGAAATGTATATAGTACTCTTATTCATCAAATGAAATATTACAGCCAACAAAACATACAATCTACAAGACTCAAACTAGAGTCTATCAATCAGATATTGTATACCCATTGATCTAACATGACCATCATGCTTTCTATATGCTAGAGGCTTTGTCTATGGATCTGTAATGTTCTCCTTAGTCGAAACTCTGTATATGCATACATCTCCTCGATCGACAATCTCTCGAATTAGATGGAACCGCCGAAGTATGTGCTTGGAGCGCTGATGAGATCTAGGTTCCGAATTAAGTGCAATTGTACCGTTGTTATCACAGTAGAGATTTACGGGATGAACAATGCTAGGAACTTCATCTAACTCGCCAATGAATTTCCTAATCAACATAGCCTGCTTTGCTGCATTTGCAGCGACGATATAATCGGCCTCAATCATAGAATTGGCAACTGTCTCCTGCTTAGAACTCTTCCAGCTAACAACACCTCCATTTAGGAAAAACACAAACCCTGACTGAGACTTTGAATCGTCCCTATCAGTTTGAAAGCTAGCATCTGTGTAACCCTTTACAATGAGCTCTTCCTCACCGCCGAATACCAAGAATGTATCCTTAGTCCTTCTCAAGTACTTAAGGATATTCTTGATGGCAATCCAGTGACTTTCACCGGGATCAAATTAATACCTGCTAGTCATGCTCAAGGCATAAGAGACATCGGGTCGAGTACATATCATTGCATACATGATTTACCCAATTGTGGAAGCATATAGAATCAACTTCATGCGGTCCTTATCTTCACAAGATTTGGGACATTGGTCCTTAGAGAGACTCACACCATGAGACAAAGGTAAGAATCCTTTCTTCGACTCAAGCATGTTGAACCGTTTGAACACCATATCAATATATGTACTTTGGGTCAAACCCAGCAACTTCTTCGATCTATCTTTATAGATCTTAATACCAAGTATATAAGTTATTTCGCCCAAGTATTTCATTGAAAAGCAGTTCCCTAGATTGTTCTTAAAAACTTATAGGGTCGGTTTGTCATTCCCGATCAGTAGTATGTCATCTACGTACAATATTAGGAAGACAACTATGCTTTTACTAATCCGTTTGTAAACACATGGTTCATCCTCATTCTTGATAAAACCAAACTCTTTGATCTTTTCATCAAAACGAAGATTCCAACTTCGAGAAACTTGTTTCAATCCATAAATGGATCACTGTAGCTTACATATTTTAGTGGCTTCACTTGGAGATACAAAACCCTCGAGTTATGTCATATACACTTCCTCAAGGATGTTCCCATAAAGGAAAGCCATTTTGACATCTATCTGTCAGATCTCGTAATCATAATATGCAGCAATAGCAATCAGAATTCTGATGGACTTAACCATAGCAACAGGGGAAAAAGTTTCATCATAGTCAATACCATGAATTTGCTTGAAACCCTTAGCCACCAGTTACCTTTGAATGTCTGTATATTCCCATCCATATCGGTCTTCTTCTTGAAGACCCACTTACACCCTATGGGTCTTATCCCTTTAAGTGGTTACACCAAGGTACAAACTTGGTTTTCATACATGGAGTCCATTTCAGATTTCATGGCCTCAAGCCACTTCTTAGAGTCGGGTCCACACATAGCCTCTTGGTAGGTTGTTGGCTCATCATCATGATCCATAAGTAACATATTACCTATTTGAGACATGAGAAATCCACATCTCTCAGGCTTAAACATTGGTCTATCAGATCTACGTGGAACTTATGTTTCTTGAGCAGGCTCTCCAGCTACAACGACTTGTAGTCCTTGCTCAGGTTCCAATTCCGATTCATTCACTGTTTGTGGTTCTTGAACTTCTTCAAGTTCTACCTTAGCAGTCTTTCTACTTAAGAACTCTTTCTCAAGAAAGACATCGGTCCTCGTGACAAACACGTTGCCCTCAGATGATAGGTATAAATAGTACCCTTTAGTTTCCTTAGGATACCCCACAAGATAACACTTATCTGATTTAGGTTTCAGCTTGTCAAGCATTTGACGTCGTACGTATGCCTCACAGACCCAAACCTTAATTAAAGACATACCAGGACGCTTCCCATTCCATATCTCATATGGTGTCTTTAGAACCTCTTTCGTATGAGCGCGATTTAGTGTAAAAGAAGAAGTTTCTAGAGAAAAATCCCAAAAGGAAACAGGTAGATCTGCATGATTCATCATCGATCACACCATGTCTAACAAAGTACAATTCCTCCACTCAGACACACCATTATGTTGTGGTGTTCTAGGTAGAGTGAGCTATGATACAATACCATACTCTTTCAGATGATCACGAAACTCATGACTTAGGTATTCGCCACCTTGATAAGATCGGAGTACTTTAACCTTCTAACCCAATTGGTTCTCTACTTCGTTTTTAAACACTTTGAAATTTTCAAAGGTTTCGGATTTGCACTTCATAAGATACACATATTCGTATCTACTGAAATCATCAATAAATGTAACAAAGTAGAAGTACCCACCTCTAGCCATAGAACTCATGGGTCCACATACATCACTATGTATTATACCCAAGAGATCATCAGCCCTCTCATTGAAGCCAGTGAAAGGGACCTTAGTCATCTTGCCTAACAAATAAGATTCGCATCTCTCAAATGATTCATAATCAAATGAGTCCAGTAGCTTATCTTTATGGAGCTTGGATATACGTTTCTCATTTTTATGGCCCAAACGACAATGCCAAAGGTACGTAGGGTTCGAGACATTCGTTCTTAGACTTTTAGTATTATCAATATTATAGATTAGATGGTCTAAGTTCAAAACATACAGACCATTAAATATTTGGGAAATGGCATAACAAACATCATTCTTAAATATAGAACAACAATTATTCTTAATAATAAAAGAAAATCTAATCATGTCAAAACATAAAATATAAATAATGTTTCTAGTTATTGCAGGAACATAATAACAGTTATCAAGTTTCAAAACAAGCCCACTAGGCAAAGAAAGACGGTAAACCCCCACGATGTCAGCAACAACTCTTGCTCCATTGCCAACGCGCAGGTCCACCTCTCCTTTACTCAATATTCATCTCCTTCCCAGTTCCTACACATTTATACAAATGTGAGAACCACATCCGGTATCTAATACCCAGGATGAAGGAGCAAAAAGGTTTATCTCTATAACATAAATACCTAAAGCAGAAGTCATACCTCCCCTCATCTTTTGCAGCCCCTCAATGTATGAAGGACAATTCCTCCTCCAATGACCAGCCTTGCCACAATGGTGGCACTTTCCTTCTTTACCTGAGCGTTTCTTTTTCAGTGCAGAAGATTTGAGTTCCAGAACAGACTTGGGTCCTACCTTTGTCTTCTTGAAGCACTTGGCCTTTCCCTTTTCTTTATGCACCATCAATATGGGGCTAGCAGGCTTAGCCTTCTTCATGTTAATCTCGGCATTTCACAACATGCCTAGGATCTCGGGCAGTGTCTTGTCTATTTAATTCATGTTATAGTTTAAGACAAACTGCTCATAACTATCTGGAAATGATTGCAGGATCAGGTCTGTGGTCAACTCTTGGCACATATGGAACCCTAGTCTTTTAAGGTTCTCTATATACCCAATCATCTTAAGTACGTGAGTCCCTACTAGGTCCTGAGCTCCCATATTGCACTGGAACAATGCCTTAGTGACGTCAAATCTCTCTTGACAAGATTGCCCTTGAAACATTTTCTTGAGATGCTCGTTAATTTTCTTGCAACCCATGCTCTTGTATTGCTTCTGAAGCTCAGAGTTCATGATCACAAGCATGAGACATTCAACATCTTAGGAGTCTTCAAGATACTTCTTGTAAGCATCCTTATCAGCACGGGACGCATTCCCAGCAGGCTCATCAAGGTATACCTCTTCCAAAACAAAGAGCTTGCGCTCTTGTCTGAGAACAATTCTCAGATTCCTGTACCAGTTCAAATAATTTGTTCCACTCAACTTTTCTTCTCAAGGATCGCTTTGAGGGACAGGGTGGAGTGTGAGCCATTTGCCATGGATATTCTACAAGGATACAAGCAAAGCAAATTAGTACTACATTTTAAAATATAATTTTCTCTTTCGATTAAGACTTTAATTAAAATAAATCCCACTATTTTTATCAAATCGATAACCCTTGATATCAAGTCAAAGAGTTCATGCGAGTAACTCTCTTAGTGGACAAGATCCATATTTCACTAACACTATTAGTCTGCTTTGGCTTTTCTCTCACAATGCAGTTATTTAGGTAGATAACGCTTGCCAATTGCATCACTATACAGCTATTTAGGTAGACAATGCTTGCCAATTGCATCACTATGCAACTCCTATATGGCTGGTGAATACCTCTTTATTCGCATCCATCTTATGGTGCATGCCAACCCTATGCCTCTGGGCACTCAATCTTTGAGGTCACCCAGTTAAGCTTGACCTGATGTCGATAGTAGGATATCACAATTATCCGCTCGCACCCTTACCAAGATAGATTAATTCACCTTGCTTTGGCAAGTACACACTTTAATGATCGAGGCAGGAAGAGTGTCATCCATCGGAAGGCATCCGAATACTTAATATTGCTTAAGGGATTTCAGATACTTGATTAACTCTATAATCATGGTTAACACTTAACCAGTGTGCACATTCGTAAACATTCAACAACATACATAATCCAAATGCATCCCAGATGTGCACAAGAAGATCATCAACACTTGATTAACTGGGCTAAATCTGAACATCTAGAACACTTCTAAATCTTCAGATTTACATGCACTGGACATGAGCAACACCAACTCCACTTACACAGTAGACAAGCTCGTCTCTCAGTTTGAGATTCAAAATCGAACACAATTGGTTTCACAAACAAACAAGAGGGACGGTTATTGTTAAAGAGTAACAAAGATATCACAACGAAATCACATGCGTTCCTTGCGGGGTTCCAGGGTGCATTTATACCCATATTCACTAAATCCATCAACACTTGATGAAAACAGAAACAGATCTGGCATTTAGAACGCTTCTAAATTTCCAGATCTACACGCAATGGATTTAGCAACTTCTGAAATAATGACCATCGACGAACCTGCCTTTGATACCACTGTTGGGTTTTGCTAATCGTCACAACATTTATGCGCAGTGGAATAAGAATATAAGGAAAACCCAAAAGTAACTTGCCGATCTTGCAATAACCATTAATCAAGAAGTAATGAGCAATAAATAAATTATACCTCTGTGGGATTGAGTCAATACTCAACCTAGGTTCTCCGATTGATTCCAACGAACGACAACGACCGGAGTTCAGAGCGTAGAATAGTTTCCACGCCTCTACGGGTATCCACACAAGAACGGAGAACCCTATACTCTTGTCGCATAAGATCTAAATCGGAAAGAAGCTTGGCCTCAACGTCTCCACGGATTACTAGGTCCGTTCAAGGAGAGGCGGCAACAACGAAGACGATGCCTTGGAAACACTTTCCTACGGCGGCTAAGGATGGTGGAAAGTCGACGGCAACAAGCGGCGGTCGGCGGAAGCAAGCGGCGGTCGGCAAAATCGTAGGAGCGGAACACTTCCGTCGCGAAGAAGAAACCGTCAGGAAATTAGGTTGGGATGAACAGTCGACCTTCTCTTAGTTCATCAATAAATAGTATATATATATATATAGTGAACCGAACCGACCTAAGACAGCAAAGACCCGCCGAACCAGACCAAGAAGGAATAAACTAGTCGAAGCCAAATTCAGCGAGTATCAGGTCGATACACAACGAATCGGCGAATGGTCACGACGAAACATGGCGAATCGAAGAGTAGTCATGACGAATCATCGAGTATTACTTCAACACTCGACGAATCGTTGAATGGTCACGACTATACTCGACGAATCCAGCCTATTCGTCGAAACCTCTCACCTATACTCGATGAATTTCCCTTAGCTTCTGCTGACTTCATACCGGTCGACCCATATTCACAATGCAGGTCCCGAAATGAAATTACACCATGTCCAGATCGTCATAGGCTTATTGCTTCACTCATATAACATATGAGTAAGGCCAACACAAACCTTTCCAACTTCTCAAGAGCTCTTATGTGCGACACCATAGGCTCATACTGCGTTGGCAGTGAGGCTACATGCTTGATCACTTCCAGATCACCATGGTATAACTAACAGTGAAGGCACTTGCCAAGGTGACCTCCCAGGTAATCAGAAACTTTGTATGGGGAGATCATCTGTCAGCATGGGTTACCTCGGGCCATTGTTACGGACAATAGGCCGCAGTTTGCCAGCGCCGAGTTTATTAGCTTTTGTGGCCAACTTGGGATTGATCTCAGGTTCGCATCAATCCATCATCCCAGGAGCAACGGGCAGGTGGACGCGGCGGACAAGATCATCATCAACCTCTTGAAGAATAAGGTGGAGAATTTGAAGGGGGAGCTGGGTAGAGCAGCTCCCTTTGGTCCTATGGGCCCTGAGGACCACTCCCAACACGGCCACGGGGGAAGCACCCTTCAAGCTCTCCCATGGATCCGAAGCAGTGCTCTCCATAGTGTTCGAGGTCCGAATATATCAGGTAGTTGAGGAAGAGGAATGAAGAGAAGAGTGGCAGGACGAGAATGAGGATGAGTTGCGCCTCTCCCTAGATATGGTGGAGTTGCGTGATCTGTCCGCTATTCGATAGGAGGAGGTCAAACGGAGGATGACTAAGTACTTTGACAAGCACGTTCAGATCAGACAGTTCGTAGAAGGGGATCTGGTCCTGGAAAAGGTGGATGCAGCAGGAAGATCAGTTGCCGTGGGAAAGCTCAACCCCAACTGGGAGGGTCCTTACATTGTAAAAGAAGCATTGAGGTTAGGAGGTTCTCGCCTTCAGAATGTGGAGGGTGAGTCCCTAAGTTACACTTGGAGCGGTGATGACTTGAAGCGCTTTTACACATGAATCATGTACGTACATCCCTTTTGTAAAATTGAAACCTCTTGATCTTTCAGCTCTTCTTGTAATAGAGTTTGTGACAGGCCGTTTTCATAACCCGGACCCCGAACAAATGTCGCTGCCAGGCTCTCACCTAGCTGGCAGGGCTGGATGTCACTCGGATAATATGTTTTGTAGTCTAAACTATTATCGTATTTTCTATTTTATATTGTACAAATCATGTCTATTATTAGTTTATTTTTTATCATTTTTATGTAAATATTATTGTCACTGACTTTTTCTTGTCTTTTTGAAGGTTTCCAGAAAATTAGCCAAAAATGACCTGACACGCCCTTTTGTCACGCCCTCCATGGGCGTAACCTAGGGCGTGTCACCCGATCCCGAGGACTCCTGCTGGAAGGGATAGAAAAACGAACAAAACGGCTGTCACGCCCCCTGACACGCCCTCCCCGGGCATGTCGCCAGGCGTGACCAAGGGCGTGTCTCCCTCTGCCGCAAAGCCTGCCGCCGCATTGAATGCAGGTTCCGCCACAGCACGCAATAGTACTGTCACGCCCATGACCTTGGGCGTGACATCAATGTTTCCGACGACTGACGGATTTCCGACCAATGATTTTGACATGACGTGCGTGTCACGCCCCCCTATACGGGCGTGACCATGGGCGTGTCGACCGACGTACATAGGCACTCATCCCTCCCGCCAGATCCCGCAACCCGAGGTCAACTTCGTACATGTCACGCCCCATGACACGCCCCCCTAGGGCGTGTCGGAGGGCGTGACAAACCTGAGAATTTTGCCTATAAATTCAGGCCCCCTTCCATTTCAGCAAGCTTTGGTTGAGAGGGGGAGGTGCTGCCCCTTTGGTTCTTGAACTTTCTTATGCTTTTCTCTCTCTCTCTCTCTCTTTGTAATTTTCTTTTAACCCTAGTTTAATCTTTACTTGTTTATGCTTTCTTTGTAATCTTTAGTGTTGCTTAGTGCTAATTGTAGGGCTAGAATAGGTTTCGATTCATTGCACTTGTAATTTCTTTTTCCATAGTGTAACTTGCCCCTTTTCATTAATAGAAGTGTTCTTTGTTTAGCTTGTGTTCTTTTTATGCTTTACTACTCATCCCCCCTCCTCCACTTCACTATGATTAACTAATCCTCCTTGTACTCGATCTTGATGATCCGAGGTTCAAGCGATTAAGTTATGATGTTTTGATTAATCTTTTCTTTTTAGGTTAGGGCCTTGATCTACTCTTGATTAATCATGGGTTGGAGGTATATTATCGATATATACCCTCCACCTTTGCTTTCATTCTGGGCTAGCCGAGAGGCCGATAGAATAAAGTGAGCATTCAAGAGTAAAGGGAGTTGTACGCACCCCTCGAGATAGGAAGACGTCCAAATCTCCCGGATTGGAGTAAAATCCAATAGTGGGGTTCACCGCGTAATGCGAGTTTTAGGCCTCCGATTTAGATGAGAGTCGGTCGGACCTTCCTAAACTCAGTTGGGCACGACTTCGAGAGAAGCGTGTTCAAGCTTTAGGAACCTCCACGGTCAAGGACCTTTATCCTATTAAGTTTAGATTTTTTTATCGCATTTTCTTAATCATCTTTAGCTGAGGTGATTCTTGATCGAGTGCATTTCCATTTCATATTTTCAACCTTTTGTAGTAATCGCTTTTCTTATGCTCTTTAATTAACTGTAATAGCTCTCTTTCTAGCTTTAGCTTTACTTCCTTCCTTGCAATTAGATTCTCTAAAACCCTAGTTTTTCCGTCGATAAGATAATAGTTTTCGTGTGAGTAAGCATACTCAACAGTTCCCGGATTTCAATACGACATTTGTGTCCCCTAGCTACAATTCGATTGGTATACTTGCCTCATTGGATTGCTACGGTTGCGTTTATTTTCTTCGAACCCTAGCGCGCAACAAGTTTTTGGTGCCATTGCCGGGGAACCAACTTCCGTTGATATCTTGAAAATACGAACCTATTAATTTTATCTCTTCTCTTTCTCATCCTCTTTCTTTAAATTTTAAAATTCAAAAAAGTTATCACCGCTCTTAATAGTAACCAACTTAACAATTTTTCTACGCCACCTAATTCTCTCGAAAAGGGCAAAGGACTTTAAGCGCCACTATCTTGTCTAGTACCTTGCGAACCCTTCACGGGGTAGTCCTTGGGAAGTTCGGGAGTTAATCTATATATAAAAAAATCTATTTCAAAAAAAAAAAAAGAAAAAAATTCTAATCAAGTTTTCTTTCTAGTTTATCCTATTTCTCTTTCTTTTCTTCTTTTCTGTTCTTTTAGTGCATGACCCGCGGGAGTCCGTCGGTTATTTTGGAATTGGACCACGAAATCGAGCGTACTCTTCGGAGAAGATCGCGATTTCAAGGTCCTACTATCCAAGTGCCGGTTGAGGACTCCGAGTCATTTGCTACTTTAAGAATGGAAGAACCCAATGTAGATGAGGCCGTGCAAAGTACTATGTCCTATTATGCATGACCGAACCTCGAGGGAACAGAATCTAGTATAGTCCGCCCTGCTATAGCAAATAATAACTTCGAATTAAAGCCTAGCATAATTCAAATGGTGCAGCAATATGTGCAATTCGACGGACTTCAAGATGAAGATCCGAACGCACATATAGCTAGCTTTCTTTAAATTTGCGACACCTTCAAGATAAATGGTGTCACAAATGATGCAATCAGGTTGAGACTCTTCCCCTTCTCTCTAAGAACTAAAGCTAAGCAGTGGCTGAACACACTTCCTAAGAATAGCATAACCACTTGGAATGAATTAACTGAAAATTTTTTGGCAAAGTATTTTCCGCAAGCTAAAACTGCAAAACTTAGGAACGATATCTCTGCCTTTGGACAAATAGACTCTGAAACCCTATATGAAACCTGGGAGAGATTTAAAGAATTATTAAGACGATGCCCACATCACGTGCTGCCTGTATGGTTACAAGTGCAGACGTTCTACAACGGGCTAAATCAAAATACAAAGTAAATGATAGACGCAGCCTCTGGCGGTACTTTAAATCATAAGACCCTGGAAGCAGCTCTTGATCTTTTTGAGGACATGGTCATGAACACTTATCAGTGGAATGTGCCTAGGTCCCTCTCGAACAAGCCTACATGTATCTTTGAAGTGGACAACGTCTCCCAGCTCGCTCTACAAGTAGAAATCCTAAGCAAAAAGATAACAGAGATGACAGCTGCCTCCGCCCCTCAGGTATGGGAATCTGCAACCCCTACTCCAGAACATTTAGATTATGTAAATAATATGCCTAAATGCTTTTAATAATTTTTCTGCTGCGAATTTTCATCCTCCTGGTTTTAATTTTCCGAATAGCTATAACCCTGCTTTAAGAAATCATCCGAATTTTTCATGGAGTAATCCATCAAATGCTATGCACCCGCCTCCACTAAACGATTTTTTTGTACCACCACCACCACCACCTCTTCAAAATTATCCAAAACCTCCAAGCTTGGAGTAATTACTTTCTAAATATATCACCATAAATGACGCTACTATAAGAACTTTAACCGGAAGCATAAAAAGTCTAGAAAATCAGGTAGGACAGCTCGCAAAAATAATTTCTGAAGAGCAAGCGAAAGCTATAAATCTTCGGAGTGGGAAGCAAGTCTTCGGTATGGTAAGTGAAGAGCCCGAGGCAAGCTCCGCTCCCGCCTTTAAAAATCAAAGCTCCGCTTCGCTTCTACCCTCTGCTAAAGAAGTTATCACCCCTGTTTTAGAAAAAAATCTCACTCCACCACCCATCTTCAAAAATAAATCAACTCCTCCATACCCCTCCGAACTTAATAGACAACGTCAAGATGATCAGTACTCCCTCTTCTTAGAGATCTTCAAGCAAATCCACATTAATCTTCCCTTCCACGAGGCTATTTCGCAGATGTCGAAATACGCCAAGTATCTTAAGGACCTCCTCACCAACAAGAAGAAGTTAGAGAATCTTTTGCATGTCACGCTAAATGCCGAGTGCTCTGCTGTTTTAACAAATGGTTTGATGAAGAAAATCAGTGACCCGGGTAGTTTCTCTATCTCGTGTGTCTTCTGTGATCTTTTTGTTAAACACGCGTTAGCCGACTTAGGCGCAAGTATAAACCTGATGCCCTTTTCATTGTTTAAAAAGTTAGGGATTGGTATCCTTAACCCCACACGTAAGAGTATCCAGCTAGCCAATAGATCCATTAAGTACCCGTTAGGAATAGTGGAGGACGTTCTAGTGAAAGTCGACAAGTTCATCTTCCCGGTGGACTTTGTCATTTTGGACATCGAAGAAGACGTCGAGGTTCCCCTGATCCTTGGCCGACCCTTCCTTGCCACCTCCAGAGCCATCATTGATGTAAGCAATGGTAAGCTCTTCCTTCGAGTAGGCGACGACGAAGTAACTTTTTCTATCACACCTTCGATGAAGAACACCCTAGCAAATGATGACTCATGTTTTTTCGTAGACGCCGTGAGTGATGAATCTTCCTACTGCCTCTCCGACTTTGAAAAAGAACTTTCTGATTTTTGTTTTTCTTCTTCTCTTCCCGCTGAATCGCTGTAAGGAAGTGATGAATCTTCTGATTGTCTTTCTGAGTTTGAAAAAGAATTTTCTGATTTTTGTTCTTCCTCTTTTCTTCCAACGTAATCGCTACAAGAAGCCGTCTTGGCTGCTAGCCCCACCCCTTATTACGTTCCTTATAAAAAAGTTTATGAAGATATTATTTTTGAAAAAGAAAGAATCTCTAAATCCTCTTATGAAGAACCCCCTACCCTGGAACATAAAAAACTTCCTGAACACCTTAAGTATACTTTCTTAGAAAAAGATTCCAAGTTACCAGTTATTGTTTCGACCTACCTCACGGATACGCAAAACGATAAACTTCTTCTAGTTCTATGTAAGCATCACCGGGCTATTGCTTGGCAAATTTCTGATATCAAGGGCATAAGCCCATCTTTCTGTACCCATAAAATTTTAATGGAGGATAATTCGCATAACTCTATTCAACCTCAGCGTCGTATAAACCCGAATATGAAAGAAGTAGTTAAGGGAGAGGTTATGAAATTATTAGACACAGGAATTATCTACCCTATATCGGACAGTAAGTGGGTTAGCCCCGTTTAGGTAGTGCTAAAGAAGGGAGGGATAACCGTAGTTAGTAATGAGAATAATGAATTAATCCCGACACGGACGGTGACGGGTTGGCGTATGTGTATAGATTACCGTAAGTTAAATGACGCCACCCGCAAGGACCACTTTCCTTTACCATTTATCGACCAGATTTTAGAACGATTATCCGGCCATAGCTTTTATTGTTTTCTCGATGGCCTCTCGGGGTACTTTCAAATACCCATCTCTCCCGAGGACCAAGAGAAAACTACGTTTACTTGTCCCTTCGGCACCTTCGCTTACCAAAGAATGTCGTTTGGATTGTTTAATGCGCCAGCTACATTCCAGCGATGTATGATCGCAATATTTGACAAGTACGTAGAAAGCATTATGGAGGTATTTATGGATGATTTCTCCGTGTTCGGCGATTCCTTCGATAGATGTTTAGAAAACCTCGAAAAAGTCTTAGAACGATGCGAAAAACTAACCTTGCCCTGAATTTGGAAAAATGCTATTTTATGGTAAGGGACGGGTTAGTTTTGGGTCATAAAATTTCTACTAAAGGTATTGAGGTAGACGTTGCCAAGATAGAAGTTATCGAGAAGCTGCCGCCGCCTACGAACATAAAAGCTATAAGAAGTTTCTTAGGCCACGCTGGCATTTATCGTCGTTTTATAAAGGACTTCTCTAAAATCACAAAGCCCCTCACCCATCTCTTAGAAAAAGACGCTCCATTCATTTTTGATGACTCTTGCCTTTCTGCCTTCGAATTAATTAAAGAAAAGTTAATTAACGCACCGATTATGATAGCTCCGGTGTGGGACCTTCCTTTCGAGATTATGTGCGATGCGAGTAGTTTTGCGGTGGGAGCCGTATTAGGTCAACGCATATCTAAAAACTTCCACCCCATCTATTACGCTAGTAAAACCCTCACATCTGCACAAGAAAATTACACCACAATCGAGAAGGAGCTCTTAGCTGTAGTATTCGCATTTGATAAATTCCGCCCTTACATTACACTTTCAAAAATCATTGTTTTTACGGACCACTCGGCCCTTAAGTACCTTCTTGCCAAAACGGATGCCAAGCCTCGCTTGATTCGCTGGGTCTTACTCCTCCAGGAGTTTGACTTAGAGATCCGTGATAAGCGAGGAGCCGAGAACTCGGCCGCCGACCATCTATCCAGATTAGATAACCCCTTTATAGAAAAATTAAATGAAAAATCTTTTAATGATTGTTTTCCTGATGAGAAGCTGCTTTTAGTTAACACATCTACTTCTCTTTGGTTCGCGCACATCGCCAACTATCTAGTGGCCCGGGTGCTCCCAAAAGAGTTCTCCTCTCAGCAAAAGAAGAAATTCTTTTCTGAGCTTAAGAACTACTTTTGGGAAGACCCGCATCTTTTCAGAATTTGTGCGGATCAAGTGATAAGGAGATGTGTTTCTTATTATAAAGGAATTGATATTCTAAAACATTTGCATGAAGGTCCGACAGGTGGGCACTATCAAGCTGCTCGCACCACTCACAAGGTGCTTTGCGCGGGTTTTTACTGGCCTAGCCTGTTTAAAGACGCGCAAGCCTTTGTGAGCAGGTGTGATAGTTGCCAACGGTCGGGCAACATTTCTAATAAAAATGAAATGCCGCAAAATTATTTCTTAGAGTGCGAAATTTTCGACCTCTGGAGAATTGATTTTGTTGGCCCCCTTCCTTCTAGCTTCGGAAACAAATATATTTTAGTTGCTGTTGATTAGGTTTCATGATGGGCTGAGGCCCAAGCTCTTCCTACGAACGACTCCCGAGTTGTAGTCACGTTTTTTAAAAAAATTATTTTCTAGATTCGGTACGCCTTGCGCAATCATTAGCAATAGGGGTTCCCATTTCTGTAACGCATAATTTTCAAAAATCCTTACCAAATACGGCGTTACGCATAAGCTTTCCACTACCTACCACCCCCAAACTAATGGACAAGTCGAAGTAGTTAATAGAGAAATAAAAAGAATATTAGACAAGACTGTTTCAACTTCTAGGAAAGACTGGTCAGCAAAACTTGACGATGCTCTATGGGCCTAACGAACAACATACAAAAGCGCCCTCGGATGTACGCCGTATCGGCTGGTCTATGGAATATCGTGCCATCTGCCCGTAGAGTTAGAACACCGCGCCTTTTGGGCCTTAAAATGTTTAAACTTCGATCCCCGCTTAGTCGGTGACCTTCGAAAATTTCAACTAAATGAACTCGATGAGTGACGCTCTTATGCTTATGAAAATAATAAACTTTATAAAGAGCGGACGAAGCATTTACACGATAAACATATAAGGCAACCTAAAAACTTTAAGCCGGGCGACCAAGTTCTTTTATATAATTCTCGTTTACGTTTATTTCCGGGCAAATTAAAATCTCGCTGGTCTAGCCCGTTTTCTGTTTTAGAAGTTTTTCTTTATGGAACTGTTTTAATTTCTCACCCTGATAAGGGTAATTTCAAAGTGAATGGTCAGCGTCTTAAACTCTATTTTTCTGGTGATGATGATGTCAGTCCAAACATTATTAAGTTTCTGCTTCACGAACTTTAACTTTGAACTTTTAATTTTTGCTAAAAACAATTTTATTTTTGGACAACAATATTTTTGGACAATATTATTTTTTGATGTGTCGAGCTCAACGACGCTTTAAACAAAGGGCGGTCTTGGGAGGCAACCCAAGTTATCTTTTTTCTATTTTCTTTATTTTATAATTTTTGGCCTCGGACGGCTCCGACAAGCTGAAGCTTCTATGATCGCCTGCTCCAACGTTGTTGAATCCATCACGAAGTCCAAAAAAGACATTCGGGGGAGCGACATCACTCAGCTTTGGCAGCAAATAAATCCGGGGAAGTACCTGTCTTTAAATTCTGTCTTTCAATTCTGTACTTTATTTTTTCTCTCCTTCTCAAATCCCCTTCTTTTGCCATTGAGGACAATGTCGATTTTAAGCTTGGGGAAGGACTTCCTCCTTCATTTTTGCTTAGTGTAAATACTTTTTCTTTCCTTTTTTTATTCTTCTTATATATTTCCAAAATAAAAAAAGTGAATATCTTAAAATTCCAAAAAAAAAGAGAAAAAATTTCTAAAATAAAAAAAAAGAGAATATTTCACGAAATTAATTTTTTTGTTTTGTTTTTTTGAATAGTTTATACATTTTGGTATTTCAATAGTACCCCTAGTTTTTGTTTTTGTTTTACTCAAAATTTTCTATAAACAACGTAGTTAATTATAATATTTCTAATCGTCCTTTTTAATTATGTTTCACAAGTAAAATGTTGGTCATGCTGTGTTTCTAATTCAAGGTAGCATGTTAAGGTGAAATATTTTTCTAAAACTCGCATTTCTATTATGGTTTTTTGTTTTTTATTTCCTTTACTTTCTCAAAAATTCATCATCCACTATTTTCTTTTTTGTTTTTGAATAATTTTTGTAAAGTCAACTTTTAAATAACGTAGTAGATGTGAACGATCCAAGCCACCTATTATTTCTATTTTCAAGTTAATTTCATCAATCTTCTTTTATTATCTAGGACTTGCTTTTTGAAATTTTTCAAACCTTTGTTTTAAATAAATTCAAAAGCGTGAAAATGATTTAGGCTATTTTTGTTTTCGTTTGAGCTTTCCTGCCAACCTAAAAACTTTTACCACTAGTTAGCCGTTTTTGAGCCTTTTTCCGATTTCATTTGATAGCTCCTCCCTTCATTTTATTTTCACCAAAGCCAAAATTTCCAACCTATCTAATCACACTAGCCTTTTTGAGTTTTATAAAATATTTTCACGATTTTGATAGGATATTTTGTGATTTTTGTGGGAGAAAGGTTTTTGAAAAAAAAAGTATGCTCAAAAGTTATGTTTATTTCTGTTTGGCCAATTCAAAAGGAAAATAAAAATATTTATGGCCTTTGTTTTGAAAAAGCAAAGAAAAAAATGGAAAAAAGAAAAAAAAAGAAAAAAATGTATATATATTTTTATGAAAGTTTTTGAAACTCTTTGCTTTGGTTTAGTGTGATTTTAAACCTTCATGTTTATCTTTGAATTCCACTCCTAATCATATTCCTAAACCAAACATTTCTGTCCTATTTAAGTTCTTTTGATTCACGCTTTTTGATTTTTATTTAACAACTAAGAAAAGAAGAAAAGTAAATCAGTTTTAGTTTTAGATTTAAACCTAGATTTTTGTTAATTAAATTGATATATTTATAATGCGTTGCTTGGATCTAGTAACAACTCAATGCATTTTTATCATTTTCGTTACTTTGCTTAAGTCTATTTAAAGAATTTCGTTAAAATTTTGGATGATTTGTTTTTATTGAGTAAAGTTTATGAAAGTTATACCATACCTAAATAATTGTTTTAGACTTACATTTCACCTTTTCCCTACTAAGAATTTCGCATAGTACTTGTGTAGGCATAATTAGAACTTTTTGATTAGTCCTTTTTTTATGATTATCTAGTTTTTATATTTTTGTTTGAGGACAAGCAAAGCTTAAGCTTGGGGGAATTTGATAATACATTTTTTAGTCTAAACTATTATCGTATTTTCTATTTTATATTGTACAAATCATGTCTATTATTAGTTTATTTTTTATCATTTTTATGTAAATATTATTGCCACTGACTTTTTCTTATCTTTTTGAAGGTTTCCAGAAAATTGGCCAAAAAAGACCTGACACGCCCCTTTGTCACGCCCTTCATGGGCGTAACCTAGGGCGTGTCACCCGATCCCGAGGACTTCTGCTGGAAGGGACAAAAAAACGAACAAAACGGCTGTCACGCCCCCTGACACGCCCTCCCCGGGCGTGTCGCCAGACGTGACCAAGGGTCTGTCGCCCTCTGCCGCAAAGCCTGCCGCCAGATTGAATACAGGTTCTGCCACACAGCACACAACAGTACTGTCATGCCCCCCATCACGGGCGTGACCTTGGGAGTGACATCAATGTTTCCGACGACTGACGGATTTCCGACTAATGATTTTAACATGACGTGCGTGTCACGCCCCCCCTACACGGGCGTGACCATGGGCGTGTCGACCGACGTACAAAGGCAATCATCCCTCCCGCCAGATCCCGCAACCCGAGGTCAACTTCGTACATGTCACACCCCATGACACGCCCCCCTAGGACGTGTCGGAGGGCGTGAACAACCCGAGAATTTTGCCTATAAATTCAGGCCCCCCTTCCATTTCAGCAAGCTTTGGTTGAGAGGGGGAGGTGCTGCCCCTTTGGTTCTTGAACTTTCTTATGCTTTCTCTCTCTCTTTTCTCTCTCTCTCTTTCTCTCTCTCTCTCTTTGTAATTTTCTTTTAACCCTAGTTTAATATTTACTTGTTTATGCTTTCTTTGTAATCTTTAGTGTTGCTTAGTGCTAATTGTAGGGCTAGAATAGGTTTCAATTCCTTGCACTTGTAATTTCTTTTTCCATAGTGTAACTTGCCCCTTTTCATTAATAGAAGTGTTCTTTGTTTAGCTTGTGTTCTTTTTATGCTTTACTACTCATCCCCCCTCCTCCACTTCACTATGATTAACTAATCCTCCTTGTACTCGATCTTGATGATCCGAGGTTCGAGCGATTAAGTTATGATGTTTTGATTAATCTTTTCTTTTTAGGTTAGGGCCTTGAATTACTCTTGATTAATCATGGGTTGGAGGTATATTATCGATATATACCCTCCACCTTTGCTTTCATTATGGGCTAGCCGAGAGGCCGATAGAATGAAGTGAGCATTCAAGAGTAAAGGGAGTTGTACGCACCCCTCGAGAGAGGCAGACGTCCAAATCTCCCGGATTGGAGTAAAATCCAATAGTGGGTTCACTGCGTAAAGCGAGTTTTAGGCCTCCGATTTAGACGAGAGTCGGTCGAACCTTCCTAAAATCAGTTGGGCACGACTTCAAGAGAATCGTGTTCAAGCTTTAGGAACCTCCACGGTCAAGGACCTTTATCCTATTAAGTTTAGATTTTTTTATCGCATTTTCTTAATCATCTTTAGCCGAGGTGATTCTTGATCGAGTGCATTTCCATTTCATATTTTCAACCTTTCATAGTAATCGCTTTTCTTATGCTCTTTAATTAACTGTAATAGCTCTCTTTCTAGCTTTAGCTTTACTTCCTTCCTTGCAATTAGAATCTCTAAAACCCTAGTTTTTTCATCGATAAGATAATAGTTTTCGTGTGAGTAAGCATACTCAACAGTTCCCGGATTTCAATACGACACTTGTGTCCCCTAGCTACAATTCGATAGGTATACTTGCCTCATTGGATTGCTAGTTCGGATACGTTTATTTTCTTCGAACCTTAGCGCGCAACAAGAGAGTCTACCCAGACCCCGATCAGATCCCGCTGCTAGGCTCTCACCTAGATGGAAGGGCTAGATGTCACTCGAGAGAGCCTACTCGGACCCTAAGCATTTCCCGCTGCCAGGATCCCACTAGCTGGCAGGGATGGATGTCACTCGAGAGCATCTCCCTTCTGGTTGATGCTCAATATCCGCCGTCAAGCTCTCATCTAGCTGATCGAGCTGATAGTAGCGCCCGGTGGTGGGGCAGAGAAATGTCTAATCGATACTCGCCTCTCATTGTTAGGCTCTCACCTAGCTGACGAAGCTATTGGGCCCTCGGTAGACGAAGGCTTTGAGAAGTTACTCCAAGAAAGGCCATTGAGAGAGCATAGCCCTCTCGGCATACCGCGCTGCGTAGCCCTCTCGGCTCAATTCTCAACATGGCCCTCTCGGGTAACTCCTCGTATGGTCCTCCTGGCATATCTCTCTGCGTAGTTCTCATAGCATATCGCTAGAACGGGTTGCGAGTAGCGCTGGGGTCATCACCTAAGAGCCTAAGGCATGCTCAAGTGCATAAAAGAAGGCGCACATAACTACATGCGGGAGGCGGAAAGAAATCAATCAGAGAAACTAAGAATAAATGCATAGTAGGCCCAAAAAAGATCTTGTGTATATGAAAAAGAAGAGTGCAGTTACACTTGGGTCTCGCCCATTACATGTGTCAAAAAAATATACAAGTACACAAAACAAAAAGGGTTCTCGGAAAGCCTTTAGTGCAAATCGCTGGACTTCTCGGTGGGGGACTTCAAGCCCAGGATCGTGTCCCAATCATCCTCACCCTGTTGGTCGTCCTCGCTCGCGGGAACTTCGATGGGGGTGAATAGCCACGACAGGACACTGCATGCCGTGAGCTTTTTACCCTTCTCATTCAGCAACCCAGCACCCCACAACACCTCAATGGTGTGCTTGGATGCCCCTTGGGCATTCACCTGCATCATCACCTCAATTTTATAGTTGTTGTATTGGTGACGTTCAACCTTCTCACCTGAGTGCAGGGGGAGAAGGGTCTCCAGCAGGCGCTTATTCTTCGCCTTTAGCCCAGCAATCTCGTGTTCTTTGCTAGCCACCTGTGTGCGGAGCTTCTTGGTATTCATAGAGTCCTGAAACAATGTCAAGGGAAAGTTAGCCAGGAAGGGAGATACTATGAAAAGCTAGCAAGAAATCAGCTTACCTTTTGCGCTGGTCTGCTGGCGAGAAGCATCTCGGCGGTAGCGAGTTTCTCCTACAGGGATATCGCCTTGGCTTCGACGAGGTTCTAGGACTTTTGAACCTCATTCAGGTTCCATTCAGTATACAGGCCCTGGCGAGAGGACATGTGCGCAAGCTCTAGGGCATGCAGCTTGGCCCGCACAGTCTCATGCGTAAGGATCCTGGTTGATTCCTTATCGAAGATGCTGGCGTCTTCCCTGCTGTACAACCCAAAGGCGAGTGTATAGGCCTCGCCGCTGGAAGTATCCTGCTCAATCCAAGATGGCAGGAGGGTGGAGATGGACTCTCGGTTGACCTCGGGGTCCCACTAGAGAAGCGGCTGGCCAGTCTCGTCTAGATGCCTCCTGCCGAGCCCAATGTTCTGATGCCCTTTCAGCACCGGTCCCTCAGAGGCCTTCTTGGCAATGGAGGAGATCCTCTCTACAACGCCTGTCGAACCAGCTATCAGCGAGATCCTGGCAGGGGTCTCGGCAAAAGACTTGCCCTTGTATTGCGCAAGTGTCTTGGACTTCTTGGAGGGAGCTGGGGGCGGAATGTCTGGCTTCTGCTTTTTGGCACTAGGCTAAGATGAGGTCCTCGGCTCGTCCCGGCAGGCCAAGGACGCCGATTGCACGAGTGTTAAGCCGCATATGAGAGTCCTGGATTCATCGTAAGGATGGCTGACAAGAATCTCTCGCTCGCCTACACAAAATCCAAAGTTCAGTTTCACAGGTTAGTAAAAATAACAAGACAGGCGAGAGGGTACCTTCCCCGGCGGGAACGGGCTGGAGATGGTCCACGTCTCGCCTCAAGAACTTGACATCGAAGTTCTTGGTCCCGAAGAAGGTGATAAGGGCTGTCTCGCACCCTTATGTGCGGGAGGCCTATAAGTCGCCTCATCATATTGCACTGGCGAGAAGGGTATGTTGCCGAAACCCCAGAAACGAATACAAATTTCTGGCCCCAGTTATGGTTTTTTTAACGAGGGCGATGGTCTTAATAGTCTGGCTCGAGAAGAAGGCAATCCCGCCCTTTTCCATGAAATTAAAAAGCTTCCGGAATACTAGAAGGTTGAATTTAATCCTTTTCGCGCTCATGTAATATGCGAAAGCTACTCGGAGCACAACAGAATTTGGGTTGAGCTGTGCTGGAACCACACAAAAATAGCGAAGGGCCTGCTGCACTTCCGGCCAGAGTGGAAGGCGAAACCCTACCTCAAAATGTTCTAAGGGAATGGCCAGTTCCCCTTCCAGCAGGAAATTCAGCTTATCGTCGCTTTCTGGACGACACAAGACGTAGTGTGGCGGGATGTAGTGGCCCACTGCCGCGACATATTCCTCCTCTGCCAGGTTATAGGGGAGGAAGTCGTGGTCTAGTAAGCCTTGCGTGCATTTGGCTCTGCCAACGGTCTCGCCCGACATCTTCGCGAGGGTTGAGAGAAGGAATGGTTTGCGCAGGAGGCAAGAGCTCTGGAAAGCGAGCGCGTGGAGGGGAGACGGGCCTAGGGATCTATTGGAGTAAATGCGGTTGGTGATCTCCTATTTATAGAAAATCTCAGCAATCATGACATTTTTCTGAAAGCGGCGCGGTGCTGATAACACTTTTTAATATATATTCCGACGCCTCGTAATCCACCTGGCCTTACTTCCTCTCCTTACCTGCGAATGGAAAAAAAATCTTCCAGGCAGTTCTTGGGTGAGCGAAAGGTATAACGAAGAATGAAAAAGGGAAAAATGAGAGCATTCAGCACAAACACATTAAAAGATAGTGAATGCAGTCTAATTACACACAAAGGCCACTCGCCAGGGGAGGGCAGAATATAAATATTATTATTGTTATTACAAACTACGCATGAAGCTGAAAGGGATAGGAGGCGAGAACCCTCGTGCCTAATATTTCAGCCACTGCCAGTGACCTTGGCCCCGCGTACCCGCCCGTGGGGGCACTCGCGGATAGTGGCAAGCACTCACGACCATCATCTTCTGATGGACCAGGTGCATTTGGTCCCGAGCCCACACGATATGCCTCCCGGGAGAGGTCTCCGCGCATCTGCCGCCTTGCTGCTCCATTTCCCCAACTAAGTGTGCATAGTCTCGCTCAAGGACCCCTAGCCGCTGCTCCATCGCTGCCTGGAACACATCCGCCCTGCGAGAGTCATCTCGCTGCTTCCAAATCATCTTGGCCAGCACCTCCACAGTTCGGTCCTTGAATGTCTCGACATCTCCAAGATACCTAAGGAAGGTGGCAAGATTGCCGGGGGAAGGCAGAGGCAAGAAATCATCGTCATCATCCTCCTGAGCCCTCACCGAAGTATCCCAGTAACCTGGCAAGAAGCTGCGACCAGTATCAATGTCCAAACAAAAAGGAAAGATCAATGGTTTTTTTACCTGGAGTTGGGATGGAGCTCCCGCCTGGAGCTTGGCGGGAAGGTCCGGGTCCTCCCTCAAAGGGTCTCGCATATAGGTTATGGCGAGTTTTTCCCCGTCCTGGGCGGGTCAACGTTTGCATGGGCAGGTGGGTATCGGCAGAAGGGGAAATTTCCGGAGCCTTTCCGGTTGATGAACGAGAGCCCGGTGACGATTCTTTAAGGATCTCGGCAACCGGGGTTTGTGGCGCTAGGCTGACCCGACCCATACTTCCAAAGGGAGCTACAAAGAAAACGTGTTAGCGAGAAGGTGCCAGACTAAAAAACACGAAAACGTAACTATCAATCTTACCCAGAGTGGTTACAGTCTCGGTTCGGGTGACTTGGAGGGCCATCTCTGGGGTCGGCCGCTCGCTCCCTTCTGGGTGTAGGAGGGTCTCGGCATCCACCGGCGGAACAGCCGCTTCGCTCTCTAGCAAAACCATCTACGAACGGGCCAAGAATTCCAAGTCAAAGAAGCTTCAAAGGGTTATAGCAGGGGCAAATGAAGCACCTCCATAAGAACGTCAGGGTTTACGCGACCAGGAGTCGGCGTCAGAGAGGCATTTTCTTCTGCCGCCGGGTTTCGCCGAATCATTTTTTCCCTTGTTGGTCGATAGGACAGATCAGTTGGCCTCCTGGACGACAGCCACGGAGCATATTTGGAGGCCTTGGAGCTGTCCTTCTCCTGTGCCGTCACGAGACGGTCTATCAGCTCCTGTGAGAGGTATCGCTCGGACAGTCGTTTGTACATAATGGTGAATGACGGAAGCTCAGTGGGCGATTCAAGGACGAATAGGGACATCAACTCTAGGGGTCATCCTATGGTATTTATAGAACCGTGGAGGGACCCAAAAAATATTCCATTCTAGGTCAGCAAGAACTCATCAAATACCTGGTGTTGGATAATTATTTCCGACCTTCGCGGAAGCTCTCAAAGAGCGGGGATTGTGTACAACCCCATATTCGATGTGTGGGTTCTCCCCTCTATGATCAATACTTTGCGGGATCTTCAGAGGCGAGAGGGCTCAAGAAATCGAGTTGGACCCTTTCCGCCCTTGGCATTGAGTGAAGCTTGCGCTCTCGACGCCTTCCGCCCTTGGCATTGAGTGAAGCTTGCGCTATCACCACCTTCAGTTCCTTGGAGTTCAGTCAAACTTACGCTCTCGACGCCTTCAGTTCCTTGGCATTGAGTGAAGCTTGCACTCTCGACGACTTTCGCCCTTGGCATTAAGTGAAGCTTGCACTCTCGATGCCTTCTGCCCTTAGCGTGGAGTGAAGCTTGCGCTCTCGACGCCTTCCGCCCTTGGCATTGAATGAAGCTTGCTCTCTCGATGCCTTCTGCCCTTGGCGTGGAGTGAAGCTTGTGCTCTTAATGCCTTTAGTTCCTTGGCGTCGAGTGAAGCTTGCGCTCTCGACGCCTTTCGCCCTTGGCGTTGAGTGAACTTTGCTCTCTCGATGACTTCCGCCCTTGGTGTTGAGTGAAGCTTGCACTCTTGACGCCTTACGCCCTTGGCATTTAGTGAAGCTTGCGCTCTCGACGCCTTTCGCCCTTGGCATTGAGTGAATCTTGCGCTCTCGACGCCTTCTACCCTTGGCATTGAGTGAATCTTGTGCTTACAACGTCTTCTATTCCTTGGAGTTGAGTGAGCTGTCAACGCCTTCAGTTCCTTGGCGTTGAGTGAATCTTATGTTGTGGACACCTTCTGATCTTGTATTAGGAAATGTGCGAGACCCTTCCCAAATATCTTTCACCAAGGGGGCAAAAGGGGTCTCGCTCAGGGATGGTTAGGGGGGCGAGATGTAATACCCCCATCCATCACATAGCATATAACAGAAGGTCTAGCCGGGGCCCGACGTCATATACCACAGACAGACCAAAGAGTTACTAAATTGAAACCAAAATCCAATATTGTGTATCCTAACCCAGAGTACATTCTAGCAGAAGTAATTTAGAGGTTATAAATAGAACCCAACTACAACATGAATGTCCACTACCACAACTAGGAATGTAAAACAAATACACAAATAAGGTCTTGGCCTTACGGCCTTACAATGTTCAACTTGAATTAAAATGTGGTATATACTTCGGCACGTAGGTCGGCCACACATGAACGATAAAATAACACAAGTAATTAGCCTTGGCCTTCAAGGGCCAGCATAGAATTTTTGGGCTCCAGCCCGCTATTTCCTGCTTGGCTCAGCAACACCTACACGCAACATTCCACCGCAAAGGTGGCAAACAAAAGCAACCGTCAGCATTAACTGACCAAATTATAACGACCACACCCCTCACTCGGGGTGGTGATGCTCCTTCCCTGCAAGACATTAGTTTAATCATAACTTGTCAATCAAAACGTGCAACTTAAGCACCATTCTCCATAGATGTTGGCGAAAATTCCCAACACCCCGTGCTCTCAGGGCACATTCTTGGTGCACAAGACCTCAAGGGTCGCACCACCATTCACTAACGGTCAAAAATGTTTGATATTTTAGTCTCACAGGTCCAAAGCCAGAGACAACTCCCCAAGCCTCCAACAAAGTCATAACGATCTGTAGATCCACTATATGACTCACTCCAAGACGGACGACAAGGGTTGGGTACAGTTCAGTCATTTCCCGTGCTTAATTTGTCAGGCGCGTCAGCCACGACACGGGTTGGCATCCCCTTTCCCATTTTTGTACAATTCATAACCCTATTCTGATCTTAGGTTAGCTCTCATGGATACCTTAGCTGAGCAATTTAAGCTCACGCTCCACAAAATAGTCCCCCGGGTCTTCGAGAGGCATTACTCAATAATTGAGCAATTTAAGCTCACGCTCAATCTAATTATAGCCCTCAGGTCTCCCAAAGACAGGCTTCACAAACAACACATAGCTTACTGGAAGCTATCATCGGCGGTAGCACTACCGCTTCGCGGTAGGGTACAAACTATAGATTCTTCCCCCCTCTCGGGTGTTTTCCTGGAGACTACCCCCAATACTCTCAACACAGTCATTTGCACACCCCACGACTCCGAAATCCACGTGTTTACCACGGAGTATTCTCAGGCATACAAAATATATAAACATCACCAATCCAAACAAACCCGTCCGGATGGACTTCACACAACATGCCTATTCCGTACTTTGATTTCGGATCTAAATGCTAAACTACAGGGATATACAGATCTACCCATTGGGAGAACCACATATACGTACTCGTGGAGCGTCTATCCTAACATGCCAAACAAAGGAATTCACATGTCCAAGGAAGAGGATCGTTACCCTTGTAGTCCTCTTTGGCGCCATGGGAGAAATCTAGACGGTTGAAATCAATCGCTCCGGCCTTGCCTCCGTAGATCCGAACTTGCTTTGCGAATCCGAACTCCGAATCTCAAATGGCAGCATAAACTGCCTCTTCCGGCAATGCTTCTCCTCCTCCAAAATACCCGGCCAAGTACAAACTCCAAAGAAGATGAAGTGAAACGGCCGATCCAGGAATATAAACAAACCTACCGCCGCGCAGTACCTAACTACAGTCGTGCGGTACCTCAATTCAACACCTCGATTCGGGTGCAACCGCCCTGTCCCTCCAATCACAGGTTGAGATGTGGCCACACAGTTACAGAATCATTATCGCCAAGCGATAAGATGCTAACGCCTTGCAGTAGCTAGTGACGGTTATGACACGACCTCTTCAGCTAACGCCACGCTATAGCTACTACCACCACGCGGTAGAAACCCGAGCGCTTAGACAAATAAATTGCCAAGTTACCACCTGCAGTAACCTTACCGCTGAGCGCTAACTTCCTGAGAACTTGGCCAATAAAGTGGCTAATGTCGCACGCTAGCAACCTACCACCGCGCAGTAGACTAGGCGTTGTGTCACCTCTCCTCACTCAACGCTCTCGGGGCCTGAAGCCGACTATCCCGGAGCTATCGCCGACGTTAGCCCTACCGCCGGGTGGTAACTTCCAGAAAACTGTTTCTCCTGCTTCAGAAATCTCAGGGTGTTACAAATCTCCCCCATTTAAAGAATTTTTTCCCGAAATTATGCATTGCAGGAAAAGAAAGAAAATTAATACTACGATAGTATACCTAAAACGAAAAGCTTGAGGAACTTGGACTTCATGGTTTTTTCCCGCTCCCAAGACAGCTCCTCTCAGCCACAGTTGTCCCAACGGACCTTGACCATCCTGATTGACTTATTGCGAAGCTACTTAACTTCCGAGTCTTCAATACGAATTGGCTTGACCTTCATTATCAACCCTACATCAATACACACTTGATCTGCCACAACCACTTGCATGGGCTCTTGCACCGCCTTCCGCAACACAGATATGTAGAATATGTCATACAGACCACTTAGCTCCGTTGAAAGCTTTAATTGATAGGAGGCTTCACCAACGCGCTCCAAAACCTCAAACGGCCCAAGGTATCACAGACTTAGCTTTTTCAGCCGTCGTAATCTAGACACGCCCTTGAACGGTTTGATCTTCAGGTAAACCCAATCGCCCATGGCGAACACCATATTTTTGTGCTTGGCATTGTAATATTTAGCATGTATATCCTACGCTATCAACAGTCGCTCCCTGATTTTCCGAACAATAGAGGTCGCATCCTCAACTTCCTTCTGCTTAAATAACTTGGACTCACCCATCTCCAACCATGACAATGGAGTACGACACTTTCTACCATAAAGGGCCTCAAAGGGCGCCATTTGAATGCTTTACTGGTCGATGTTGTTGTAAGCGAATTTGATCATATACAAGTTTTCTTCCCATTTTTTTCTGAAATCTAGGGTGCACATACGAAGCATGTTGTTGGGTCCATTGCCCACAATGTTCCCTAGAGTGGATTTGAAGAGGCATCACTATCAAGACTAAAAGCATAGTGTATTTGATGTGTGCTTAAGTTCATGCATGCAGGTTATCCTTGATTGGACAAGTGAACAAAAAGAGTAAGCTGGAAGTCAGATAATTTGACTAAGGCAAAAACATCAAGACAGCTGAGAAGAATGTCTCAGCATAACCACTGAGATGAACAAAAAGAGTAAGCTGGAAGTTAGCTAATTTGACTAAGGAAAAAACATCGAGACCGCTGAGACAGCTGAGAAAGAATTCGTCGAACTCAGTTCAGAATTCGTCGAACTGAGTGCAGAGTTTGTCGAGCTCAACTCACCATTCGCCGAGCTAAATTCAGAGCTTGAGATTCTGAATTCGTCGAGCTCAGTTGAGAATTCATCGAACTGAGTACAGAGTTCATCGAGCTGAGCTCACCATTCATCGAGCTCAGTTCACCATTCGTCGAACTCAGTTCAAAGTAAGATAGTCTAAGCCAGTGTTTTTTAAACACAGAAAATTGGCTAAGGCAAAAAGCATTGAGTGATGAATACACACTCAACGTTCTCAACGCTAGAGAAGCAGGAAGATTTTGTCTCAGCATAACCGCTGAGACAAGTGTTAGTCTCAGCATAATCGCTGAGATAAGTGTTTGTCTCAGCAGAGAACAACAAAGCGCTGAGACAGTTAGACAGGAAAATGCATAAGGCAGAAAGCGTTGAGTGAAGGTTACTCACTCAATGCTCTCAATGCCTAAGATGTTGTAGAGGCAGAAATATGGTTAAGGTAAAAAGCGTTGAGTTGAGGTTGCTCACTCAACACTGTCAATGCCTACTGGAGACAGAATTTTCTCCAAGTGTTTTGGCATTGAGTGATGCTCACTCACTTAACGCCAAGAAGCAGAAAGCTGATAAAACAAGGTTGGCGTTGAGTGAAGCTGAATCACTCAACGCCTAGAAACAGATTTATATTCTAAGTAGTTTGGCATTGAGTGAAGGTTACTCACTCAACGCCAAGAGACTGTAAATCTGTCTAAGTGTTTTGGCATTGAGTGATGCTTACTCACTCAACGCCTATGTTAATGTTGTTTGATTTTTGGCTAAGTCCACAACTGATGATGTTAGCAAGTCAACATATTTCAAATTAGTGGCGGGATGGCTACAGTACGTGACAAATGTTTCTGAAGACCTACTGTATGATAGTTGGCATCAAAGCAATGTTATTGGTGGCCATTAATTATGTGGGGTCCACTGCTCAAGAGCCGTTGGGACAAAATCAATAAAAGAAGAGAGATTTTGAAAAAAAGCAATAAGGGAGTTCTTCTTCTCTGCCATTATTGTGGATCTAAAGAATAGGAAGCTCAAGTCTACAAGACAGAGCAAGTTAGATGTTAGAAAAACATCTTCAACAGCAAGATAGCTGGTGTGATCTTCATCTACACCAACAAGTTAGCTCAGAAGGATTCTCTGAGAAAAAGGTAGCAGCTTGGGCCAACCCTTGCTGCAGGTGCTTCACAGGCTCAGCCAATAAACCTAAAGAACATTCTCTTAGGGAGCTGTGAAGAAGGAGATAGGGCTGAGTAGTTGGCTCAGTTCAGAAAGGGGCAGAGAAACTAATCTGCAAGTTACTTCCAACACAGGCCAAAGAGATCTTCATCCTTGTTATTGTGAAGAAAGGAGTTGGGCTGGGATTCTCTCAGCTCAGGTAGCAGCAATTAACTGCAGTAACTTCTCAGTTCCAGCAGGAAAAATCCCTGGTTCTGTGAAGTAGTAGTTAAGACTGAGCTTCAGGCTCAGTTCAGAAAGAAGCCGAACATTGTTCTGTAAGTCACTTCTAGCTCAAGTAAATATACACTTGTTGCTGTGGAAGTAGTTAGGACTAAGTACTTCTTAGTTCAGTAAAGGTAGACTCAGGAACAAAATTCCTATAGTCATAAGTTGGGCTGAGTTTACCTCAGTCAAGAAGCTTGACACAGAGAAACATCTCTTATGTCAAGAGTTACCACAAACCCACCTTCATCCTATAGGATCCAAGTGTGGATCTGAGTGTAGGTCCTTTTGGCCTGAGGTAGGTGACAAGTTTGTCACTGAGCTGTAGGTGCCTGGAAGGGCACTGAGGTAGGTACCTATTGGGTACTGAGCACTCTGAGAGTAGGGTCTTGTGCCTGATGTTGTAGGGGTTAAAAGCCTGAGCTATATGACTTAGAGATAAGGCTGAGGTAGGTGGCTTGAGGGTCACTAAGTGTAGGAGTACTACAGAGCCCTAAGGTAGGATCCCTAGTGGATCTGAGGTAGGGTTGTCCTCCTAAACTGAGTGTAGGGCTTAACAGCCTGAGGTAGGTGGCTTGCTAACCACTGAGTTGTAGGACCTTGTGGCTGAGAAGTAAGTCTTGGAGGAGACTTAGAGATCCTGAGGGATCTGAGGTGTAAGCTCTTTGGAGTAGGTTTTGGAGAAGTGCCTAGTCCAACAAGATAGTTAGATAGGTGGGAGTGAAAGTGGATGTACCCAGTTGGGGAACCACTATTAATAACTGTGTGTTTTGCTGTGTTGTTTGTTCTTCTCTTATATTGTAGGTACAAAGGACAACTCTAGATCACTTAGTAAGGAAACAACAAAAAGAACTTAAAAAGAGACCAATAACCTATTCATACCCCCCCCCACTCTAGGTGATTTAGCTATCCTTGAATTAAATACTTTCAAGTGCTATCAGAGGGAGGTTACTCAAAAAGGACTTAATATTCTGAGTAGACCTCAAAGGTTAGCTAAAAGGGTTATACTTGTGGGTTCAAAAGAGAACCACAAGGAATGGAGCTCCATGGCTGCAGAAAGGAGAACTTTGGGACCTGGAATGAAAGGGTCAGGCAAATCATAGAAGCCTATGATCCTAGGGTATTTGCAACAGTTTAAGGACCTTTCATCCCCATGAAGGTCTCTGTCCTAGATGTAGAAGTCCAAACTCCAAAGAGTTATGCAGAAATGACTGAAGATGAAATCATCTTAGTAACTATGGACAAGAGGGCACTACACATCATGGTAATTGCCATGGATGACTCAACCCTCATGATAGTAGTTCACTGTTAGACAACCAAAGAAATGTGGGAATCACTAACTGCCTATATGGAAGGGGAAGAGGAGGAAAGAGATGGCAACAATGTCAGTCTATCAAACAGTGAATCTTAGCCTAAAAAGGAAAAAAGAAGCCTTCATTGGGCTACTTGCTGCTATTGCAGTTGAAGATAAAGACCATCCAAATACTAGGATAGAAATTAGGGCCCCTCTATCATACTCAAAAAGTGATACTGAGGTGGATGAAGACATCAGTGGCTGCTGTGAGGGGATGGATTTGATAGAAGAAGTATCCTGCCAGGATCAGCCTAGTCAAGAACAGGTATAATCTCTGTCTAGCTGCTTAGGTCATGAGACTAGTCTAGATTCTGATGCATCCTCACCTAATGATGAAGATGTCTCTGAATATGAGATAGATGTCAATCAATTGATTGACAAGTATGGTCAAATTTTGGGTGCTTTGAGAAAAAGCAAGATGTTAGCCAAGATGCAGGCTAAGGAGATTATCTCTCTACAGCTAGTTGCTACCCAACAGTCTGAGATAACATCCTTACTGGATCAGAAAGTGAGGGAAGTTAGCCAACTAAAGGCCATCTCAATCATCCAAATTGAGACCACAAGCCAAAAGTACAATATCATTTTGGATCTTGAAGAGAAACTCCTAAAGGATAGAAGGGATGTAGTTGAATTCAGCAAGCCTAAAGTTGTGCTACCCTTGATAAATTCCTTCTCCTCCCAAAAGGGTAAGAAGGAGTTAGCAGTCAAGGGAAGCACAAGAGTTGACCTTTCCAAAGGGAAAGGTAAAGACCCTGTAGTGCCACAGTCAACCTTTCATAAGGTAATCCTCCCTTCTCATAGGTATGACCAGGACTGTATGTATGGTCACTATAAGAATGGAAATTCTTCTTATAAGAATAAAGTTGTATCTTACAATGGAAGAAGAAAGGGTAGGGGAATGAGTTCCTATAAGGCTCTCCATGAAGAAATTTAATTGGCCCATCCTGGACCATTTGTATTTAGTACACCAGCCCCCACACTCATGAGTAAGGCAGTAGCCTTTTCTCAAGATCTCCCAGCACACTCTCAGACCATGGGCAAGTCTATCAGCAAGCCAGACTTGGGTATTTCTAGAGCCATCAATAGTGTGTCTTCCACAAATAAGAACATTGTTGGTGTTGTGGCAAAGTGGACCACTTTGACATAGATTTTTGGCACAACCCTAGTGTGCCAAGGGCAAGGGCAAGTCTTCTTAACAGGTCTACTTTAGGTAGACATATGCATGTGTATGCTAACAGGAACCTAGGACCCAATACCTATTGGGGTCCTAAGGTAAGGTAATTCTGTTTTGCAAGTTAGTCTAAATGTCCATCCCCCATGTGGCACTTGGACAGAAGATGTTCCAGAATTTGGACTGGGACAAGGAAGTCATCCTATGGTTCATACCCCAAAGATAAGAATGTTGTGTGCATTCCTAAAGAAGTATAAATTGCACAAGTATTGGGCTAAGACCAGCTAGATCCAACCAGCAGGAATATCTAGTTGGACAAAGTCTAGCTGCCACACCAGCAAATCTGGAAAGGACAAGTAGGCTGTACTCATCTCTGAGGAAAGCACAAGTAGCTCCTCTATGAGAAGCAAGGTATGTCCAAGTCAATGGAATTTATGGACAGGCTTTGTGCCAATTCCAAAGGGAAGACTGTCAAGCTAGATACTCCTACTGATGGGGAGCATGTTCAGTCAAGGTTGTTGGACAAGCTTAAATCTTACCCAAAGTTACCCCAACATAGAATAGATCAGCATTACTATTGAGGATCAGCTTGTCCCCATGGACATTGCAGAAGCTGAGAGGTAAACTACCTAAGTGATGGCACCTGCTGGAAGAAGGCAAGCCAATCAGTTTACTAGAATAACTGGATTGCTCCAGCTATTGTTGATACAAGTCAGCTCATTCCAATTGGAATAGCTGAATAAAGAAAGACTTAGTATTAGGATGAAAGGATGGCTCATGGAAAGATCATTCAAGGTTCAAGTGGTCTTAAAGTCCAGCAGCTGCAGGAGAAAATTCATCCTCATGAGAAGAGAAAGCTAGCAGCTGCACTAATGGTATCATCTGCAATTAGCTAGGGGGAGAAGAGAATCACAGCAAACCAGCTCCTCCCTGTCTATTCAGAAACCAAGAAGGGATTGATCAAGTGGTGATCAGGTGTGCAGATCAATGTGATGATCAAGATTGTACTCAGTGGGCTGAACAGTCTTGTACTGCTAATCAGAAAGCTGAAGCCAAAGGCAAGTCTGTTGCTAAAGAAGGTGAGAAGATCTTGCTCAGCAAAAAGAGACTGTGCAAGGTGCAAGAGAGTTTCTAAGCATCAGCATGGATGGAGCTCGACAAAATAACCTTCATTCGTCGAACGGAGCTCGACGAATTCAGCTTCATTCGTCGAACGAATCTCGACGAAATTAGAAGAATTCGTCGAATGGAGCTCGATGAAATCTGAGTAATTCGTCGAACTCAAGATTGTCAAATAGAAATTTTATGGCATAAGAACCATAACCTCCAGATAAGTAGAATTTAGTTTATATTGATATTATACTAGTGTTATCTAAGTTGCTAGGAATCCTAAAGGACTATGCATATGTAGATTAAGTATCAATAAGTTTGGGAGCATAAGGAAGAACTCAATCCTGAGTTTGCCCTGACTGACAAGTGGTTGTCATGCTTATCATGCCACTAGATGAAGTCAAGTTCAACACCCTCTTGGTTGAGTTGGGTATGTGGAACTTAAGATAACTTCAGAAGCTCCAAACTCTAGTTTGTGTTGCAAGATTTATTTTTCTTGCAGGTAGATAAGTCCTTGATGTGACATCAAGATTATAAAGATCATTAAGTATATCCAGACTGGCATAGACTAGAATGTCTACAAGGAATCTGACAAAGGATGCCTTAGTTGAGAGGGAGCAGACAGCTGCTGCAGTAGATCAGCTGTCACAACTGCTGATCAGTTTGTCTTAAGGAAAATGCATAGACTAAGGGGGAGATCATGAGAAGAGAGACAGACACCAGCCAACTCATGTGGATCCATGGGTCACTCAAGTGCCAAGGGGCTGTAGTGATGTGGTGTATCAATGATATCACTACAGGTGGAAGCTGATTCTGTAGATACAACATCAGCAAGTGGAATTATGTGTGCAATAAGCTTAAATGCTGCAGTGTTGTGTTGTATCAATGTATCAACACAGAAGATATGACTCCTAATCAAGTAGACTGATCATTAGGATGATTTCCTTAGCAGTATCAACATAGGACTTTGTCTAGGATCAAGAGATTCTAAATTCATCGAGCTCAATTGAGAATTCGTCGAACTAAGTTCAGAGTTCGTTGAGTTGAGCACACCGTTTGTCGAGCTCAGTTCACCATTTGTCGAACTCAGTTCAAAGTAAGACAGTCTAAGCCAGTGTTTTTTAAACACAGAAAATTAGCTAAGGCAAAAAGCGTTGAGTGATGAAGACACACTCAACGCTCTCAATGCCAGAGCAGGAAGATTTTGTCTCAGCATAACCGCTGAGACAAGTGTTTGTCTCAACAGAGAACAAGAAAGCGCTAAGAAAGTTAGGCAGGAAAATGCCTAAGGCTGAGAGCGTTGAGTGAAGGTTACTCACTCAACGCTCTCAACGCCTAAGATGCTGCAGAGGCAAAAATATGGTTAAGGCAAAAGCATTGAGTTGAGGTTGCTCACTCAACGCTGTCAACGCCTGGTGGAGACAAAATTTTGTCCAAGTGTTTTGGCATTGAGTGATGCTCACTAACTCAACGCCAAGCAGTAGAAAGCTAATAAAGCAAGGTTGGCATTGAGTGAAGCTTAATCACTCAACGCCTAGAAACAGATTTATAATCTAAGTAGTTTTGCGTTGAGTGAAGGTTACTCACTCAACGCCAAGAGACAGTAAAATCTGTCTAAGGGTTTTGGCATTGAGTGATGCTTACTCACTCAACGCCTATGTTAATGTTGTTTGATTTTTGGCTAAGTCCACAACTGATGATGTCAGCACGCCAACAAGTCAACATATTTCAAATTAGTGGCGGGATGGCTACAGTACGCAACAAATGTTATCGTAGACCTACTGTACGACAGTTGGCATCAAAGCAATGTTACTGGAGGCCATTAATTATGTGGGGCCCACTGCTCAAGAGCCATTGGGACAAAATCAATAAAAGAAGAGAGCTTTTGAAAAAAAAGTAACAAGGGAGTTCTTCTTCTCTGCCATTGTTATGGAGCTAAAGAATAGGAAGCTCAAGTATACAAGACAAAGAGCACGTTAGCTGTTGGAAAAACATCTTCAACAACAAGATAGCTGGTATGATCTTCATCTACACCAGCAAGTTAGCTCAGAAGGATTCTCTGAGAAAAAGGTAGCTGAAAGTTGACTAGTTGTCTAAATTATCACCTAGAGGGGGGTGAATAGGTGATTGCGACGTCTTTTGCGGAATAAAATAAAACTAATCGCAGCACACACAAAAAGAACACAAGCACAGACGACACAAGATTTATAGTGGTTCCCCGATCTTGGGTACTCCACTTTCCCTCTCACCGATCTAGTAACGCACTAGACTCGGCTACTCCACTTATCTCAGATTTAAGAAATCTTACAACTCGATCCAACCCGGATCTACACTCGGAAGCACAATCTTCCTACAACAAATACTCGGAGTGAAAACTCCTACAACTCGGAGAAGAATCTCCTACAGAATAAAGATTTACAGAAAATGATAAAACTGTGACAGATCTAGAAAATCTTGACGTCTCTTCTTCCTTCAACAATGGCGGCTCTGTCAGGAATCAGTCGGAGAAGATACTATCGTCGATCTACAGATCTGGTTCTTCGGAACACACGGAATCAAGAGATTCGAAAGAAGTCGAGGTCGATCTCGATTCTATGTGTCACTTCGTCGATCTTTCTTCGTCGGCGGCCTTCCAGATGGAAACAGTGAGCGGCGGCGACCGGGAAGACGAATCGGGAACTTAGGGTTTTTCGGCCCTTTTTCGTTTCACGTTCTTGAAGAGAGAGAAAAGATAAACGATTATTAAAGTTCTTCTTAATGAAAAGAGAGACTGATTAGACCTTTTATAGGGAGCCTAATCGGTCAGAAATCAAATCGTATTGAAAGTAATGCCACGTGGGCCAATTAGATGATGACAGATTAAGGATTGGAAAAATAGAACAAATAGTGGGTCAACGATTTTGACAATTTCAGAATTAGAAAAAGGTTAAGTCAGAAGTACTCGAGAACTGAAGGTTGTTCTCGAGCACTGAATCAAGGAGTTCTCGAGAATAGAAATGATTGTCTCGAGATCTGAGACTTAGAAAAATATACTGTCAAAAATAACTTTCTCGAGCACTAATTGTACTACTCGAGCACTTATACTTAGAAGAAAAAGTATATCTGGATTACTCGAGCACACATTAAACTTGCTCGAGTACTGGAAAGAAAGTATTCGAGAACTTGAAACTTCTCGAGCACAAAGACTTAATCAAAATCCTGAAGACTAGAGTACTCGAGCAAATGGATTATTTCTCGAGCACTTGAACATAGAGGAAAATCTGGAGGAAAGTACTCGAGAAGCTAAAGCTGTTCTTGAGCACAGGAACTTAGAAATATAACAACAGAGAAATAGATCTCGAGAAAGGTAGACTTTTATTCGAGAAGAAGAGTTATATTTCTCGAGTACTTTTTCTTAGAAATATTTTTGCACAGCATTCTAGTTCTCGAGCAGCAAAGTCATTTTCTCGAGAAAGGAAAACTTTCTCTCGAGCATTAATGACAGCCAGATTTGAAAGAAAAAGTTCTCGAGCAAGCTGAGCTTTTTCTCGAGCACTTTAAAAACTTCTCGAGACCTAGAGTTATAATTTACTCGAGCATTATTGTACTTCTCGAGCAAAAATGACTTAGCAAAAATTCTAAGTTACAGAAAAATATTTTCAAATAAAACTTCTTCAGCTTCAGCTTTTGTCCTTTTCTCCAAGTGATTTGAGGTTAAGTATATTCCAATAGAGAGGCTACACATGAGTCAACACCTTAGATTACACAGTGAGGGATTACACTGTGAAGTCCTGTGTTTGATGACCCATTGCAGACTGACATTGGTCTATACTTAAAGTGTACACCTGCAAGCATATGGCTAAAGAGAAATATCAAATACAACTGGATTCAACTTAGTTCATGGGTGACTTCATGCAAATCTAGGTGAGTGTGGATACAATACCCAACAGTAGCAGCTTGGGCCGACCCTTGCTGCAGGTTCTTCACAGGCTCAGCCAACAAACCTAAAGAAAATTCTCTTGGGGAGCTGTGAAGAAGGATATAGGGCTGAGTAATTGGCTCAGTTCAGAAAGGGGCAGATAAGCTAATCTACAAGTTTCTTCCAGCACAGGCCAAATAGATCTTCATCCTTGTTATTGTGAAGAAAGGAGTTGGGCTAGGATTCTCTCAGCTAAGGTAGCAGCAATTAGCTGCAGTAATTTCTCAGTTTCAGCAGAAAAAAATCCCTGGTTCTGTGAAGTAGTAGTTAGGACTGAGATTCAGGCTCAGTTCTGAAAGAAGCCGAACATTGTTCTGTAAGTCACTTCCAGCTCAAGTAAATATACACTTGTTGCTGTGGAAGTAGATAGGACTAAGTACTTCTTAGTTCAGTAAAGGTAGACTCAGGAACAAAATTCCTGTAGTCATAAATTGGGCTGAGTTTACCTCAGTCAAGAAGCTTGACACAGAGAAACAACTCTTGTGTCAAGAGTTACCACCAACCCACCTTCATCCTGTAGGATCCAAGTGTGGATCTGAGTGTAGGGCTTTTTGGCCTGAGGTAGGTGACAAGTTTGTCACTGAGCTGTAGGTGCCTGGAAGGGCACTAAGGTTGGTACATTTTGGGTACTGAGCTGTAGGAGTGTTGCAGCACTCTGAGATTAGGGCCTTATTCCTGAAGTTATAGGGCTGAAAAGCCTAAACTATAGGCCTTAGAGATAAGGCTGAGGTAGGTGGCTTGAGGGTCACTGAGTGTAGGAGCACTGCTGAGCTCTGAGGTAGGATCCCTAGTTGATTTGAGTTAGGGCTGTCCTCCCAGCCTAAGTATAGGGCTTAACAGCACAAGGTAGATGGTCTGCTTACCACTGAGTTTTAGGCCGTTGTGGCTGAGAAGTAAGACTTGGAGGATACTTAGAGATCTTGAGGGATCTAAGGTGTAAGCTCTTTGGAGCAGGTTTTGGAGAAGTGCCTAGTCCAACAAGATAGTTGGATAGGTGGGAGGGAAAGTGGATGTACCCTATTGTTGAACCACTATAAATATCTGTGTGCTTTGCATTATTGTTTCTTCTTCTCTTATATTGCAGGTACTAAGGACAACTCGATATCACTTAGTAAGGAAACAACAACAAAAACTTAAAAAGAGACTAATAACCTATCCACCCTCCCACCCACCAATCACTCTAGGTGATTTTGCTATCCTTGAATTATTGACTTTCACATGTCCTCCATCGTCCTGTTCACCCTCTCTGTCTGACCATCCATTTACAGATTAAAGGCTTTACTGAACTTCAGTTTGGTACCCAATAGTTGATGAAGTAGCCTCCAGTCATTTGACGTGAAGCACCCATCTCAGTCACTCACGATGCTATGGGCCACACCGTGCAGTCGGTCAATATTATCCACATATAATTTTGCTAATTTATTCGCAGAAACATCCTTCCTATTCGGTATGAAATGTGACACTTTAGTCAAACGATCAACGATTACCTAGATGGCATCGTTTCCCTTCAATGATCTCGGCAAACCATGCATGAAATCCATAGATATATCTTCGAACTTCCATTCCGGTATAGGTAAAAACTTCAAAAATCCTCCAGGTTTCTGATATTCGACCTTCACCAAGGCACAAGTCTGACATTTTGCCACATAAAAAACAATGTCCTTCTTCAGTCCTGGCCACCAGAACAACTTTTTCATATCTTTGTACATTTTTGTGCTCCCCGGGTGAATCGAGTACTTAGTATAATAAGCCTCGTATATTAATTCTTCTCATATTTTACCCATCTTTGGGATGCACAAACTACTGTTCTTCCACAACAACCAATTATCAATAGTAAATTGGGTATTTGAACCTTCCAAAGTCTTAGCCATTTAGCGCTTCATGTTGTCGTCTAATTCCAAAGCATGTCGAATCTGGTCGGCGAGGTCATACTGTACCTCTGTACAATACAATTGTGCTTCTGCACTAGACCTCTTATCCACACAAGAGATCTTAAGTCCTCCAAATCTCGAATAAGATGGTCATCTGCATCCTTATCCAGTTAGCCTGTGTGGGAACCCTGCGACTTAACGCATCCGCAACTACAATACCTTTGTCAGGTACATTGTGTATCTGGAAGGTGTAATCCCCAAGGAACTCCATCCACCTTCGATGACGCATTTTTACATCCTTCTAATCAAACAGATACTTCAAACTCTTATGATCTATGTAAATGTCAACCTTCACGCCATAAAAGTAGTGCCTCCAGAGCTTTAGAGCGAATATTACGGCTGCAAACTCCAAGTTATGGATCGGGTAATTCCTCTCATGCACCTTCAATTAGCGCGAACCATAAGATATTACTCTCCCATGCTGTAACAACACACAGCCTAAGCCGCTCCCCAAAGTGTTGCTGTAGATCACATAGCCTTCTGTCCCATATGGCGAACAAAAGATATGAGTCGTGGTCAGAATACTTTTTAGTTCTTCGAAAGCTTGCGCGCACTCTGGCCACCAAACAACTTCTGATCCTTCCTCGTCAGAGTCGTGAGTGATAACGCTATCCGCGAGAAATTCTCCACGAAGCGCCTGTAGTAGCCGGCAAGTCCCAGAAAACTCCGGACTTCCGCCACTGAAGACAACACAGGCCACTCCCGTATTGCAGCAATCTTCACCGGATCAACCACTATCCCCTCTCCACTAATAATGTGCCCAAGGAACGCTGTCAAAGAAAGCCAAAATTCACACTTAGAAAATTTGGCATACAACTGATTGCTTATCAGGGTATCCAAAATAATTTGCAGATGCTCCGCATGATCAAGCTCGGACTAGGAGTACACCAAGATATCATCAATGAACACTATCACGAACTGATCCAAATACTCCCTGAATTTCTAGTTCATCAAGTCCATAAACACTGATGGCACATTCATAAACCCAAAAGGCATGACCGTGAACTCGTAATGCCCATATCGAGTACTGAACTACGTCTTGGGAATATCACTTTCCCTGATTATTAGCTAATAGTAACCAGACATCAAATCCAGCTTCGAATACACAGTCGAACCAACAATCTTGTTGAATAGATCATCGATCCTCGGAATTGTGTACTTATTCTTCTCCGTTAGTTTATTTAGTTCCCGATAATCGATACACAGTCGCAGACTTCTGTCCTTCTTCTTCTCGAATAAGACCGGGGCGCTCCAAGACGACGAACTTGGACGCACATACCCATGCTTTATTAACTCTTGAAGTTGCGCCTTCAACTCCGCCATTTCCCTTGGTGCTAAGCAGTAAGGAGACTGCAATACAGGTTTGGCACCCTGCACCAACTCGATGGTGAAATCGATCTCTCTCTAAGGTAGGGCTCCAGGGAGATCTTTAGGAAATACGTCTGCAAACTCCGACACCATTGGAATACTGACTAAGATAGGCTTGGGCTTCTTTGCCTCTAGAAGAGTGAAGAACAACTTTGCACCCTCATGAACAGCTTTAACTACTTGGAGAGCCGAAATCATCATCTTTCTCGGCCCCTTCATACCAGAGAAAGTAGTTTCTTGGCTGATATTCGACCCTTATTTAACTGTCTTCAAGCTACAGTCGATGAATGCACGTTGCTCTGAGAGCCAATCCATGCCAAAGATTACGTCAAACTCTACTATCGGTAGTAGTAGCGCTTCCAAGTCAAAAGTTTGACTGCCAACCAACACTTTCACGCAACAGACTCTCTCTGCGCGCATCGAACACCCGTTCGGCAGCAACACATCCAACATATCCTTTGCCACTGAAGTAGGCACTCTGATGCGTGATACGAAGTCCTCGGATTAGAAAGAATGCGAAGCTCCTGTATTAAACTGTGCTCGAGCTGGACACTCCATAACCATGAAAAAGACTAAAACATGACAGTCGTACGACCAAAGCATAAGATACAAGGTATGCAAAGTATTACAATTAAAATCTAGCACAAACCTATCACCACATCGCCTTGCTTGATGGCCTCCTGCCGGCCAAGGTTGTAGACTCTCGATTGGGATGGAGCCTGATGGGACGCGGTTTACTCCACCGCCTTCCCTTTCTCCATATAGGAAGATCCTTCCTGCTTCTTTGATTACCACTCCAACAGTCACGGGCTATGTGTCCCCATTTTCCACAATTGTAATAGTGAATTGGGCCTCCTTTCCCAAAAGATGCCCCAGTAGTAACCGCTGAAGAAGCCGACCACGAAGTTTTGGGCTTCTTGTTCTACTTTCGGTACCCAGACTTTGACGAAATGGGAACTTTAAAGTCTGACCTCTTCATCACTGAATCCTTCTTACCTTGAATGCTCTTCAGATCCTTCTCCAGAGATTGGGCTGTATTGACCAAGACTAGACTGCCCTGCGTCATAGGACCTGAAAATAACAACCTCAGATCGTCACACAATCCTTCATAAAACTTGTTGGTCTTGCGCTCCTCATCAGCAAAAGTGGAGCCAGCATAACGTCCCAATCTCGTGAACTCATAAAGGTATTCATCCACACTAATGTCACCTTGAGTCAGTCTCTGGAACTGATTCTCCATAGCTATTTTTTGCACTGGCGGGATGAACCATCCTAGAAATAGTATTGAGAACTCCTCCATCGAGATATCAGAAAGTTGCCTCCCAGCGAAGTGATGAAGCTCTAACTCCCCCCACCATAACCTTGCTTCACTATCCAGAAGGAAAGCGGTTATCGTGACTTTTTTTCCATTCCTCTGTCTCCATTGCGGACATGACTCTCTTAACTCTAGAAATCCAGTCCTCATCTTGTGTTGGAGTCTCAGTCCCCAAAAGCATCAATGGGTTAATGCTCATCATGTGCTTTAGCTATTTCTAAATAGCTCTTCTCTGCACCACAGGCTCTGTCGCTACTTGATCTGCCACTATAGGCTCTGCTACTCCATGCGGAACTTGACCTAGCCCAGGAGTACGAGGCTGCACTTGCCTCCCTGGTTGGGCATTGATCATAATAAACACCACTTTCGCTACCATTCGTATGGTTTCAACTGTAAGACCCCCCCCCTCCCTGAACACAAGACACGACTAAGGGAAGTCTTATGCCTAGAACAACCGCCTTGTGGTAGCGCCAACACGCGGGTCGACCTGTACCGCAAGACGCCTATCCTGTCGGCTAAAACCAATATCAGTATTGCCAACCCAACACAAGAATATAAGAAGAAGTCAAAATCCACATAGGTATAAAATGTCCAACAAGTACAGCAAATAAAAGAAGCCACCAAGGCTTTTATAATATCAGAGTACATATGAAATGCCAAAAGGATACAAAATGAGTCTCTCAAAAACTTACATCAGTAACTAATGGTAGTGATGGTATCATCACTTCATGCCCTGTCTCCCATTCCTAGCTGTCTTGCTGCATAACTTGCTGTTGTGGGGTCTCCTCCTAAAAAGGAAGACATAGCAACCGTCAGTCATAAAGACTAATTAGCTATCACATCCGCTCCCCCGACAAATCTTAGGCACTGGGCGGAGAAAAGAAGAAGGTACAATATATATATTTAAATAGTAGTACAAACAGGTGGTATAAGGCTAATCAATATCAGAGTATCCATCAACATATCAGCAATAACTACAACAATTTATACTAGCAGTTCTACCATCAACAGCAGTGAACAAGTAAAGTCCTATAACAAGAGAGTAACTTAACTTATATGAATTCCCATACAGACATATAAGTTTAGGATCGGCTTAACTGTAAAGTAACTCATTATATAAGAGTTCCCATATAGACTTATATGATAAGGATCTTGTGTATGTAATGCAATGCAATGTTAATGACTTATGATGTGAAAGTGAGGGATAAATCTGTCTTAACTCTAGAGGGGGGGGGGGGTGAATAGAGTATTTTAAAAATTTTGATTAGTTATTTATAGCGGAATTAAAATAAGTGATATCTATATATAGAGAGAGAAATAAAAACAAAGACAATCATAGCACAGAAGATAAAGGAATAAATAACCCAGAGGACACAACGATTTTATAGTGGTTCCCCTAAACTTGGATAAATCCACTCTTCTACCACCCTGACAGGAATCCACTACAGGTTTTTGATCAGGTGCCCTTCCACCACAGGTTTTTGCTCAGGTGCCCTATCACCACAAGATCTATTTCAAGGGAGATCTCACAACCCTTTGAGCTTTTGACCAGGTGCCCAAAAACCAAACCAAGTCATTTGATTAGGAGACTTGACAACCAAAAGATAACTTTTGAAGGGAGTTAAAAACCCTTTGTACAGGAAATTTAAATGAAAATAGATCCTGTCTTCTCTTTCTCAAAGTTCTGAGAAGACTAGTGGATTGTTGCTGTTGTCAAAGCTCCCCCTCAGATGTAGAAGAGTTCAGGAGAATGAGAGCTTTTCTCAGGGTGTAGGCCTTCAGATTGAAGTAGATATTCAAGAAACTTTTAGATTGATGAAGATTGTTTGTCTCTTGAAATTCCTGAAGCAAAACTGATGACTACTGAAATGTATGAGAGCTGTTTTCTTCTTTTAGTTTTTTGTATTCACAATCCCTTAGCTTCTGTATGTTCTATTCTGCAATCTTCTGAAAAAAGTCTTTTATATTCCATGCAGAAAATCGGCCTTTGAATTTTAAATTCTATCCTTGATTGACTGCAGAAAATCTGGGAGACTGAACGACTAGAATTGTCTTAAATGAATTCCCTAAATGTCTCTGGAAATAAGCCAAGTAATAACACTATGAAATACCATAATTAATGCTGGCATGGAACAACTATATTCTTCAGAATATAAGCATTAATTATCAGAGTATTACTGCTTAAATATAATCGAATAAATTGATAGTCGAACTGAGAAATTGAAGAGGAAAAATGTCGAACAGAACCTGGATGAAAATAGTCAACCTCAGGAAGAATTTCGTCGACCTGAACTCCAAGTTAATCGAGCTGAGAAATCTCCTTCGTCGAGCTGAGCTTAGCGATCATGAACTGAAAAAGGACTGCCAATCTGTGCTCCAAGTTCGTCAACCAGAGATAGACTTTCGTCGAGCTGAACTTCTGATATGAAATTAGAGATCATCGACCTCAGCTGGACTTTCGTCGAGCTCAACTCAGAGAAGGAACTCTAAGTTCGTCGATCGGAGATCAACGATCGTCGAGCTGATTTCAACTATCGTCTAGCAGAAATTTTGAAGTCTTTAAAACTGATTGTATCTAAATTTTTGAGTCTCTGAAGTCTTTTGAAGGCAGGTTCAAAAGGATAACCTAATAAGACTAACCTTAACCTTAGAAAAACAAATGACCCTAGGCTATACATGATGGGTCAACAAACCTAATAGTGAACATAGCCCAAATCAACCCTAAACAAGGTGGGGTTCCAACAATCTCCCCATATTTGGGTGAGGTCACTATCAACAATAATAAAAGAAAAATCACAAAGCATAAAATAATATCTGGTAGAATTATAAAGTTTCAGCAGATATAAACAGAAGTGCCTTGTGACAAATTTACAAAAAAATAACAGTTAAGATCAAAAGAAGAAAATGAAGAACTGTCAAACTTTCTTTGAAGTATCATGCAAAGTTTTATCAGAAGATTTGGTGAAGATTATTTCTCTATTGAGATCAGCTGCTTGCTATTTTGTCATCTTTATGTCTTTAGCTCCAAGAATTGTCACAGAAGCAGCACTTGGTACAACTGCTTTAAGATGTAAAGACATATAAGTATCAACATTAAAGAGATTATGTACCTGATATTTTCCAACTCTTTCTTCCTATAAGAATACATAGTAGTATATTGAGAAATATCTTGTCCTTCTTCTTTAGCTTTCCTGATTTGAGAAAGTCCTATAAGTTCTTTGAACTTTTCCATCCTAGAATTAGGATCCATCTCTGGATCACGCACTGGAGATAAAGGCCTTTTAGGACTGGATTTTTGAATATCTTGAACTTGTTGCTGGCTACATAGACTATCAGATTACTGCTATTGCTGCTGTTTTCTGCTAGACTTAGAGTGAGATCTAGAGTGCCTGGCTTTGCTACTTTGAGTTGATATGGATTGATAGGAGTGAGAAGTGGATCTTTGACCTTGAGAAACATTTCCTGAGGATCCAGCTACAGTACGAGGAGGAGGAAGACCACTCCTGAATTTAGGTGGAGGAGAGTATCTTCTGCTCTTCTTCCTTGCCTTCATTTCATTCTTGGAATATCTCATCCAGTGAGGGGATTCTAGAGTGAGAGTTATATTATGCAGAATATAATAAGGAGTATCAGCAGTGGAAGAGGGTTTAGGAGCAGGCTTGGGAGGAGCCTTCTTCTTTGCTTTTCTCTTCTTGGAACTAGTATCCCCAGAGTCATCAGAATCTTCATCATCCTCATCAGGAGAAGAATTTGTAGGATTATCATAGAGAATATGAATTTGTTCCAGCATATCATCAGAGAGGATAGGGTGAACCTAAGGCTGTACAGCTTCAACCTGAGGCTGTACAGCTTCAGCCTGAGGCTGTTATTGACTTTCTGGCTCTGCAACTTCAGTAATCACTTGGTCACTTTCTTCTTCCATATCTTGAAACAAGATCTCATCAAGATCTGGCATGGGAAACTCAGCCCAGCCATAAGTTGGAGGAGAAAAAGCCTTTGGCTCTAAGATTTTTGAATCTATGAACTTTTCACTTACTGACAAACTTGTCCTTAGTTAATCCAAAACTAAAGGACTAATAGGTGCTGTGCAGCACACTATGGCTTGAGAATTATCAAGAACTGCTGAATCAAAAACTGGTAAATAACTGCTATACATAGTATTAGAAGAATGTAATAAAGAATAAATATCAACTGAGGGAATTATAATGAAATCACCAACAGTATCTATTGCTGCAACAAAAACTATCTCTTCTGCAAAACACAACATCTCTATATCATCATCAAGAATTTCAATGATCTCTGATTCTGGAACATCTGCTGCAATTGCTGTTACTACTGGAGCTTCTTCACAGAACATCTCCCCCTGCTTGGTTTCAGAGAGTCCTGAAGTCAGGCCCCTAGAATAAGAAGTGACAAAAGAGGAGGAAGCAAAATTAGTAGAGAGAAAAGAGATAGAAGCAGCAAGAGGGGCAATGACCTCATCTATAAGCTTCTTCAGAGATGGAGTGATGAATTTTAGAAGATCTGAAGCAATGTCAGAGAAGTTGATATATAGTTGCTCAGGAGAAGATGGGGTATAGGTGGATTGGTGGACACAATTGGAACAGACAGAAAATCCTTGAGGGAAGTCTGTTTGTTGGAATTCTAGAAATATGGATGGAATGTTAGATGGAAGATTGGATTGAGGGATGGTATCTGGAATTTCATCTTGGTGAGGAGATTATTGTTGAGATGGAGATGAAATAAGGTTGAATGAGGGAAATGACATTGGTTGATTTGGATGAGTAGATGAAGGTTGGAGATCATCAAGATGATATGGTTGAGGAGATTGAGGAGGTGGAGATAGTACATTCTCAGTAATATGGATATGTGATTATTGTTGAGATGGTGAGACTAGAGGAGTGAAGGTAGAGGGTTGTTGAAGTGGAGTTGATGAAGCAAATATGGAATGATGTGGAGATGGAGGAGGAGTAGTAGCTTTTACTGGGGTTGGAGAAGTGGGTGTGTCAGCTCTGGTGTTCTCAGAAGCAATCCTAGAGGAGTCCCTGGTGGGTCGGGGGATAGTCCTCTCCCATCTGACAAATAAGGCAGAGGTAAGCCTCTTAGAGGCATTGATGAAACTAGTCTGGGAGACCAACGCCTGAAGGAAGATTTCTAGAATCCTTCCTAAACTAACATCCTTCTTGTTAACTTTCTTCTTAATCAAATCAAACAAAATACCTCCCCAGTTCACTAACTTTTGGTTAACTAAGGCACGCATCAGATTAAAATGGTGCCTGGAAATGTGATCATGAGCAGAGTGTTTTCCCAATAACACTTTGCCTACAACATTAGCCAGAAATCTATATTCTATAGATAAATTTTTCTTAAGAAGATGGTTAGGGTTTCCTGCAGTATGCCCTAACCGTTCTAACATCTCATCAAATTCACTGCTAGACAGTTCTATTTCATCTATACCATTAACAAAACCAAATACTTCAGTCAAAATATCTGGAGAGAGAGGAACCTGGTGACCTAAATTTGTTCCAATCAGAACTGGTGTTTCCTGAATCTTGGCTGTGAAAACCCATTCCTTTATCTCTGTTACTGGCAGTTTGATCCTGGTAGTCATAAGTTTATGCAACTACTGAGCCTCGAAGAGTTGTAAGATGTTTTGGAAGACTTGATCAGAATGGCTGAAGGAATCGATGTCGATGTTGAAGTCGGCATCGAATTTCAATCCTGAGAGTGTCGCCGCCGAAATCACCATTAACTGTAAGATCAAAAAGATCAAGTGCAAAAGAACTTGAAAGAGTGGGATGGATTTCGATGAAAACCCTATTATAAGTTTTCAGAAGATGAAACGACAAACTCCGTCCTGCTAAAAAGAAAAGCTTCGAGCTCAGGTCGACGAAAGAATTTCATGAAGAAATGATATCGTCGATCTCAGTTTGAAGAGGGGGGAAATAGATCGTCGTTCTCAGGTCGACAAAATATTTTCTGAAGCAAGATCGTCGATCTCCGTTCGACGAAAATGACTTCACATAGAGATTTCGTCGATCTCAGGTCGACGAAAATTCTTAAGAAGAGTGCACAGATCATCGATCTCCGTTCGACAAAATATGACCAATTCTTCGACCTTGGAAAGAAATCAAATTAAGCCTTCTCCATTAATCATACCTAACTGATTTAAGAATAACAGATGTTTCTTTTCATCAAAAGGTTTGGTGAAGATGTCTGCTCTTTGTAAATCAGTAGAGATAAAGACAAGTTTAATTTTATTTTTGTCCACACAATCTCTAATGAAATGATGCATAATTTCTATATGCTTGGTCCTACTATGATGCACTGGATTTTGTGCAATGGAAATTACACTGGTACTATCACAAAATATGGTTGAATTATTTAGAATGAGACCATAATCCAGGAGTTGGTTTTGAATCCACAATATTTGTGAACAACAACTGCCATCTACAATGTATTCAGCTTCTGCAGTTGAAGTGGACACAGATGTTTGTTTCTTACAAAACCAAGACACAAGCCTATCACCAAGAAACTTGCATGTTCCTGATGTGCTTTTCCTGTCAACTCTACATCCAGAGTCAGCATCTGAGAATCCAGTTAATTTAAATTCTTACTCAGTTGGATACCAGATTCCTAGATTTGGGAAACCATTTATATATCTCAAAATTCTTTTTAGGAAAATAAGGTGAGATTCTTTAAGGTTCACTTGGAACCTAGCGTAAAGGCATGTAACAAACATTATATCTGGCCTGCTAGCTGTGAGATACAATTAGGACCCATCAATAGCCTTATATGTTTTCTGATCAACTGGCTTGCCCTATTCATCAGAATCAATCCCAACATTAGAATCCATGGGTGTTTTCATAGCTGAGGCATCAGACATCCCAAATCTCTTAACTAGCTCCTTAGCATATTTAGATTGGGAGATGAAAATGCCATAAGGGGATTGCTTCACTGAAGACCAAGGAAGTATGAAAGCTCACCCATGCTACTCATTTCAAACTTAGAATGCATCAGGACAGAAAACCTTTTGTATAGTTTGGAATCAGTAGAGCCAAAAATGATGTCATCTACATATATTTGTACTAACAAAATTTCATTTTTATGATGCCTAAAAAATAAATTCCGATCTACAATGACCCTAGAGAACTTATGCTCTAAAATAAAGCTAGCTAGGGTCTTATATAAACCTCTTGGAGCTTGCTTTAAACCATAAATAGCTTTATGCAAATAAAACCTCATGGTTGCTCTACATAGACTTCCTCTTTGAGTTCACCATTTAAGAAAGCACTCTTGACATCCATCTGGTAGACTTTGAACTTCTTTTAGGCTGCATAGGCAAGAAAGATTTTGATAGCTTCAAGTCCTACAACAGGTGCAAAGGTTAGATCATAATCAATTCCTTCCTCTTGTCAATATCCTTGTGCTACCAGCCTTACTTTGTTCCTTATAATAGCTCCTTGTGCATCCAATTTGTTCCTGAAGATCCATTTAGTTCCCATGACTGGGTAGTCTTTGGGTCTTGGAACTAAATCCCAAACTCTGCATCTCTCAAATTGATTGAGCTCCTCTTGCATTGCAATAATCCAGTTGGGATCTTGCTCTGCATCTTTTATAGATTGAGGCTCAATCAAAGATATGAAGCAAGCATGCATCAAATCTTGGTTGAGTTGATGCCTTGTTTGCACATCAACTGATATGTCTCCAATCACTTGAGATAAGGGATGATATCTAAGTGTGACAGGATTAATAGGAGGAGTTTGTACAACAACAGCATTGGGAATTAATTCCTCAAGTGGAATTATGTTGGCTGTTGTAGGTTCATCAATTATTTTAATGAGATCTTCTTAACTGTCTTCATCAACTTGTGGAGAAGGATTTAATATAACCTCTTGAGTGAGGTATAAATCATCCAATTTCTCACACAGTTGGGGTACTTGCAATAAATCTCTGTTAGAAGAATCCTTCTCCTTATAAAACATGTTTACTTCATCAAATATCATATGTACAGATTCTTCCATTTTTAAAGTTGATTTATTGAAAACTCTATAGACCTTGCTGACTTGGGAATATCCAAGAAAAATTCCCTCTACAACTTTGGCTTCAAACTTTCTATGTGTTTTTTGTTATTATTGTGTATATAACATCTACAACCAAATACTCTGAAATAGTCTATTTTAGGTTGCTTCCCTTTAATAAATTCATAGGGAGTCTTACCCTTAAGTTTATGTATTAAAATCCTATTCAGAACATAATTTGTTGTGCTTATAGCCTCTGCCCAAAAGGATAGGGGCAAGTAAGCATCTGCAAGCAATGTCCCTGCAGATTCAATTAGAGTTTTTTTTTCTTTTAGCTACCCCATTTTGTTGAGGAGTTCTAGGAGCAGAGAAGCAATGACTGATACCTTCCTCTCACAGAATTCTTGCATAAGAAGAGATTCAAACTCAGTGACATGATCACTTCTGATCAATGCAACATGAGTAGAGTACTCAATCTTTATTCTCCTAAGAAAGTCTGTAAGAACTTTGAAGTTATCTGACTTGCTTCTCAGAAAGAACACCCAAGTGAATCTAGAAAAGTCGTCTATAATAACTAAAGTGTAAAATTTCCCTCCCAAGCTCTGTACTATAATGAGTCCAAAGAGATCCATATATAGCAAGTATAGAATCCTGGGTGAATCACTCTTATTAATAGATTTAAAGCTATTTTTAGTTTGCATGCCTAATTGAAAAGCCATGCAGAGACTTTCCTTCTTATAGGGGCCAAAAGGCAATCCTCTAACAAGGTTGTCCCTGGATAGTTTAACAATATTTCTAAGGTTAACATGTCCTAGTTTTTTATGTCATAAATCATTATTCTTACTAATCTGATTGAACAAACAAATTTCTGAACTAGCTGACTTGAAATTAACCACATAAATATTTCCTTGTCTAAGTCCAGTTAAAATAGTTTTGTTATCTATTGAAGTAATAATTTAGGAAGATTTAGTAAATGATACCTGATAACCTTCATCACATAACTGGCTTATAGATATCAGGTTATACTTGAGACCACTCACATATTCTACCTTCTTGAAGGTGATAGCTCTAACTTTGACATTCCTATATCCTTTTGTTTGTCCACGGTTGGAATCTCAAAAGATCACTTTTGGTCCAATCTTTGACTTGTAATCAGTGAGATTTCCCTTGCTGTCTGTCATATGCTTTGAACATCCACTATCCAAGTACCACTGTTGCTCTATGGTAGGATAGTCCATCACCTGCATAAAAAGAGATTAGATGTTCTTGACCCAGATAACCTTGGGTCCTTGATTCTTCTCAAATTTATAACTAAAAATGTAAGAATAATCAGGTTGGTCTTTGTATCCTAAGGGGTGAAATCTTCTAGGTGGAATTATCCATTGGGTAAAGGGATTTACAGGTTTTGGTTTCTGATATTCAGTTTGATTAAAATTAAAATTTCTGTTTTCAAAGTTTGAGTTCGTCGAATTTGGTTGAGTTCATCGAGCTGAGGTCGACGAAAAGTATTTATGTTGTTGATCTCGGTTCACAGAATGATAATGCTCACTTTCTGCGTTCCACGATCGTCGATCTCTGTTTGACAAAACATGATGATTTCGTCGAGCACCCTCTCTTGAGTAATCATACCCAAAATCTGGGTTCAGAGTTCGTCGATCGCCATTTGATGCAAAATACTGAATTTGTCGATCTGAGTTCGACGAATTTTGTTGAAAATAATGTTTATGTGAGTTTTAATTTTTCTTTGATTTGAGTTTTTGAAATACTTTATTTTGTTGGTTGTTATATACTACTTTTTCTTTACCCTTTTCAGATATGAATTTTATAGGGATTGATAAAATATTTTCCTTTAGAATAGGTGGCTGACTAGATTAAGCTCCTAAGCCTAGTTTACCATTAAGCCTGGCATTGACTGTGCTAGTGATGTCCATTAATTTTATACTTCTACCATTAATGGATTCTTCAAATTGTTTTGCTTCATTTAGTTTAGTTTTTAAAGAAATGATTTGTTCAGAAGCTATATCTAGTTCATCTTTTAATTTTATGTTTTCAGAAAACAAATTATCAAATTCAATTTGTTTATCTCTGAGAAGTTTGATTTTTTTTCTCAGACTTAATTAAATCACTACATAAAAGTTTGAATTCAGCTTTAAAATGATCAGAATTGAAATAAAAATAGGCTATTACCTTATCCTCTTCTGATTCTGATTCTTCTGCTGATTCATTAGCTGCTGAATGATTGCATGAAACATCAATTGCCATCAGGCAAATCTCTCTGGCTTTTGCCTCTTCTTAATCCTCACTAGGGCTGGAAGATGAAGACTCTTCTTCAGACTCACTCCAAGTATCAGCAACAAAGCTTTTTTCCTTCATCTTATACTTGCTGGAAGAAGGCTTGTTGTAGTGCTTCTTATATTCCTTCTCTTTTCTTTTATCCTTCCTTTGAGCCTCTAGACACTCTGGAAGAATGTGTCCTTGCTTCATGCAACCATAGCAGACAACTTCCATAGTAAGAGTCTTGTCATACCTTGGCTTATCTTCATTTCTTGTTGACCTTCTTCTGAAGTCCTTCTTTGCCATTTTGAAGAATCTCTTTGCTAAGAGACTCATCAACTCTTCATTTACTGGTAGTGCTTCTGATTCTTCAAATGCATTAAATGCAATACTTTGCTCCTTCCTTCCTGAGGTAGGAGTCTTCTGTTCAGCTGCTTTTCTAGTCTTGATAAGTTGCTCATAAGACTTGAGCTTGCCTAGCAAAGACTAAGTAGAAATTTAATTTAGGCTTCTGGCCTTTTTGATTGGCCAGATCCTAGAGTCACATGTGATAAGGAAGCATATAAGGATTTTATCATTGATCTCAGTCAGTGATATGTTCTTGTCCAGGTTCTTCAGCTCATTGATGATCAAGCTGAGTATGTTGTACATATCAACAACTGACTCTAACTCTTCTTTCTTAAAGTTATCATATTGGGAAATGAGATGAGATCTTCTATCTTTTCTTTCATCAACTGATCCTACTACAATTTGGTTAAGAGAATTCCAAATGGCCTTTGCTGATGTGCATTCTGCAACCTTCTGGAATATGTCATCAGACATAATTTGGGCCAGAATATTCATTGCCTTAGCATCAACAATCTTGGCTTTCTTCTGTGCTTCAGTCCACTTAGGTAATGGAACTGCACTTGTACTTGTTGTAGTAGTCACTGGAGGTGGGGGACCTGTCAAAATAGAATTGTAGATATCTTCATCAATTGAATTCATATATAATATAATCCTTGCCTTCCAAAGTGCAAACTTGTTAAGATTGCACATTGGAGGTCTGGTGCTTGAATATTCTTTATTTTGTGCCATGATAGAAGGAGACAATAGAGAGAATGAGATCTATCAAAGATCTTTTGGTTCAGGTGTTAGCTTGTAACACCCCCATTCGTTGTATGGCATATAACAGAAGGTCCAGCTGGAACCCGATGCCATATTCCATGGACAGTCAGAAGGGTTACAGAATAATACCAAAAACTCAACTACTCGACCTAACACAGAGCATTCTAGCGGAAGCTTTTAAACAGTTTAAGAGAACCCAGAATTTGCATAACCACGACATGAATGTCCACTATACCACAGGAATGAAATACAACAAATACACAAAAGTGTATATGGCCTTAAGGCCTTACAAATGTTCACTTGACAATATAATGTTTTATATACATCGGCTCACAGGCCGGCCACACATGACAAAAGTAAAACAACAGTTCGCTTGGCCTTCGAGGGCCAGCTTAGCAACTTGGGCTTCAGCCCACTACTTGGCGCTTGGTTCCGCAGCACCTGTAAGCAACATTCCACCGCATGGTGGCAAACAAAGCAATGGTCAGCTAAAGCTGACCAAATTATAACGACCCCGCCCCTTACTCGGGACGGCGGTTCTCCTTCCCTACATATCATTAGCTCAGCTAAATAGTAAAGTGCAAATATATATTTCGCCATAGGTGTAGGCTCGCTCAGCCAAACACCCCGTGCACTCAGGGCACATTCTTGGTGAATCCGATCAATTCCGTGGCTTCACCACCACCTTCAAGATGGAAAACATTGTGAGCATTTTTTAGTCTTTTCGAAAGCAATCCAAGACTCCCGACTATTCCAACGGCCAGTTCTACTTTAGGGTCTCTAGCACCGAACCGCAAATCCCAAGTCCGTTTCCACCCGCCCGTTGCTCACGCCGCCTAGTCACTTTAAGACGTACGCGCGTGCCAAGCTTTACCAGGATCCTAAAACATTTAAAAACATCACATAACCAAGTTATGTGAAAGGATGGCTCCCCGGCCGCCAAGTTAGCAAAATCACGTTTTCGCCCAGTTTTCCGGGTGCACCTTGGAGTTAATCCCCAAGGATCCCTGCTGTAATCTACCGCGTAGAAACCCGAAAACAACACACGGAGTCTTCTCCGGCTATTCATGCAATGCAACATCACCGATCCAGACAAACACGTCCGGGTAGGCTTCACACACAATGCCTATGCCCGTACTTCGATTTCGGACTCTAAACAAGGGGGACTTCACATATCTACCCCAAGGAACACCGCGCACTCGCGGGAGCGGGTTTCCCATGCAGAAAGGATGAGGAATTCACATGTCCAAGTTGAGAATTGTTACCCTTGACGTTTGCTTAGGCGCCATGAAAAACTAGCCGGATGAAAGGCTTCGCAAGGGAATTCTCTCCACGGATCTGGTTTCAGTTCTCACTTTCGTGTTCCGATACTCCGCCGGCGGCTGGATTCCTCCCTTCCTTATTCCTTGCTCTCTCCTCTCTCTAACTTCTTAGAAAGAGAGAGTTTAGGATGAAATGAGGAATTAAACCTCTAACCTCGGACTAAACACAAGCAGGAACTCATCTGGGCCGTTAGATCTTATTTAAAGAAAATGAATGGCTCAGATTAGCCTGAAATTCCTTAATCTTGGGCCGAACACGGCTTTGCACACGGTCGTGTCCCAGGCCGTGTGACTCGATCCAGCCACAAATATCGAGCACAGAAAAGGATACGGGTTGGGACACACCCGTGTCCCAACCTGACACGCCCGTGTCGGGTCCTCGACACGCTCGTGACCAGGGGCCGTGTCACAAATAACCGCCACGCCAACCGTCACGTCGCTTGGTGGACACAGGTGGCGACACGCCCGTGTCAGACGTGATACGCCCGTGTCATACAGTACACGCCCGTGTTACGGGCCGTGTCCCTCAGTCGATACTGGACCAAACTTCCAGAGGAGTACACGGCCATATGACACGCCCGTATCACATGCCGTATGCCTGACATGCCCTGTGACACGCCCGTGTCACAGGCCATGTTAAATCACTCAATGCTCGTCGACCTTAACTCGACTACCCGAGCACGATGCGCCCTGTGACACGCCCGTGTTACAGGCCATGTTCACCCTTCCTAGACATGAACTTGGCTCAAAACACCGCCCGATTGACTTCTGAGTTTCGGGGTGTTACAAATCTCCCCCCCCCCCCCCTTAAAGAATTTCGTCCACAAAATAATGTAAAAGTACACAAAATAACTTAAAGATTACCTGTGTGGAATAATTCGGGGTATGCTTCCAATGTAGTCTGCTCTCGTTCCAAAGAAAGCTCCTCTCGTCCGCAGTTATCCCAACAGACTTTAACCATTCAGATTTCCTTGTTGCGGAGCCGTTTGACTTCAAAGTCTTCAATGCGAACTGGCTTGACCTTGGTCATCAACCCATTATAAATCGACACTTGATCGACCGCAACAACCTGAGATGGCTCTTGTACCACGTTCTGCAATACCGAAACGTGGAATACATCGTGTAGCCCACTCAATTCCACTGACAACTTCAATCAATACGCTGCTTCGACAATCCGCTCCAGGATCTCAAACGGTCCAAGGTATCTCGGACTCAGCTTCTTCAAGCATTAAATCCGCGAGACACCCTTAAATGGCTTGATTTTAAAGTACACCAAATCGCCAACACTGAACTCCACATTCCTATGCTTGGCATTATAGTATTTTGCTTGTCTGTCCTAGGCGATCTTTAACCGTTCCTGAATCGTACGTACCATTAAAGTGACGTCTTCCACTGCCTGACGTTTATATAACTTTGACTCGCCTATCTCCAACCAAGACAATGACGTGCGACAACTTCTCCCATACAAGGCCTCGAAAGGCGCCATACCAATACTCGCTTGAAAACTTTTATTGTAAGCAAACTCTACGATGTACAGGTTATCTTCCCACTGCTTTCTGAAATCCAAGATGCACATGTGAAGAATGTCCTCCATCGTCCTATAGACCCTTTCAGTCTGACCATCTGTCTGCGGATGAAAGGCTGTACTGAAACTCAGCTTAGTTCCCAACAACTTATGCACCAGCCTCCAATCATTTGATGTGAAGCGTCCGTCTCGGTCACTAACAATACTGCATCGCACACCATGTAACCGTACAATATTATCCACATAGAGCTTGACTAACTTTTCCACCGGATCTTCTTTCTTATTCGAGATGAAGTGCGACACCTTTGTCATTCTATCTACGACCACCCAGATGGGGTCATTTCCCCTTTGTGACCTTGGCAAACCATGCACAAAATCCATGGAAATGTCGTCGAACTTCCATTCTGGGATAGGCAAGGATTCAAGAAACCTCCGAGCTTCTGGCACTCTGCCTTCACCAGGGCACAAGTTTGGCACTTCGCCACATAAAGTGCTACATCCTTATTCAACCCTAGCCACCAAAACAACTTCTCATAACCCTATACATCTTCGTGCTCCCCGGGTGGATTGAGTACTTGGTATGATGAGTCTCATACATCAACTCCTCCCGAAGGTTATCCGCACTTGGGATGCATAGACGACCTTCCTTCCTTAGCAGTCCATCTTCAACCGCAAATTGGGAATTTGACCCATCCAACGATTCATCCAAGATTTGCTTCATATAGCTATCCTGAACCAAAGCCCGCCGAATCCTATCAGCTAGGTCATACTGCACCTCCGTCCAACACAAAATTGCCTTAGCACCAGCTTGTTTGTCAACGCACGAGATCTCCAAAGCCTCCAAATCACGGACCAAAATCTCATCATGCACCGCAAACCAGTTGGCTTGCGCAGGTGCCCTACGACTCAACGCATCCGCCACTGTATTTCCTTTCCCGGGCACATAATGTATTTTGAAAGTGTAGTCCCCCAGGAACTCCATCCACCTTCGCTGCCTCATGTTCAGGTCCTCCTAATCTAGCAAATACTTCATGCTTTTATGATCGGTGTAGATATTGACCTTCACACCGTATAGATAGTGCCTCCACAGCTTTAGAGCAAATATCACGGCTGCTAGCTCCAAGTCATGGACCGGATAATTTTTCTCATGAACCTTCAACTGTCGTGATCCATAGGCTATTACGCTCCCATGCTGTAGCAGAACACAGCCCAAACCACTGCCTGAAGCATCACTATAAATTTCAAACCCTTCGGACCCACTCGGCGAACGAAAAATAGGCGTCGTGACTAACCGCCTCTTCAATTCTTCAAAAGCCTGTGCATACTCCAGCATCCACACAAACTTTTGATCCTTCCTTGTCAGCATCGTGAGTGGTAGCGCTATCCGCGATAAGTTCTCCACGAAGCTCCTATAGTAGCCGGCAAGCCCCAAAAAGCTCCAGATTTCTGCCACTGTAGTCAACTCTGGACACTCCTGAATCGCCGATATTTTCGCCGGATCCACCATTATGCCTTCACCACAAACAATATGACCAAGGAACGTGATTGAGGATAACAAGAACTCACACTTGGAGAAATTAGCATACAACTGATTCTTCCTCAACGTCTCCAATACCATATACAGATGTTTGTAGTGATCATCATCGCACCGCGAGTACTCCAAGATGTCGTCGATAAATACTATCACGAAATGGTCCAGGTACTCCTTGAATGTCCTGTTCATCAAATCCATAAACACGGATGGCGCATTGGTCAACCCAAATGGCATGATCGTAAACTCGTAATGCCCAAACCGTGTACTGAGCGCTGTCTTTGGGATGTCGCTTTCTCTTATCCTTAGTTGGTAGTATCCAGATTTCAGATCTAGCTTCGAATATACCGTTGACCCAACCAACTGATCAAGTAGATCGTCAATCCTTGGGATCAGATACTTATTCTTTTTCGTAAGCTTGTTCAACTCCAGATAATCAATACAGAGTCGCAAGCTTCCATCTTTATTCTTAACGAAGAGGGCCGGTGCGCTCCAAGGCGACGAACTTGGACGCACATACCCTTGCTCTAACAATTCTTGCAGTTGCACCTTAAACTCCGCAATCACCTTAGGCGCTATCCGATACGGAGAGCATGACACCGGTTTGGCACCCGACACCAGCTCAATTGTAAAATCAATCTCCCGCTGAGGAGGGGATCCCAGGAGATCGTCTGGGAATACATCAGGATACTCGAACACAACTGCAATACTGTCAAGACTAGGTTTAGGCGTTGAAGCCTGCACTGAAATGACAAACAGCTCAGCCCCAGACCGAACTGCCTTAATCACTTGAAGAGCCGATATCATAATCTTGCTCGACCCTTTTATACCTGCAAACATAGCCTCCTGATCAAAATTCTGTCCCAACTTAACCTCCTTTTGGTTGCAATCAATGCATGCTCACTGCTCCGAGATCAAGTCCATTCCAAAGATTACATCGAACTCCACTAACGGAAGCACCAACGCTTGCAAAACGAACTCCTGATCTCCGATCCGAATCTTTACCATACAGACTCTATCCGCGCGCATTGAGCACCCATTGGGCAACAACACATCCAACTTGTCATTTACCATCGAGGAAGGAACTCCGATGCGCGATACGAATCTTTCGGACAAGAAGGAATGCGAAGCTCCCGTATCAAACAAGGCTCTTGCCGGACTATCAAAAATAAACACAAAGCCTAGCACCAAGATTTATAAGCTAACATGTAGAAAGGTAACGGCTACAAAAGTTAAACAACAAATATTTAACTCATACCTGTCACCACGTCAGCTTGCTTAATGGCCTCTTGCAGACCAAAGTTGTAAACTCTAGGCTGGGCTGGAGCATGGTGGGATACGGTCGACTCCGCCGCCTTCCCCTTTTCCTCATAAGTTACTATAGTCATCTTCTCGGACTTTGCACGTCCGATCCTACACTCACATGCAAAATGCCCCACCTTTCCACAGTTGTAGCACGCTCCTAGGACTCGACTTGAGTTTTCCATCGCCGCACCAGACGAAGGGGCTGAACTTGAAGTCTTCTGCTTCTTGTTCCATCTGCGGAAACTAGACTTTGAACTCGACATTTTGAACTCTGATCTCTTTTCCCCTGGCTCCTTCTTATCTTGAACTTTCGACAAGTTTCCTTCCCACTAAGAGATGAACCTCCAACTCGTCCCACCACATCCTTGCCTCACCAGCCAATAGGAAGGTTGCTATTGTGGTCTTCTGCCACTCTGCAGTTTCTGTGGTGGTCATGACCCTATTCATCGTAGAGAGCCAATCCTCAACTTGTGTTGGCGTTCCCATCCCGTCGAACACCGGAGGATTAAAGCTCATCACATGCTTGAGCTGTTTCTCCATGGCTCTCCTTGGTACTACTGGATCAACTGCCACGTGCTCTACCACTTCTGGCTCTGCCACTCTAATCGGTTCTTGCTCATTAGCAGGTGGTGCGGGCTGCACTTGTTGGGCATTGATCATAGCAAAGACTGCTTCAACCACCAATCTGATGGTTTCTGCTGAAGGAGGTGTTGTAGGCACGTCTCTCGGTGCACTACTTTCCGCCGATTGCAGACGTTCTGATTGCCCAGCACCGCTCCTAGGAACCCATAATAACATAAACCCTTGATTAGGTGACACACAAATTGATAAAAGCAATCACTAGAACACTCAGGTTCCTCAAAACAAGTGTATTTTTCATTCCTAAATGGACATTCATGGGTTCTTTTATGTTATAATGATGACGCATATACATGTGCTCACCACCCCTTAAAAGAATTCTCCTACGAATTAGAATATAGATGACCGACACCCTAGTCTGATACTAAATTGTAACACCCCCATCCATCGTATGGCATATAACAGAAGGTTCAGCTGGAACCCGACGCCATATACCACAGACAGTCGGAAGGGTTACAGAATAATACCAAAAACTCAACTACTCGACCTAACACAGAGCATTCTAGCGGAAGCTTTTAAACAGTTTAAGAGAACCCAGAATTTGCACAACTACGGCATGAATGTCCACTATACCATAGGAATGAAATACATCAAATACACAAAAGAGTACATAGCCTTAAGGCCTTATAAATGTTCACTTGACAATATAATGTTTTACATACATCGGCTCACAGGCCAGCCACATATGACAAAAGTAAAACAATGGTTCGCATGGCCTTCGAGGGCCAGCTCAGCAACTTGGGCTTCAACCCACTACTTGGCGCTTGGTTCCGCAGCACCTGCAAGCAACATTCCACTGCACGGTGGCAAACAAAGCAATGGTCAGCTAAAGCTGACAAAATTATAACGAACCCGCCCCTTACTCGAGACGGCGGTGCCCCTTCCCTGCATATCATTAGCCCAGCTAAATAGTAAAGTGCAAATATATATTTTGCCACAGGTGTAGGCTCGCTCGGCCAAACACCCCGTGAACTGAGGGCACATTCTTGGTGAATCTGGTCAATTCCGTAGCTTCACCACCACCCTCAGGATGGAAAACATTGTGAGCATTTTTGAGTCTTTCCGACCGCATTCCAAGACTCCCGACTATGCCAACGGCCAGTTCCACTTTAGGGCCTCTTACACCGAACCACAAAGCCCAGGTCCGTTTCCACCCGCTCGTTGCTCACACCGCCTAGTCACTTTAAGACGTACGTGCAGGCCAAGCTTCACCCAAATCCTAAAACATTTCAAAACATCACATAACCAAGTTATGTTCAAGGCTGGCTCCTCGGCCGCCAAGTTAGCAGAATAACGTTTCCGCCCAGTTTTTCGGGTGCGCCTTAGAGTTAATCCCCAAGGATCCCTGCTGCAATCTACCGCATAGAAACCCGAAAATAACGCACGGAGTCTTCTCCGGCTATTCATGCAATGCAACATCACCGTTCCAAACAAACACGTCTGGGTAGGCTTCACACACAATGCCTATGCCCGTACTTCGATTCCGGACTCTAAACAAGGGGGGACTTCACATATCTACCCCAAGGAACACCGTGCACTCACCGAACACTCGCGGGAGCGGGTTTCCCATGCAGAAAGGAAGAGGACTTCACATGTCCAAGTTGAGAATCGTTACCCTTGAAGTCTTCTTAGGCGCCATGAAAAACTAGCCAGATGAAAGGCTTCGCAAGGGAATTCTCTCCACGGATCTGTTCTCGATTCTCACTTTTGTGCTCCGATGTTCCGCCAGCAGCCGGATTCCTCCCTTTCTTCTTCCTTGTTCTCTCCTCTCTCTAACTTCTTAGAAAGAGAGAGTTTAGGATGAAATGAGGAATTAAACCTCTTATCTTTGACTAAACACAAGCAGGAACTCATCTAGGCCATTAGATCTTATTTAAAGAAAACGAACGGCTCTGATTAGCCTGAAATTCCTTAATCTTGGGCCGAACACGGCTTTGCACATGGCCGTGTCCTAGGCCGTATGCCTCAATCCAACCACGAATATCGAGCATAGAAAAGGACACGGGTTGGGACATGCCCGTGTCCCAACCTAACACGCCCGTGTCGAGTCCTCGACACGCCCGTGACCAGGGGCCGTGTCATAAATAATCGCCATGCCAACCGTCACGTCGCTTGGTGGACACGGGTGGCGACACGACCGTGTCAGACGTGACATGCCCGTGTCATACAGTACACGCCCGTATTCCAGTCTGTGTCCCTCAGTCGATACAGGACCAAACTTCCAGAGGAGTACAAGGCCATGTGACACGCCCATGTCACATGTCGTGTGCCTTACACGCCCTGTGACATGTCCGTGTCACAGGCCGTGTTCGAGCACTCAACTCTCGTCAACCTCAACTCGACTACCCGAGAACGACATGCCCTGTGACACGCCCGTGTCACAGGTCGTGTTCACCCTTCCTAGACACGAACTTGGCTCAAAACACCGCCCGATTCACTTCTGAGTTTCGGGGCGTTATATAGCCTTTGAAACAAAACAACCTTACCCTCTGATACAAATTGAAAGTGAGGGATAGATCTGTCTTAACTCTAAAGGGGGGGGTAAATAGAGTATTTTAAAAACTTTGATTAGTTTTTTTATAGCAGAATTAAAATAAGTGATATCTATATGTATAAAGAGAAATAAAAAAAAAGACAATCACAACACAATAGATAAAGGAATAAAGCAACCCAGACGACACAAAGATTTTATAGTGGTTCCCCTAAACTTGGGTACATCTACTCTTTTACCACCCTGGTAGGAATCCACTACAGGTTTTTGATCAGGTGCCCCGCCACCACAGGTTTTTGCTCAGGTGCCCTGTCACCACAAGATCTATTTCAAGGGAGATCTCACAACCCTTTGAGCTTTTGACCAGGTGCCCAAAAACCAAACCAAGTCTTTTGATCAGGAGACTTGATTACCAAAAGATAATTTTTGAAGGGAGTTAAAAACCCTTTGTACATGAAAGTTAAAAGAAAATAGATTTTGTCTTCTCTTTCTCAAAGTTCTAAGAAGACTAGTGGATTATTATTGATTTCAAAGCTCCCCCTGAGATGTAGAAGAGTTCAGGAGAATGAGAGCTTTGCTCAGGGTATATGCCTTAAGATTGAAGTAGATCTTCTGGAAACTTTTAGACTTGTGAAGATTGTTTGTCTCTTGAAAGTCCTGAAGCAAAACTGAAGAAGACTGAAATGTATGAGAGTTGTTTTCTTCTTTCAGTTTCCTATATTCATAATTCCTTTGCTTCTGCATATTTTATTATGTAATCTTCTGAAAAAAAAAGTCTTCTATATTCCTTGCAGAAAATCGGCCTTTAAATTTAAAATCCTATCCTTGATTGACTGTAGAAAATCTGAGAGACTGAACGGCTAGAATTGTCTTAAATGAATTCCCTAATTGTCTCTGGAAATAAGCCAAGTAATAACTATGTGAAATACCATAATTAATGCTATCATGGAACGGCTATATTCTTGAGAATATAAGCATTAATTATATGAATATTATTGCTTAAATATAATCGAATAAATTGACAGTCGAATTGAGAAATTGAAGAGGAAAAACGCGAAACAAAACCTGAAAGAAATTAGTCGACCTCAAGAAGAATTTTGTCGACCTGAACTCCAAGTTCGTCGAGCTGAGAAATCTCCTTCATCGAGCTGAGCTTAGCAATCATGAATTGAAAAAGGACTGCCAATCTGAGCTCCAAGTTCGTCAACCAGAGAAATTCTTTTGTCGAGCTGAACTTCTCATATGAGATCAAATATCGTCGACCTCAGCTGGACTTTCGTTGAGCTCAACTCAAAGAAGGAACTATGAGTTCGTCGATCTAATATCGACGATCGTTGAGCCGAGTTCAGCAATCGTTGAGAAGAAATTCTTAAGTCTTTAAAATTGCTTGTCTCTAAATTCTTGAGTCTTTGAAGTCTTCTGAAGGCAGGTTTAAAAGGCTAACCTAGTAAGACTAACCTTATCCTTAGAAAAAACAAATGACCCTAGGTTATACCTGATGGGTCAACAATCCTAAGAGTGAACCTAGCCCAAATCAACCCTAAACAAGGTGGGGTTCCAACATGATGGCTCACCCATGCTCACACACATGCACTTGCTATGTCAACACAGACTTGTAGTTCCCACTTTTCAAGCAGGTAGCTAACCTCTAAGGCACCGTCAATCACGACCAGACTGTGACAGTAGAGCAGGCATCTCAACTATTAGGCTGGAATCTACACTACCTGTCCTAGGCCTCCATATGCCTTAATTCTAAGAACATAACAGCGGAGCTCACTGCGTACTACGGCTAAGAGGGGTCTTGGGTAGATGTGCACCAAGAACACAGCCCAAACTGTCCTACTGGTGTGGCACGGAAGGAGCCTATGGGAGTGTATCACAAAGTACCAAGTCCAATCGCCCACTTGGCACGGAAGGAGCCCCGGGAATGAGCACTGAGGACCAAACCCAACCTTCCAAAGTCTATCTATCAACTCCCATCGTTGTGACGGCTGGCGAGCCCGTAGAACTGCAACACTATCCTTAACCCAGGATTATGACACCGCGTGTCAACTCACACCGCATGCATTTCACATATAAGGTCTCCACACTGAGTTCCTTTTATTATTCACATCCCATGCTCAACAGCATGCAAAGGCTCCACACCGAGTCCCTTATCAACACATCATTCCAGTGCGGCAAACATACACGCACTTCCAACCCTTCCACATTTCCATACCACACAAGGGTTCTTTATTTACACAGGTGGAAAGCAATCTTACACCACATACCAATCCCACAGTGCTACCCATAGGGAGACTCAACTCTAAGCAGTGGATTATTATACGCATTCATTTAATCATCATATCACATGGTCATGCATTAACCTCATCCAATTCCTTCTTAAAGTCAAGCATTCACAATTCATTATGCTTCCACAGGAATATCATTTGTTCAATCAACGTATCAGCTCATTTGTTCTCTAGCTTACCCAAATCATTTGTTTGTCAACATCCTTCAAATCGTTGTTATAATCGTGTTACACCAAAACATTTGTTTACTTAAGGATCTATCTACTAAATTCCATTAATCATTTATTTAGCACAATCTCCAATAGTTTAAGTTCAGCAACCCATGTGCAAACCTCAACATTAATTTACTATGACTTATCTACAAATTTTAAACCCAGTTCTACACTAACCCGAGAATAATATGTACACAAGACTTGATTGTACTGTAACTTCAACTGGACATTCCTGAGTCTACAGGACTTGTATGAAAACGGGTAACCACATATTGGAAAGGTCTTTCCAAGGTCTACGACTTTTGTGTTCAGCCGAAAGCCTAGATCTAGCTGTATAATTCCTGAAAATGGCCTTGAAGTTCGCTGCACATAGAAAACAAATTTATGCACGCATATTAAAGAAAGATGAACGACATCGGTTCACCTTCTTACTTTAGGCATTTATTCAAAGTTATATACAGAACTTCCTCCTCCCTTATTCACCCTCATTAGACCATTTCTCTTCATGAAACCAAGTCCACCATCTTCGTAAAGAGGCGAGGAGATGTTGAAGACATCAAATATCTAGGGCAGAAGCACTAGCATGGTCTCTACCTAGGAGATCTTTATTTCACAAGTCAAACTCTTTTGAGTCAACATCTCTCCTAAATAATAACTACAGATCTAGCACTAAGGGAGAGGGTAGGAAGCACACCTCATTTCTTGCGGTTCCGGCCATGGATCTCATCACTCTTCTTTGCGGCATCTTCTCCCGTTGGCGTTGTTCTTTATGGAAGGAACAATCTCTCCTCCAGCAAAATGACTCCGACGAATCTTGTTCCTTTCGCTTACGTCGGGGTCGTACAGTAACGGCTTCGAAAAAAAGGCGAAGTAACGGCTAGGGTTTCCCGTACGTCTCCTTTTATAATGAGGAATTATGGTTAACTGCCTTGCCATGTGTCAGACTGATATTGGACCGCTCATTATTATTCAAATTAAGTCTTATCGAATAGACCGGTCTAAATAAGTTAATAGGAATCAATCCGGAAATTCTGGTTCAGACCGGGCATGTGACAAAAATTAGACTGCACCAGAAAATCCACTAAGTCAAAGTCGTTGAGTAAGCAACCCTTACTCGACGAATCGTCGAGTATCATACACTTACTCGACGAATTGTTGAGATTCATCGTGACAACTCAACGCCATGTATAAGTACAACACTTATAAGTTAAAATCATCGAGTATACCTTCTTTACTCGACAAATCATCGAGTGGCGTCGAGTGCACTCAACGCACTCGACGCCTACAGTTCTCAGAATGATTCTAAGCAAAAGCGTTGAGTCAACTCAAAGCCGATTTAACTTTACTCAACGCTGCAACCTAATTTGTTGAATGGCGTTGAGTGGTGTTGAGTCCACTCAACGCCGCTTTGACCTCACTCTATGACGCAACTTATAGACACTTTTCTATATAAAATTTATTGAGTGGCGCTGAGTCCACTCAACGCCTCAGCTTAATCTGTCGAATGGCATTGAGTAGTGTTGAGTCCACTCAACGCCTCAACTCATTCGTCGAATGACGTTGAGTGGTTTTGAGTCCACTCAACGCCTTAGCTTATTCGTCAAATAGTGTTGAGTGCACTCAACGCACTCAATACCATGAGTTCAGAAAAATATTCTAAGTCACATCTACTCTATTCGTCAAGTAAACATATACTCACTCGGCGAATTCGCCCGGTACTCATGAAGTTATTCGAAGAATAGTATTGGTCTCTCCTCATAAGTCATACTCGATGAATTCGTCGTATATCCGTGACGATATCCGACGAATTTTAATTGTCGAGTTCGGCGCACCTCGAGCTCGAGTCAACTCTCCTGACTCAAAATACGTGTGAGGGGTCTAGAGCGAAATGGGATGATACAATTCCCATAAACAAAATAAAAGATTTCATCCCCGAAATCAGGCTAAGGCTGCACGGGATTGAAGCACGAAAAATATAATAAACTTTTAAACTTACCTTGGGAAAACAACTTCGGGTAGCGCTTTTGCATCAAGTCCACCGGTTCCCAAGTATATTCTTCTTTCCCGTGGTTAGACCATTGGACCTTTACCAATGATACACTTTTCCACCGCAAGCTCCTCGTCTCGGTATCCACTATCCGTACTGGCTCTAGTCGAATAGATCTATCAGTTACTACCGCTTCATCTGGGGTGGGAACATGTTGGTCAGGCCGTAGTAGTGCCTTCCGGAGTGACGACACATGGAAGACATCGTGAAAATTCTCCAGCTCTGGTGGTATCTCCAACCGATAGGCCAAAAGGACTATTCTCTCCAATATAACATAGGGCCCCACATATCTCTAGCTAAGCTTATTCTTACCCCGCACTCGTGATACTCCATGCATCGGCCTAATCTTCAAGAATACCTTGTCATCCACTTGAAATTCAACCATTCGATGTTTCTTATCATAGTACTTTGTCTGCCGACTTTCAGCCTCAAGCAAGTGATCCTGTATCAATCTAACAAGCGCATCGATGTAATCAATGTACTCTATCCCCAAAACTTTTGGATCTTCATCCTACACCCATGACAATGGAGTTCTACACTTTCTCTCATAAAGTGCTTCGTGGGGTGTCATCCCGATGCTAGCTTGATGGCTATTATTATATGAAAATTCTACCAATGGCAAGAGTCTTTCCCACGATTCTCCTCTATCCAATACACATAGTCTCAAAAGATCTTGCATTGTCCTGATGGTCCTCTCAGACTGACCATCCGTCTGAGGATGAAAAGCTGTGTTGAAGGTAAGGCGAGTGCCCAAATATGCTTGTACTGCCTTCCACTCCTTGGAGGTAAAGTGGTCATCATGATCAGAGACTATCGTCTTAAGCACGCTATGGTACCGTACAAATTATTCCACAAAGAGCCGCACTAAAACATCCACATGCGCCTCCTTCTTCATAGGGATAAATCTGGCAACCTTCGTTAGACAATCTACAATCACCCAGACTGAATCATTCCCAGAGTGCGACCAAGGCAACCCGTGAACAAAGTCCATGGAGATATCCTCAAACTTCCACTCAAGGATGGGCAATGAATATAATTATCCTCCAGGGCTCTTGCACTCCACCTTCACCATTTGACAAGCCTCACAGTGCGTAACATAATACATGACAGCTTTCTTCATTCCTGGCCAAAACATGGTCTTCCGCAAGTCACTTTAAATCTTAGAAATCCCGGGATGCACCGAATACTTGGAGAAATGTGCTTCTCTCAATATATCTTCTCGGATTTCCCAACCCTTGGGAATGTAGAGTCAGCCATGGAAATGAATGAGGTCGTCCTTTAACGTATACTCTTCCATAGTTCCATCTTAATTTGACTTAATTACAAAGGCCAGAGCATCATCCTTCCCTTGCTCTGCCCAAATTCAATCTCGAATGTCACATACTATACTCATGGCAGATAGATACTCAATATACTCTTCAAAATGATCTTTATACACCAACATGATCTCCATCTCCTCGAGCATTTGAGCTAATTCCATACTCATCAAACGAGACTCAGGGTTCGATTCTGGTACCATTCTGCTCAACACATCAGCCACAGAGTTTGCTTTTCCGGGGTGGTAGTTCAAGGTAAACTCGTGATCACACAAAAATTCTAGCCACCATCGTTTTCTCAGATTCAGTTCCTTTTGAGTATGAACATACTTTAAATTCTTATGATCTGAAAATATCTCGCAGTGGACGCCATATAGATTGTGCCTCCAAACCTTCAAGGCGAACATCACTGCCCCCAACTCCAAATCATGAACCGGATAATTGGCTTCATGCTTCTTTAGTTGCCTCAAAGCATAGGCAATCACATGCTTGTGCTGCATCAGTACTGCCCCCATCCCTTGATATGACACATATGTGTAGACTTAAAATCCTTCCTTCCCAGATGGATGGTCTAGGATGGGTGCGGTGGTAAGTCTATCTTTCAGCTCTTGGAATGCAGCTTCATACCGGGGTGTCACTCGTATGACACACCTTTCTTTGTCAGAGCAGTGAGAGGAAGGGCTATCTTTGAGAATACTTTCACGAAGTTGCGATAATACCCAGTGAGTCCAAAGAAACTCCGTACATCGGTTGCTGACTTCAAGGGCAACCATTCTTTCATAGCACACACTTTGGTCGGGTCCACAGTATTGGAACACCCTAGTTTGGATTTGGATCAGGATAACTATGTCTTTAGGACTATTAGATTAACCCATCCATGTATATCTAAAGGTCATAGGATATGCTAAGTCAGAGGCTCTCAGAGATTGAATAAATCAGCTAAGAGAAATCTGTCAAGAGAAGAATTCAGAATTCAACCTAGGCGTCGAGCTCAGATCGACGAGATGAGTTCAGGCGTCGAGCTGAGATCGACGATCTCTGACCTCAGGTCCACAAGGCGTCGAACTCCGTTCGATGATCTCCAAGCTCAGATCGATGTTTTCTGTCCCAGACCAGCTCCAACATCTCTGAGCTAAAATCGACGATAGTTGAGCTCAGATCGACGATCATCTTGTTGAGATCGACGATTTCTGCCTTCATACTGAACGCAAGTTCCTAGACAGATTTTCAGGATATTCTTGGTCCAATCAAAGTGAGCTGTTCATATTCCAACACAACTTTATTACAGGACAGTTACAAGAATGCAGTTATGGAGATTATAGTCGTTGGAGTAACTATGAGGCGGCAGTAATAAATGCAAGAATTCAAATGACCATTGGCCTCCTATCAGAATATATACATAGAGATACAGAGGAACAAAAAGGGGAATAAGGAGGAGAGGAGAAAGAGATACAGGAATCAGAGTTCCAGGAAGAACTCAACATCACCTGTACAGCCAGTACTCTTCTCAGATCTACTGTTCCAGGAATCCTGAATAGACAACTACTTTACATCAGTCTGAAGTCTTACTGGAAGATCAACATCATCAAGGCTTCATCATTCACACTCCAAGACAACTCACATTTCAGCCTTTGCTGAAATCATCATTTGCTGGAGCAGTCATTCATTGAAGACCTATCACCCTATGCAAAGCTCTCCTTCCTGAACAATTGCAAATCTCAGAGGGAGCTTTGACAACATCATTATAATCCACTTGTGCTTCTCTTTGATTGTTGAACCCAGAAGACAACATTAACTCTCCCTTCCCCACTGTACAAAGGGTTCTTGAACTCCCTTCAAAAGTTCTGCTTGGTTTCTGAGACCTTATCAAAACTCAGTGGTGGCAAGACACCTGATCAAAAAATCCAGTTTGGTTTTTGAGCACCTTATCAAAAGCTCATTGGTGCCCAGGACACCTGATCAACTCTTCCTGTAGTGGATTCCTACTTAGGGCGGTAGAAGAGTGGACTACCCAAGTTTAGGGGAACCACTATAAAATTCTTGTGTCATCTAGTTTGCCTTTATTTCTTTTCTTTATTATTCTTGCTGTGTGTTTTCTCTAATCCATAGGATAGATCTCACTTTCAATTGGTATCAGAGGAAGGTTGGTTATACAACAACTAAACCATCACTAGGTTGGTTGTTTATACAGGCTAACACCTGAACTAAAAGATCTCTCTTTTGATCCATCCTTGTTAGATTAATTATTTTGTTTTTCACATAGCAAGAATATGGAATATTCTAGCACCAGACCTCCTAAGTGCAACATAAACAAATTTGCACTTTGGAAGACAAGAATTAAGTCATTTATGGATAATATTGATGAAGAAATATTTTATGCCATTATGACAGGTCTCCCAACCTCAGCAACAACAACTAAAAGGGCAAGGCTAGCTGATGCCAGAGCCATGAATATCCTAGCACAGTCATTATCTGATGACTTGTTCCAGGAAGTTGTTGAATGCTCAAGAGCTAAGGAGATATGGGATTCTCTTCATCAAATGGATTTTGAACCAGTTGCTGGAACAACAGAAAGAAGTCACAAGATCTTATTTGAAGGAGGAGAATCAGTATCCCTAGATGTTATTTGGGATGTATCAGATGATGAATCATCATTTGAAGATGAAGAGGAGGAAGCAAGGGCCAAACAATTCTGCTTAATGGCCATCAATACTTCCTGCAGTAGTTTAGAGGCTGAACAAACAGAAGGAAAATCAAAACCTTAAGAGGATCAGGTATTATCTAACTTTGTTTTCAGTTCATTTAACTTAGAACATCAATTTTGCTGCCAAGATTCAACAAAACCTAAGGAGGAAACAAAACTTCTCAGAGGAATGTTTTCAGAATATATTCAAAGGAAGAAGAAACATTTGAATCGACGAAATGAGTTTAGACCATCGAACTCAGATCGACGATCCTATATAAAATCGTCGAACTCAGTCTGCTTTCTCATAAATTTGATTTATAATTATATGGATAAACTATTTAAAATATTTTCAAATCCTTTTCCTATTTGGAACAAATTTATTAGGAAACATCTTTTCTTAGGGCTGCTTCTATCTTTTTTATATCTTGTTCAAAATTATGTTAGGATTTCTGTATGAGAATTCTCTGTCAGATAACTTTATATTTCTTATAGGTCTTTTTCTAAATTCATTTAGATTGAGTCCCTTACTCTAGTTGCATTGGTCAGCAGTGATCATGGCACTGAGTTTGAATCTCTTCTGATGAAAAGAAACTCTATATGAAGGAAGATATCAGACTTTGTTTTTCAGATTCAGAATCATAATAAAATTTGCTGGACAAATATAATTTTTATGTCATTTTTATGCTAACATTCCCTTTTCAAGGAGAGAGCAATCTTTACCATAGCCTTCTACCGGTACCATCTATAAGAATTAGCTGGATGACTCAATCAAAATCCAATTTTCAAAGTCATCCCAGCCTCCTCCAATCACAGTTACTGCATCAACATAGGGGGAGTTTTGTAAAGCCAGAAGCAGTCAGTTTTAACAGCAATAGAAGACAGCACAGCAAAGCTTTTCTTTTTATATATTATGCTTTGTAATATTAATTGTAATATTTTTATTTTCATGTAAGTAGTAATCCTAACCCAAATAGGGGGAGATTGTTGGAACACCCTTGTTTGGATTAGGGTCAGGATCACTATGTCTGTATGACTATTAGATTGACCCATCCATGTATAGCTAAGGGTCATAGGATGTGCTAAGTCAGAGGCTCTCAGAGATTGAAGAAATCATCCAAGAGAAATCAGTCAAGAGAAGAATTCAGAATTATCGAGCTTAGATCGACGAGATGAGTTTAGCCATCGAGCTGAGATCTACGATCTCTTAGCTCAGGTACACAAGGCATCAAACTCCGTTCGACGATCTCCGAGCACAGATCGACGTTTTCTGTCCCAGACCAGCTCCAACATCTCTGAGCTCAGATCAACGATTATTGAGCTCAGATCAACGATCATCTTGTTGAGATCGACGATTTCTGCCTTCACACTGAACGCAAGTTCCCAGGCGGATTTTCAAGATATTCTAGGTCCAATCAATGTGAGCTGTTCATATTCCAACACAGCTTTATAACAGGATAGTTATAAGAATGCAGTTATGGAGATTATAGCCGTTTGAGTAACTAAGAGGCAGCAATAATAAATGCAAGAATTCAAATGACCATTGGCCTCCTATCAGAATATATACACAGAGATACAGAGGAAAAAAAGGGAACAAGGAGGAGAGGAGAAAGAGATATAGGAATCAGAGTTCCAGGAAGAACTCAACATCACCTGTACAACCAGTGCTCTTCTCAGATATACTGTTCCAGGAAGCCTGAAGAGACAACTACTCTACATAAATCTAAAGGCTTACTGGAAGATCAACATCATCAAGGCTTCATCATTCACATTTCAGCCTTTGCTGAAATCATCATTTGCTGGAGCAGTCATTCATTGAAGACTTATCACCCTATGCAAAGCTCTCCTTCCTGAACAATTGCAAATCTCAGAGGGAGATTTGACAACATCATCATAATCCACTTGTGCTTCTCTTTGATTGTTGAACAGAGAATACAACATCAACTCTCCCTTCCCCACTATACAAAGGGTTTTTGAACTCCCTTCAAAAGTTCTGCTTGATTTCTGAGACCTTATCAAAACTCAGTGGTGGCAAGACACCTGATCAAAAAATCCAGTTTGGTTTTTGAGCACCTTATCAAAAGCTCATTGGTGCCCAGGACACCTGATCAACTCTTCCTGCAGTGGATTCCTACCTAGGGTGGTAGAAGAGTGGACTACCCAAGTTTAGGGGAACCACTATAAAATTCTTGTGTCGTCTGGTTTTCCTTTATTTCTTTTCATTATTATTCTTGTTATGTGTTTGCTCTAATCTCTAGGATAGATCTGACTTTCAATTGGTATCAGAGGCAGGTTGATTATACAACAACTAAACCATCATTAGGTTGGTTGTTTATACAGGCTAACACCTGAACCAAAAGATCTCTCTTTTGATCCATCCTAGTTAGATTAATTATTTTGTTTTTCACATAGCAAGAATATGGAATATTCTAGCACCAGACCTCCTTAGTGCAACATAAACAAATTTGCACTTTGGAAGACAAGAATTAAGTCATTTATGGATAATATTGATGAAGAAATATTTTATGCCATTATGACAGGTCTCCTAACCTCAGCAATAACAACTAAAAGGGCAAGGCTAACTGATGCCAGAGCCATGAATATCCTAGCACAGTCATTATCTGATGACTTGTTCCAGGAAGTTGTTGAATGCTCAACAACTAAGGAGATATGGGATTCTCTTCATCAAATGGCTTTTGAACCAGTGGCTGGAACAACAGAAAGAAGCCACAACATCTTATTTGAAGGAGGAGAATCAGTATCCCTAGATGTTATTTGGGATGTATCAGATGATGAATCATCATTTGAAGATGAAGAGGAGGAAACAAGGGCCAAACAATTCTGCTTAATGGCCATCAATACTTCCTACAGCAGTTTAGAGGCTGAACATATAGAAGGAAAATCAAAACCTGAAGAGGATCAGGTATTATCTAACTTTGTTTTCAGTTCAGTTAACTTAGAACTTCAATTTTGCTGCCAAGATTCAACAAAACCTGAGGAGGAAACAAAACTTCTCAGAGGAATGTTTTCAGAATATATTCAAAGGAAGAAGAAACATTTTAATCGACGAAATGAGTTTAGACCGTCGAACTCAGATCGACGATCCTATATAAAATCGTCGAACTCAGTCTGCTTTCTCATAAATTTGATTTATAATTATAAGGATAAACTATTTAAAATATTTTCAAATCCTTTTCTTATTTGGAACAAATTTATTAGGAAACATCTTTTCTTAGGGCTGCTTCTATCTTTTTGATATCTTGTTCAAAATTATGTTAGGATTTCTGTATGAGAATTCTCTGTCAGATAACTTTATATTTCTTATAGATCTTTTTCTAAATTCATCTAGATTGAGTCCTCTACTCTAGTTGCATTGGTCAGCAGTGATCATGGCACTGAGTTTGAATCTCTTCTGATGAAAAGAAATTCTATAGGAAGGAAGATATCAGACTTTGTTTTTCAGATTCAGAATCTTAATAAAATTTGCTGGACAAATATCATTTTTATGTAATTTTTATGCTAACATACCCTATTCAATGAGAGAGCAATCTCTACCATAGCCTTTTGTAGGTACCATCTATAAGAATTAGCTGGATGACTCAATCAAAATCCAATTTTCAAAGTCATCACAGCCTCCTCCAATCACAGTTACTGCATCAACATAGGGGGAGTTTTGTAAAGCCAGAAGCAGTCAGTTTTAACAGCAATAGAAGACAGCACATCAAAGCTTTTCTTTTTATATCTTATGCTTTGTAATATTTATTGTAATATTTTTATTTTCAGGTAAATAGTAATCCTAACCCAAATAGGGTGAGATTGTTGGAACACCCTAATTTGGATTTGGGTAAGGATCACTATGTCTTTAGGACTATTAGATTGACCCATCCTGTATAGCTAAGGGTCATAGGATGTGCTAAGTCAAAGGCTCTAAGAGATTGAAGAAATAAGCCAAGAGAAATCAGTCAAGAGAAGAATTCAGAATTCAACCTAGGCGTCGAGCTCAGATCGACGAGATGAGTTCAGGCGTCGAGCTGAGATCGACGATCTCTGAGCTCAGGTCCACAAGGCGTCAAACTCCGTTCGACGATCTCCGAGCTCAGATCGACGTTTTCTGTCCAAAACCAGCTCCAACATCTCTGAGCTCAGATCGACGATAATTGAGCTCAGATCGACGATCATCTTGTTGTGATCCACGATTTCTACCTTCACACTGAACGCAAGTTCCCAGGCAGATTTTCAGGATATTCTTGGTCCAATCAAAGTGAGCTGTTCATATTCCAACACAGCTTTATTACAGGACAGTTACAAGAATGCAGTTATGGAGATTATAGCCGTTGGAGTAACTAAAAGGCAGCAGTAATAAATGCAAGAATTCAAATGACCATTGGCCTCCTATCAGAATATATACACAGAGATACAGAGGAACAAAAAAAGGGAACAAGGAGGAGAGGAGAAAGAGATACAGGAATCAGAGTTCTAGGAAGAACTCAACATCACCTGTACAGCCAGTGCTCTTCTCAGATCTACTGTTCCAAGAATCCTGAAGAGACAAATACTTTACATCAGTCTGAAGGCTTACTGGAAGATCAACATCATCAAGGCTTCATCATTCACACTCCAAGACAACTCACATTTCAGCCTTTGCTGAAATCATCATTTGCTGGAGCAGTCATTCATTGAAGACCTATCACCCTATACAAAGCTCTCCTTCTTGAACAATTGCAAATCTCAGAGGGAGCTTTGACAACATCATCATAATCCACTTGTGCTTCTCTTTGATTGTTGAACAGAGAAGACAACATCAACTCTCCCTTCCCCACTGTACAAAGGGTTCTTAAACTCCCTTCAAAAGTTCTGCTTGTTTTCTGAGACCTTATCAAAACTAAGTGGTGGCAAGACACCTGATCAAAAAATCCAGTTTTGTTTTTGAGCACCTTACCAAAAGCTCATTGGTGCCAAGGACACCTGATCAACTCTTCCTGCAATGGATTCCTACCTAGGGTGGTAGAAGAGTGGACTACCCAAGTTTAGGGGAACCACTATAAAATTCTTGTGTCGTCTGGTTTTCTTTTATTTCTTTTCTTTATTGTTCTTATTGTGTGTTTGCTCTAATCTCTAGGATAGATCTCACTTTCAATTAGTATCAGAGGCAGGTTGGTTATACAATAACAAAACCATCACTAGGTTGGTTGTTTATACAGGCTTACACCTGAACCAAAAGATCTCTCTTTTGATCCATCCTAGTTAGATTAATTATTTTGTTTTTCACATAGCAAAATTATGGAATATTCTAGCACCAGACCTCCTAAGTGCAACATAAACAAATTTGCACTTTGGAAGACAAGAATTAAGTGATTTATGGACAATATGGATGAAGAAATATTTTATGCAATTATGACAGGTCTCCCAACCTCAGCAACAACAACTAAAAGGGCCAGGCTAGCTGATGCTAGAGCCATGACTATCCTAGCACAGTCATTATCTGATGACTTGTTCCAAGAAGTTGTTGAATGCTCAACAGCTTAGGAGATATGGGATTCTCTTCATCAAATGGCTTCTGAACCAGTGGATGGAACAACAGAAAGAAGCCACGACATCTTATTTAAAAGAGGAGAATCAGTATCCCTAGATGTTATTTGGGATGTATCAGATGATGAATCATCATTTGAAAATGAAGAGGAGGAAGCAAGGGCCAAACAATTTTGCTTAATGGCCATCAATACTTCCTGTAACAGTTTAGAGGCTGAAGAAACAGAAGGAAAATCAAAACCTGAAGAGGATAAGGTATTATCTAACTTTGTTTTCAGTTCAGTTAACTTAGAACTTCAATTTTGCTACCAAGATTAAACAAAACCTGAGGAGGAAACAAAACTTCTCAGAGGAATGTTTTCAGAATATATTCAAAGGAAGAAGAAACATTTTAATCGACGAAATGAGTTTAGACCGTCGAACTCAGATCGACGATCCTATATAAAATCGTCGAACTCAGTCTGCTTTCTCATAAATTTGATTTATAATTATAAGGATAAACTATTGAAAATATTTTCAAATCCTTTTCCTATTTGGAACAAATTTATTAGGAAACATCTTTTCTTAGGGCTGCTTCTATCTTTTTGATATCTTGTTCAAAATTATGTTAGGATTTCTATACGAGAATTCTCTGTCAGATAACTTTATATTTCTTATAGGTCTTTTTCTAAATTCATCTAGATTGAGTCCTCTACTCTAGTTGCATTGGTCAATAGTGATCATGGCACTGAGTTTGAATCTCTTTTGATGAAAAGAAATTCTATAGGAAGGAAGATATCAGACTTTGTTTTTCAGATTCAGAATTATAATAAAATTTGCTGGACAAATATCATTTTTATGTAATTTTTATGCTAACATACCCATTTCAAGGAGAGAGCAATATCAACCATAGCCTTATGCAGGTACCATCTATAAGAATTAGCTGGATGACTCAATCAAAATCCAATTTTCAAAGTCATCCCAGCCTCCTCCAATCACAGTTACTGCATCAACATAGGGGGAGTTTTGTAAAGCAAGCAGCAGTCAGTTTTAACAGCAATAGAAGACAGCACAACAAAGCTTTTCTTTTTATATCTTATGCTTTGTAATATTTATTGTAATATTTTTATTTTCATGTAAATAGTAATCCTAACCCAAATAGGGGGAGATTGTTTCAACACCCTAGTTTGGATTTGGGTCAGGATCACTATGTCTTTAGGACTATTAGATTGACCCATCCATGTATAGCTAAGGGTCATAGGATGTGCTAAGTCAGAGGCTCTCAGATATTGAAGAAATCAGCCATGAGAAATCAGTCAAGAGAAGAATTCAGAATTCAACCTAGGCGTCGAGCTCAGATTGACGAGATTAGTTCAGGCATCGAGCTGAGATCGACGATCTCTGAGCTGAGGTCCACAAGGCGTCAAACTCCGTTCGACGATCTCCGAGCTAAGATCGATGTTTTTTGTCCCAGACCAGCTCCAACATCTATGAGCTCAGATCGACGATAGTTGAGCTCAGATCGACGATCATCTTGTTGAGATTGATGATTTCTGCATTAACACTGAACGCAAGTTCCCAGGCAGATTTTAAGGATATTCTTGGTCCAATCAAAGTGAGCTGTTCATATTTCAACACAGTTTTATTACAGGACAGTTACAAGAATACAGTTATGGATATTATAGTTGTTGGAGTAACTAAGAGGCAGCAGTAATAAATGCAAGAATTCAATTGCCCATTGGCCTCCTATCAGAATATATACACAGAGATACAGAGGAACAAAAAAAGGGAACAAGGAGGAAAGGAGAAAGAGATACAGGAATCAGAGTTCCAGGAAGAACTAAACATCACCTGTATAGCCAGTGCCCTTCTCAGATCTACTATTGCAGGAAGCCTGAAGAGACAACTACTCTACACAAGTCTGAAGGCTTACTGGAAGATCAACATCATGAAGGCTTCATCATTCACACTCCAAGACAACTCACATTTCTGCCTTTGCTGAAATCATCATTTGCTGGAGCAGTCATTCATTGAAGACCTATCACCCTATGCAAAGCTCTCCTTCCCGAACAATTGCAAATCTCAGAGGGAGCTTTGACAACATCATCATAATCCACTTGTGCTTCTCTTTGATTGTTGAACAGAGAAGACAACATCAACTCTCTCTTCCCCACTGTACAAAGGGTTCTTTAACTCCATTCAAAAGTTCTGCTTGGTTTCTGAGACCTTATCAAAACTCAGTGGTGGCAAGACACCTTATCAAAAATCCAGTTTGTTTTTTGAGCACCTTATCAAAAGCTCATTGGTGCCCAGGACACCTGATCAACTCTTCCTGCAGTGAATTCCTACCTAGGGTGGTAGAAGAGTGGACAACCCAAGTTCAGGGGAACCACTATAAAATTCTTGTGTCGTCTGGTTTGCCTTTATTTCTTTTCTTTATTATTCTTGCTGTGTGTTTGCTCTAATCTCTAGGATAGATCTCACTTTCAATTGGTATCCGAGGCAGGTTGGTTATACAACAACTAAACCATCACTAGGTTGGTTGTTTATACAGGCTAACACCTGAACCAAAAGATCTCTCTTTTGATCCATCCTAGTTAGATTATTTATTTTGTTTTTCACATAGCAAGAATATGGAATATTCTAGCACCAGACCTCCTAAGTGCAACATAAACAAATTTGCAATTTGGAAGACAAGAATTAAGTCATTTATGGACAATATTGATGAAGAAATATTTTATGTCATTATGACAGGTCTCCCAACCTCAGCAACAACAACTACAAGGGCCAGGCTAGCTGATGCTAGAGCCATGAATATCCTAGCACAGTCATTATTTGATGACTTGTTCTAGGAAGTTGTTGAATGCTCAACAGCTAAGGAGATATGAGATTCTCTTCATCAAATGGCTTCTAAACCAGTGGCTGGAACAACAGAAAAAAGCCACAACATCTTATTTGAAGGAGGAGAATCAGTATCCCTAGATGTTATTTGGGATGTATCAGATGATTAATCATCATTTGAAGATGAAGAGGAGGAAGCAAGGGCCAAACAATTCTGCTTAATGGTCATCAATACTTCCTGCAGTCGTTTAGAGGCTGAACAAACAGAAGGAAAATCAAAACCTTAAGAGGATCAGGTATTATCTAACTTTGTTTTCAGTTCAGTTAACTTAGAACTTCAATTTTGCTGCCAAGATTCAACAAAACCTGAGGAGGAAACAAAACTTCTCAGAGGAATGTTTTCAGAATATATTTAAAGGAAGAAGAAACATTTTAATCGACGAAATGAGTTTAGACCGTCGAACTCAGATCGACGATCCTATATAAAATCGTCGAACTCAGTCTGCTTTCTCATAAATTTTATTTATAATTATAAGGATAAACTATTTAAAATATTTTCAAATCCTTTTCCTATTTGGAACAAATTTATTAGGAAACATCTTTTTTTAGGGCTGCTTTTATCTTTTTGATATCTTGTTCAAAATTATGTTAGGATTTCTGTATGAGAATTCTCTGTCAGATAACTTTATATTTCTTGTAGATCTTTTTCTAAATTCATCTAGATTGAGTCCTCTACTCTAGTTGCATTGGTCAGCAGTGATCATGGCACTGAGTTTGAATCTCTTCTGATGAAAAGAAATTCTATAGTAAGGAAGATATCAGACATTGTTTTTCAGATTCAGAATCTTAATAAAATTTGCTGGACAAATATCATTTTTATGTAATTTTTATGCTAACATACCCTTTTCAAGGAGAGAGCAATCTCTACCATAGCCTTCTGCAGGTACCATCTATAAGAATTAGCTGGATGACTCAATCAAAATCAAATTTTAAAAGTCATCCCAGCCTCCTCCAATCACAGTTACTGCATCAACATAGGGGGAGTTTTGTAAAGCAAGCAGCAGTCAGTTTTAACAGTAACAGAAGACAGCACTGCAAAGCTTTTCTTTTTATATCTTATGCTTTGTAATATTTATTATAATATTTTTATTTTCATGTAAATAGTAATCCTAACCCAAATAGGGGGAGATTGTTGGAACACCCTAGTTTGGATTTGGGTCAGGATCACTATGTCTTTAGGACTATTAGATTGACCCATCCATGTATAGCTAAGGGTCATAGGATGTGCTAAGTCAGAGGCTCTCAGAGATTGAAGAAATCAGCCAAGAGAAATTAGTCAAGAGAAGAATTCAGAATTCAACCTAGGCATCGAGCTCAGATCGACGAGATGAGTTCAGGCGTTGAGCTTAAAACGACGATCTCTGAGCTTAGGTCCACAAGGCGTCAAACTCCGTTCGACGATCTCCGAGCTCAGATCGACATTTTCTATCCAAAACCAGCTCCAACATCTCTGAGCTCAGATCGACGATAGTTGAGCTTAGATCGACGATCATCTTGTTGAGATCGACGATTTCTACCTTCACACAGAATGCAAGTTCCCAGGCAGATTTTCAGGATATTCTTGGTCCAATCAAAGTGAGCTGTTCATATTCTAACACAGCTTTATTACAGGACAGTTACAAGAATGCAGTTATGGAGATTATAGTCATTGGAGTAACTAAGAGGCAGCAGTAATAAATGCAAAAATTTAAATGACAATTGGCCTCCTATGAAAATATATACACAGAGATACAGAGGAACAAAAAAAGGGAACAAGGAGGAGAGGAGAAATAGATACAGGAATCAGAGTTCCAGGAAGAACTCAACATCACCTGTACAGCCAGTGCTCTTCTCAGATCTACTGTTCCAGGAAGCCTGGAGAAACAACTACTCTACATCAGTCTGAAGGCTTACTAGAAGATCAACATCATCAAGGATTCATCATTCACACTCCAAGACAACTCATATTTCAGCCTTTGCTGAAATCATCATTTGCTGAAGCAGTCATTCATTGAAGACCTATCACCCTATGCAAAGCTCTCCTTCCTGAACAATTGCAAATCTCAGAGGGAGCTTTGACAACATCATCATAATCCACTTATGCTTCTCTTTGATTGTTGAACAGAGAAGACAACATAAACTCTCTCTTCCCCACTGTACAAAGGGTTCTTTAACTCCCTTAAAAAGTTCTGCTTGGTTTCTGAGACCTTATCAAAACTCAGTGGTGGCAAGACACCTGATCAAAAAATCCAGTTTGGTTTTTGAGCACCTTATCAAAAGCTCATTGGTGCCCAGGATACCTTATCAACTCTTCCTGCAGTGGATTCCTACCTAGGGTGGTAGAAGAGTGGACTACCCAAGTTTAGGGGAACCACTATAAAATTCTTGTGTCGTCTGGTTTGCCTTTATTTCTTTTCGTTATTATTCTTGTAGTGTGTTTGCTCTAATCTCTAGGATAGATCTCACTTTCAATTGGTATCAGAGACAGGTTGGTTATACAACAACTAAACCATCACTAGGTTGGTTGTTTATACAGGCTAACACCTGAACCAAAAGATCTCTCTTTTGATCCATCCTAGTTAGATTAATTATTTTGTTTTTCACATAGCAAGAATATGGAATATTCTAGCACCAGACCTCCTAAGTGCAACATAAACAAATTTGCACTTTGGAAGACAAGAATTAAGTCATTTATAGACAAGCCATTATGACAGGTCTCCCAACCTCAGCAACAACAACTAAAAGGGCCAGGCTAGCTGATGCTAGAGCCATGAATATCTTAGCACAGTCATTATCTGATTACTTGTTCTAGGAAGTTGTTGAATGCTCAACAGCTAAGGAGATATGGGATTCTATTCATCAAATGGCTTCTTAACCAGTGGATGGAACAACAGAAAGAAGCCACAACATCTTATTTGAAGGAGGAGAATCAGTATCCCTAGATGTTATTTGGGATGTATCAGATGATGAATCATCATTTGAAGATGAAGAGGAGGAAGCAAGGGCCAAACAATTCTGCTTAATGGCCATTAATATTTCCTGCAACAGTTTAGAGGCTGAACAATCAGAAGGAAAATCAAAACCTGAAGAGGATCAGGTATTATCTAACTTTGTTTTCAGTTCAGTTAACTTAGAACTTCAATTTTGCTGCCAAGATTCAACAAAACCTGAGGAGGAAACAAAACTTCTCAGAGGAATGTTTTCAAAATATATTCAAAGGAAGAAGAAACATTTTAATCGACGAAATGAGATTAGACCGTGGAACTCAGATTGCCGGTTGCTGACTTCAAGGGCAACCATTCTTTCATAGCACACACTTTGGTTGAAGGTAAGGCGAGTGCCCAGATATGCTTGTGCTCCCTTCCACTCCTTGGAGGTAAAGTGGTCATCAGGATCAGAGACTATCGTCTTAAGCACGCCATGGTACCGTACAAATTATTCAACAAAGAGCCGCACTAAAACATCCACATGCGCCTCCTTCTTCATAGGGATAAATCTTGCAACCTTCGTTAGACAATCTACAATCACCCAGACTGAATCATTCCCAGAGCGCGAGCAAGGCAACCCGTGAACAAAGTCCATGGAGATATCCTCGAACTTACACTCAAGGATGGGCAATGAATATAATTATCCTCCAGGGCTCTTGCACTCCACCTTCACCTTTTGACAAGCCTCACAGTGCGTAACATAATACATGACAGCTTTCTTCATTCCTGGCCAAAACATGGTCTTCCGCAAGTCACTCTAAATCTTAGAAATCCCGGGATGCACCGAATACTTGGAGCAATGTGCTTCTCTCAATATATCTTCTCGGATTTCCCCACCCTTGGGAATGTAGAGTCAGCCATGGAAATGAACGAGGCCGTCCTTTAACGTATACTCTTCCATAGTTCCATCTTAATTTGACTTAATTACAAAGGCCAGAACAGCATCCTTCCCTTGCTCTGCCCAAATTCAATCTCGAATGTCACATACTATACTCATGGCAGATAGATACTCAATATACTCTTCAGAATGATCTTTATACACCAACGTGATCTCCATCTCCTCGAGCATTTGAGCTAATTCCATACTCATCAAACGTGACTCAGGGTTCGATTCTGGTACCATTCTGCTCAACGCATCAGCCACAGAGTTTGATTTTTCGGGGTGGTAGTTCAAGTTAAACTCGTGATCACACAAAAATTCTAGCCACCATCATTTTCTCAGATTCAGTTCCTTTTGAGTATGGACATACTTTAAATTCTTATGATCCGAAAATATCTCGCAGTGGACGCCATATAGATTGTGCCTCCAAACCTTCAAGGCGAACATCACTGCCCCCAACTCCAAATCATGAACCGGATAATTGGCTTCATGCTTCTTCAGTTGCCTCAAAGCACAGACAATCACATGCTTGTGCTGCATAAGTACTGCCCCCATCCCTTGATATGACACATCAGTGTAGACTTAAAATCCTTCTTTCCCAGATGGATGGGCTAGGATGGGTGCGGTCGTAAGTCTATCTTTCAGCTCTTGGAATGCAGCTTCATATCGGGGTGTCACTCGTATGGCACACCTTTCTTTGTCAGAGTAGTGAGAGGAAGGGCTATCTTTGAGAATACTTTCACGAAGTTGCGATAATACCCAATGAGTCCAAGGAAACTCCGTACATCGGTTGCTGACTTCAAGGGCAACCATTCTTTCATAGCACACACTTTGGTCGGGTCCACAGCTAGTCCAGCACAACTGATCACATGGCCTAAGAAGGCAACTTCTCGGAGCCAAAATTCACACTTGTGCCTGAACTTGGCAAACAAGGTATGCTCCTTCAACTTATTTAGCACCAAGGTCAAGTGTTCAACATGCTCCTCCTCTATCTTTGAATAGACTAAAATGTCATCGATGAAGACGATGACGAAGACATCTAAGTATGGCTCAAACACCTTGTTCATCAAACTCATGAACGCTGAAGGGGCATTTGTGAGCTCAAACGACGTCACGGTGAACTCGTACAAACCGTACCTTGAGCTAAATGCCATTTTCTTAATGTCCTCCTCTCATATCCTCAACTGATAATACCCCGAGCGGAAATTCAGTTTGGAAAACTAGTGCGCTCCTACCAACTGGTTGAATAACTCATCGATCTGGGGTAAAGGATAGGTGTTCTGCACCGTTAAACGATTGAGTTCCTGGTAATCTATACATAACTGTAACGTTCCACCCTTTTTCTTAACAAGTAGAACAGGGGCTCCCCAAGGTGATGAACTGGGGAGAACGAACCCTGACTCCACTAATTCTTGCAGTTGAACTCTAAACTCCACGAGTTCCTTCGGGGCTATTCGGTAAGGGGTCCTAGAGATGGGATTGGCACTCGGTACTAACTTAATTTGGAAGTCCATCTCTCTATGCGGGGGTAATCCTGGCAATTTCTCAGGAAATACCTCAGGGAAATCCCGCACTATTTGCACGTCTTTCAAATCGATTGTCATCTCTTTTAGTTCAAAACAGATCATATATAGTTCATCCCCCTTCATATTGGCCTTTAAGGTCTGAATTGAAGATAATAACCTACGAGGTGTAAGTCTAATACCTTGAAAGATGACCTTAGAGTCCCCATGCCTCAACATGATTTGCTTCGCCGCACAATCAATCCTAGCGCGGTGACAATCCAACCATGTCATGCCCAGAATGAGGTCGAATTCTGGCATTCTCAACATTGGTGTAGGGGTTTCAAAGAATTTTCCTCGAAGAAGTACCTCCAATTCACACTTTACGGATGCAGTCATCTCGGAGCAATTTGTGAGGCGTACTCTCTGAGCAATACCGGTGAAGTATTACACTCCTTCTGGGTCTTTAACGAAGTCTGCCGACACAAACGAGTGTGTAGCACCGGCATCGAATAGAGTGTAAGCTGGTTTCACACCAACCATTACGGTGCCTAGGTATCAATTATACAGACTCAATCTAGACTCTTAGCATATCTTAGGCTATTTAAAGAGAAATGCTTATAATATAGTAATTAAATCACAACATACCAGCAATCACATCTTGAGGATTCCACTCTTGCGCCATGTCCAGCGCGAACACCTGATCCCGGGCAGGTCCGAGATTCCTTCCTCGTGGTCCTCGTCGTCGACCACGTATATGTCCCTGTCCTCGTGGAGCTGTCGGAGGAAGGGAAGGGAGAGCATTTCCACCTAGCTGTGGGCAAAAGCGACAGATGTGGCCCGGCTATCTGCAGTAGAAGCAGACTCGATCATATTGCTTCCTGGGTTGCAGATGCATCTGTGGTGGTGGAGGTAGTACTGGCTGCGGGGCCGGATGCTCCATCCTAAAATTCTGACGGAAGCGAACCCTACCTCTGTTGTTTCCTCTTCGTTTGTCTTCCTGCATCCTCCTATAGCTTGTGCATGCTTCCATTACCCCTTCAGCAGGTCTCTTACCACTTCCCAGTTAATGTGCCTCTAGCCTTTTTGCCATATCAATGATCTCTGCTAAGCTTGCATCCACTATAAACAAAAGGGCTTGCCTCTAGAGATATCATAAGCCTTTGTAGAATCGCTTAGCATACCCCCTATTATTCAACTCGCATGTGTCAGCAAACCTAGCGAGATGATGAAACTCTCGCTGATATTCTGTAACATTCTTGGATCCCTATTTCAGTTGTAGTAATCTTTCTTCAAGTTCATCCTGAGCGGCAGAAGGGATGAAGTGTTCCAAGAAGGCTTCAGTAAACTCACTCTAATTAATTTCTGTGTACACCCGGCCTTGAAAGGTGGAGCCCATGAGGGACTTCCACCACCTCTTGGAGTAGGATTCCAATAATGACACGACTAATATCACAACAATGCTGGCTGGAAATCGAATTCCTTCCATCAATTCTTGCACTGTGTCGATCTATTCTTCTGTATGCACGACCGACTCTATTCCAAGTTAAGCAGGCAGAGAGAGAGCTCAAAAAGTGCTAAACCAATTAGAGCATGGTGCTTGTTATTGCACCGGAGCCTGTTGGGACCTAAAGGCATCCAAAATAGCAGTGAGCGTCTTCCCTAGCTCCGACTACTGAAATTGTGTGGGTACGGGAAGGGCGGGAGTGTCACAACCAACATTTAAGTTATATCATAGTAAGAGAAAATACGCGCCGTGATGCCACACCGTGCAGGTGATAACTACAGGCGCTCAGGCAAAACTCCAAACTCTACAGTTTATATGAAATCCATAAGTTATTAACTAAAAACAAATTTAAATTGGATGGTCGTATCCCTCGACACAGTGGATCAACTATTCCACGAGTAAAAGTATAGTTATACGCTGCAGAAAATACTTTGGTTATGTTGAATAACACCCTACATGAGTATAAACATCCCCAAGGGACAACTCATGGCATGCAAGACTCTAAATTTATTATATGTATGGAAATAGTCTTTATGTTAACTAGAAAATAGTATTTTAGTTTTAGAAATATGAGATGTATGAAGTACTAATAGTAATGCTTTTATAAGTGAAAATACCTAACATGCAACCTAGCATAAAACCATCCCATAGAGCAAATAAAAACAACTACAAAAGGTAAAACTAGTAACTTAGCAAAGTATTCAGCAATTAAAAAGAAAACCACTAGTGGGCATCAACAAACTGACACGAACCCACTGGTCAGTATGTGTGTCTTTACTAACAAGAAAACAAAAAATAACTATCTCTCAAGGTAGACGAAACCTCTGCAACACTGTAGTCCACTAGCAAACACCAAACCTAGCCGCTCAACCGGCTACTGCTTTGAACCTAAGGCATTCAAAAAAAGGACACATCAGCAAGAAAAATACAAGTGGCAAACAAAATTGCCAGTAAACAAGGGAGTAGTAAGATTACTAATCCAAACCTGAATAGCTTTCAAAAACACAACAAACTAACTAGAGATTAAGAACGAAAGAGTTAACTTATAAAGTTAAAATGTAATAAAATTTGCAACAAGTGCGAACAGACTCATACTCCGAGAACATCTGCAAGAATAGGCAGAAATAGTATACGTTTAATCCATAGGAAACAAAAACGAGACAGATGCTCAATAAAAATGTGAATCATCAACACAGTAACGCAACCAAATCTGAGTCGGGACCAACCGTTCAAACCCCTGGAACTAATAGATCCAAATGTCTCAAAAAAAGGACTGCGGTGGTGGCCATCTAGTCAAATACAACCCAATAGCCCAAAAACAAGACCCAAATATGCCCGGGTGTAATGATTCACGAAACTAAGCCAACCCAACCAAACCCCATATCCCAAATACCCATAAAACCAAAACTCGACAAATTCAGCAGAAACCCGATGATCCTTACTTGGCAAAACTAAGCCTTTAGAGATACACGTCAAATCGGTGAAAGGGCACAAGTCTAAGGGAAAAGAATCGAGTACACTCGACGCCGCGTCAAGTGCAGTCAACGCACTCGATGCCATAACTCAGCACACTCAACGCTTAAACACAACAGCAAGAACAAATGATGGTGTTGAGTGAGTTCAGCTCACTCAACGCTTTACCACTTAGCTGCCAAAATTAGATGATGGCTTTGAGTGAGTTCAGCTTACTATATGCTGTCAATGCTGTCAACGCTTTAACACTTAGGTTGCAGAGTTAAAGCGACGGTGTTGAGTGAGTTCAACTCACTCAACGCTGTCAACACTTTTCTATCTAAGCGACGACATTGAGTGAGTTCAGCTCACTCAATGCTATAACACTTTCTACATAGGATATAACAGACTAAGAGACGGCGTTGAGTGAGTTCAGCTCACTCAACGCTATCAACGCTTTTCTAAACTTAGCTTTAAAGAAAAAGAGACGACGTTGAGTGAGTTCAGCTCACTCAACGCTATCAACGCTTTTCTACTTAACATGCCGATTAAAGTGATGGAGTTGAGTGAGTTAAGCTCACTCAATGTTGTCAACGCTTTTAGACTTAGCTTCTAAAATTAACAGAATGGCGTTGAGTGAGCTAAGCTCACTCAACGCCGCGTTGAGTGAGTACCACTCACTCAACACTTTTAAACTTAGCTTCACAGACCTCTCAGCAAGGCATTGAGTGCATTCGCCACACTCAATGCTTTTATACTTAGGCTAAAAACTGAACTTCAACACTAATATTACACTCAAAGCTTTAGCCAATACACTCAGCACCACTCAAAGCTTATAGACAGAAACCTGTCAGATGGTTATCATACCAACAGTACCATACTAACAATTTCTAACTATGTCTAACCTAGACCAGAGATGTTATTACTGCCATGATAAGACTCATCTAGCCTACTAGAATAGAAAATTGAAGGTCAAAAAGCTTGGGTGTAAACACCACTTGCCTCAAGATCTACAGAAAATCATTTTAACATGGGGGAAATCTTACCCTAATCCAACTGATTTATATAAGTTTGGAAATCCTACAGGAAATCATTCCTTATACAGATCAAGGAAACAAAAGAGAAAGGAAGAACAAGCAAGGGAAAAATTACCACTTACCTCAAATCTCCAGAAATTCGACCAAGCAACACCCCACCTCATGGATCTGGCCGTAAGAACACTTAAGCAACAAAACCTTAAACTTTTGAGAGGAAAATAGGGTAAAAACCGCATACCTAGACCTCTAAAAATCCAAAAAACTAGAAAAGATTGCCGTAGAAATGTAGATCTATGCGAGATCTACCTAGGTCCACTCTCCAAAGATGAAATCGAGCACCAAAGCTCCAGAAATCGGTGGTTGAAGGCTTAGGAATGTCCGCCGCTCTCGTTCATTCACAACAGGTCGACGGTTTCATGAGGGAGACAATGAATAGGGTTTTTACGTGATGGGTTTCTATTTATACTTCTTTATCCAATTATTTTAATATAGGATATCATAATTAACTAAATAAAACATCAAAACGATCGGATAACAAAACATACCCAGAATTCTACGAAAATCGCACCGTAGCTAAGTACCGACGCTACGAATCAGTCGACGAACTAGAAATCAAAATCTGACTAAACAATCTCGTGTAAACACCTCCCAAAGCCAAAACACAAGCATTCCCAAAGAGGCTCCACCGAGTCACCAAAACAGACCCGGCTCGCTAGGAAATCTTGCAAACAGGCTAAACCCAGCAACCAAAGAAAACCCAAGAGCTAAAACTCACGCTCTAACAATAGCACACGCCAATCTTGTGTTAACGTAATGCCCTGACGTCATAAATACGCCATATAAAAGAATTAATAAAAATCGAAAAATCAGGGCGTTACAGCCACTCCCCCTAAAAAGAGTTTCGTCCTGAAACTTTACGCACTAAAAGATTCCACAAAAAAAGAATATCATCAAAGATTATAGAAGGGGAAATACATATCGTAAGAAACTAGGAGAACAGATGAGGATGAGCCTCCCTCATAGCTGACTCTAACTCCCAAGTGGCGCTTTCCACGTCTTGGTTTCGCCACAAAACTTTAACCATTGGTACGGTTTTCCTCTGCAACACTCAATCTTGAGTATCCAGAATACGGACAGGCATCTCAACATAGGAAATATTAGGCTTCAACTAGGGCATAGCATCAAGAATCTGTCGGTCACTGAGCACACATTTTCGCAACTAGCTCACGTGAAACATGTCGTGCACACCAGGAAAATTTGCGGGAAAATCCAGCCTATAAGCTGATACACCGATACGCTCAACAAACTTAAAAGGTCCCACATATCTCGGGTCCAACTTATGATTCTTACCAAACCTTTTAACTCCAGACATCAGGGAAGCTTTGAGAAACACCAAGTCCCCTACAACAAACTCTAAATCAGACCTACGCAGATTGGTGTTCTTCTCATATCGCTTATGTGCTATCTGAAGCTTTTCCCGAATAAGCTTCACAAAAATTTCCATTTCATCTAATGCTTTAGGACCCAGCAACGGTCTCTCACCAACCTCGGCCCAAAACAAGGGAGTTCTGCATCGCCTCCCATACAAGGCCTCAAATGGGGACATCTAAAAACTTTCTTTATAACTATTATTATATGCAAACTCCATCAATATGAGTCGCTCATCCCACGCTTCTCCGTGGTCAAAAATATAACATCTGATCATATCCTCCACGATCTGATTCACTCTTTCCGTTTGAACGTTGGTCTGCGGATGATAGGTTGTGGAATACCTCAAATCGGTACCCAAACCTTCTTGTAAACTCTTCCAAAAGTGATACGTAAACCTGGAGTCTCGATCTTATACAATACTAACTGTCACTCCATGTAATCTGATGACTTCATCTAAATATAGCTCAGATATCTTCTTTATGGGGTAATCAATCTTAAAAGGCATGAAGTGAGCATACTTCGTTAGTCTATCAACAATAACCCAGACTGAATCATGACCTCGGGGAGATCTCGGTAAACCAGTAATTAAATCCAATGAGATACTCTCCCACTTCCAACTCAGAATTTCCAAGGGCGTTAGCTTGCCACCAGGTCTTCCATGATCGGCCTTTACTCGCTTGCACTTAAAACATTTTCAAACAAACTTCACTATATCACATTTCGTTCTGAACTACCAGGCGATCTGCTTCAAATCTTGGTACATCTTAGTTGAACCTGGGTGGTAGGCAACACTAGAACACGGAGCCTCACTGCACAACTTAACTCGAATACCTTCTACATCGGGGATACAAAATCTATCGCGATACTTCAAGGTACTCGCGTCATCGATCAAAAAATCTGGCAACTCCCCTTTCTCAGTTCTCTTGTAAATGTGCAACAAATCAGGATCTTCCTTCTGATGCAGTCTTGTGAGTGCAATTTATGAAGGCTCAGCTACCTCCAAACTACTTGACGAGTTATAACTCCCAACAAAAATGCTCATCAAGAGAAATTCTTCTACTAGAGAATCCACATAGAGGTTAAAAACCTTAGTTGTCTTCCTACTTAAGGCATCAGCTACAACATTAGCTTTACCCGGATTGTACTGGATCTCAACATCATAATCAGCAATGTACTCTAACCATCTTCGTTGGGGCAGATTCAACTCCCTTTGAGTAAAAATGTATTTCAAACTCTTGTGAATCTTGCATAATGCACCATACATCAAGTGCATCCACAACTTTAATGCATAAATAACAGCCGTAAATTCCAAATCATGCGTAGGGTAATTCCTTTCATGAATCTTTAACTGTTTTGACCCGTACGGAATTACCTTTCCTTCTTAAAACAACACACAACCAAGCTGATGGCGAAGGCCATCATGATGGAGCACTTGGAGCACTTGAGGATGGACCATCGAGGAGTGAGGAGGTTGAAGATATACCGGCAAAAGACTTGCGACGACGTAGCGGTCATGGCTACGGGCTTCGCCCTCGCAACAAAACTCGTGTTTGAATATTTTTCTTTATGGTGTGCTAATAGCCTTTTCATGAGTGGCTATGTTAAAACAATATTTTATTTCCTGCATTTCATTTTATGTGGTGTGTATTTAGCCACTAGTTTTTTCATTTGGGATGTAAGCCTATATAAGGCTATGACTCTTTCATATTGAGATTTAGATTATTATTGAATTGAAAATTGAGATTTCCTAAACCTAATCTTCTTGCTCTCCCTCCCTCTCTCCCTTGCCCTCATCTTAGCCGCCGCCCCTCCCTTTCCCTCCTCTCCAAACCGACGGCCTACCCCCTCTCCCTCCTCAAGAGATCGGCCAATCTCCTTCTCCTCTCATCCCTAGCCGCCACCTTCCCTACATCCCCCTACCCAAGCCGACGGCTCATTGCCTCTCCACCTCAAAACCGAGAGGTGATTCTCTCCTCAAGGAGGTTCGGCCACATCAAGGTCTTGCAAGGAAGGAGGTCTTCTAGAGGACCCTCGCCGGCGTGACGTGAAAAGGATTTCAAGGTTCGTCATCCATAACGCTCTTCCGTGGACATCAAAGGAGAAGCGATCATATCCGGTGGATCCGCGCATCTCGGATCTATCATTCCGAGAGGGGTAACGAAATTCTACACAAGAGTTTTCTCTTCTTAGATAATTCTAGTGGTGGACGAATTTTGCGTTGATTTCCGAAATTGTTATTTCTTCGTAGCTAACAAATAATAGATTAGTATTTTTCGTTTGGTTTTCCGAAGGAATCGTAAAAGGATTTGGCACTCCTCGCTTTCTTTTTGTTGGGATAGATCCAACCACCTTTCGAGTCGTTTGTTCTTGGTGGATCTATTTTGGTACAACCCAAAAGCTCGTCCGGGATCAATATTATCCCTTTTAGCCGGAAAGAGTTCGGCCTATAGCCGACACTCGATCTAATTGCGGAACGGCGATCCGTATTGTTAGCGCGTGCGATAAGTAGAATAATTGTTGTGGCTGCATTTACGTTAGTGTGCGGGATAGAGGTCGTAGATCGTGTCAAGCGTCGTCGCGATCACGCGACGTGACTCGAAGAGACATCCCTACATCAATTTGGTATCAGAGGGAGGTTGTGCTGATTTCCCAATCGACACCATCCTCACTTTTATCATAGGGTTGTCTTTTCCTTTACGTTGTGCACTTTCGTTACGAACCGTGTCAAAATCTGAATTTTGGGCTGCGTTTAGTAAAACTCACAAATTTTATTTTTCCAGAAAATTACAAAAAAAATTCTGAATTTTCTTCTCATTTTTTTAAGAAAAAAAGTCTAAAAAATTTTTTTTCTGTTGCTCAATAGTTTTGCGTCAAAAATTCAAACGCGTAATTTAAGTCAGGACAAAATTGTGGTGTGTACCGTTCGTTCATGCGCACTAGGCTGGGCACGGAATATCTTCCCTCCACCTCACACATGGCCAACACCCAAGGCGACGAGCCTGCTCCGGCCACGATCGCCGAGCTCCGAGATGAGTTTAACGCTAGGTTTGACGCACTGACTCAGTTAGTTGAAGGGCTCGCTGTAAATCAAGCGGCGCCTCGAAACAACGGCGTTGGCAGAAACCGACAGGGCCCCCAACCCCCGGCAGCCAACCAGCGAGAGGAACGACAAAATCACCCACGTGATTTAGACGATGAGTACCCACCCCGTGGTCATTATGAGTTTGATGTGACAAGGGCCGTGAAAATGAACGCACCCTCCTATGATGGGATGGGAGAGCCCCAACTTTTCCTAGACTGGGTCATGGACATCGAGTGCTATTTTGAATGGCACGACTTAACTGACGCTGATAAAGTGAAGGTCGCACGTATGAAACTACTAGGAAGGGCCAAAACATATTGGTTAAACGAAGAGAGGCGCCTAGGAACGGTAAACGGAACACCCCCACTTGGGTGGACCGCAATGAAAGCGCTACTACACGATCAATACGTTCCCACATATCACCGAACTCAGATGTTCGACGATTTAGCCACCCTTCGGCAAGAGAATACGTCGGTAGCAGATTATATGGGACGCCTTAAGGATATGATGGTGCGTTGCGATGTTCGTGAAATGCCCGAAGTTACACTCTCACGATTTCGTAAGGGCCTCAACCCGGATATACAAGGGAAACTCTTGCGTTATGGTCACACGGACCTTAACACCACCTTCAACGCCGCCTTGGATATTGAAAAGCATAACGCCTACAAGTCCAAAGGACGTAATTTCCAGAAAGGGAAATCCATCTTAGGCCCGCACCCTTCTTCATCCGCGCGTGATAAAGGAAAGTATCGATCAACTGACCCGGAGTCCATTGTCATTACCGCTAGGAATAATAGAAACCCCACCGGTGAGCGAGTACCAATAGGACGAGTTAACAAGACAAATGCCACGTGTTATTCGTGCGGCATTCAAGGGCACTATTCTAGTGAGTGCCCCACGAAAAGCAAGCCTTTAGCCTTACTAGACTCTTCGTCTGAACCTGCTGATATCGTCTATGGAGCTGGCGAAGAATCTGACGCCGAGCCAAGTGACATTGAGGACGATTCGTACATGATGGTGATGAGATGCATTTTAGCCACACCGCGAGCGTTGGATGAATATAACCGGACAAATATATTTACATTAAATTTTAAAGACGGTGAAAAATGGTGTAAGTTAATTATCGACAGCGGCAGTTGTATGAACGTAGTATCGGAGAATGCCATCACTCGCATGCACTTAGTAACCGAGCCGCACCCACATCCTTATAAAATTGCTTGGGTAAACAAGACATCCATAGCAGTCTCTAAGCGATGCTTGGTTCCGATAACTTTGAAAAACTACGTTGATAAAGTTTGGTGCGACGTCATTCCTATGGACGTGTGTCATGTGTTATTAGGACGACCATGGCTGTACGATTATGACGTGACCCACTTCGGTCGCGCAAACACATATGAGTTCAAGTTTAATGGTAAAACCATTATTTTGAAGCCGTCAGCGCCCAAGGATCCGTCATCTATCTCCAAAGACACGGTTGTGCCAGTGGAAAAGAAAAGGATAAGCTTGATTAGTAGAAAGGACTTAGAACGTGAGACTTTTATGGATGGCGTTATATACGCGTTAGTATGTTTACAAGCGAAGGAAGAGTCACAAACTTTTGAGAGCCTCCCATTATCGCTTCGAAATCTCTTGGAAGAATATAAGGATGTTTATCCGGTGGATCTACCACCCACGTTACCACCGATACGTGACATCCAACATGAGATAGATTTTGTCCCGGGATCGTCATTACCAAATCAGCCCCATTATAGACTCAATCCTTCCTCTCATGAAGAATTGCAAAAATTAATTTTCGATCTGTTGGCGAAAGGATTCATACGACACAGCAAAAGTCCTTGTGCCGTCCCCGCTTTATTAGTCCCGAAGAAAGACAAGACATGGCGACTATGTGTCGACTATCGGGCTATAAATAAAATAACAATTAAATATCGATTCCCTATTCCCCGTTTGGACGATCTATTAGATATGTTATCAGGAGCCGCCATATTCTCTAAGTTGGACCTTAAGAGCGGTTACCACCAAATACGAATACGGGAGGGAGACGAATGGAAGACTGCTTTCAAGTCTAAGGATGGACTTTATGAATGGCTAGTGCTTGGAGAAGGACTTACAAATGGACCAAGTACTTTCTCACGATTGATGACACAAATCTTTAAGCCCTTTATGGGAAAATTTGTAGTGGTCTATTTTGACGATATATTGGTATTTAGCATGTCGCCGGGGGACCATGAGACTCATCTAAGAACCATCCTTACCACATTGCGCGCAGAGAACTTATATATTAACTTTAAAAAATGCGCTTTCGGTGTGCCTTGTGTTGAGTTCTTAGGATATATCGTGAGTTCAGAGGGCATTCATGTGGATCCCAAGAAAGTCCAAGCGATTAAGGAATGGCCGGAACCTAAGAACATTCGAGACGTTAGAAGTTTCCACGGATTGGCCACGTTTTACCGAAGATTTATTCGGAATTTTAGCAGTGTTATGGCACCCATAACTGAATGTATGAAAAAAGGAGAATTCACGTGGACGAAGTCGGCCACTAGTGCCTTCCAAACGATTAAGGAACGAATGTCTGAAGCTCCTTTACTCCGATTACCAGATTTTAGCAAAGTTTTTGAACTGTCATGCGACGCATCGGGGGTAGGAATTGGAGGAGTACTAAGCCAAGAGGGACACCCGCTAGGATACTTTAGTGAGAAGCTAGCCGGGCCGAAATTAAACTATTCCAATTATGATCGTGAATTCTATGCGGTGATCCGATGTCTCCAACATTGGCGACATTACCTTATATCAAAAGAATTTGTCATATTATCGGACCACGAGGCCCTCAAATTTGTGAATTCTCAAAATAAGATTAGTCCACGGCACGCAAAATGGATATCCTATCTACAGGAGTACACCTTCATAATCAAGCATTTGAAAGGAACACTAAATCGTGTAGCGGACGCACTAAGTAGAGTCACACTGTTATTAAATACCATGGAAGTGTCGGTCATAGGATTCGATAGGATAAAGGACGAATATATCCATTGCCCCGACTTTAAGGACATTTATTTCGCCGCTAAGGATAACTCCCCTACCACTATTTCGGCATTCTATATTCGGGATGGATATTTATTCAAACATGTGCAATTGTGCATACCCCGGTCGTCTTTACGACATTTCATTATATGGGAGTTACATAGCGGGGGATTAGGCGGACATTTTGGGCGAGACAAAACGATCACACTTGTGGAAGATAAGTTCTTTTGGCCGGGCCTTAAACCCATGGTCAACAAAGTTGTGGGAAGTTGTCGTGTTTGTCAACTAGCTAAGGGAAACAAGACCAATGCGGGTCTTTACACACCCCTTCCGATTCCGTCGGTACCATGGCAAGATGTTAGCATGGATTTTATATTGGGCTTACCTATGACCTTTAGGCGACACGATTCCATATTAGTGGTGGTAGATCGATTCTCAAAAATGGCATATTTTATTGCAAGCAACAACACCTACGATGCTTCAAATATAGCAAAACTATTTTTCAAGGAGGTTGTAGCACATCGAGGTGTGCCCAAGACGATAGTGAGTGATCGAGATGTAAAGTTTACAAGTTATTTTTGGAAGACACTCTGGAAATTAATGGGCACTAAACTGATGTTTTCGTCGGCCTATCATCCTCAAACGGATGGGCAAACGGAAGTCGTCAACCGTAGCTTGGGAGGGTTACTTCGTTGTCTAATAGGCGAACATAAGGGTACTTGGGATCTTATCCTCCCACATGCTCAGCTTGCGTACAATAACTCTAAGAACCGGTCCACTGAATTGTCCCCAAATGAGATAGTGCACGGTTATAAAGCGCCAGTGCCACTTGACTTGATTCCTTTACCACCTTCTTTTAAGTCAAGTCAATTTGCACTAGACTTCGCTTCACATGTTCACACTCTCCACGAGCACATTGGCAAGACGTTAGCTAAGCAATATTCTATATATCAATCGAATGCTAATGTACATCGGCGAGTAGTCTCTTGGAACATAGGCGATTTGGTTATGGTTCGTCTAATCCCTGAACGGATGCCTTCGGGCACCATAAAAAAATTAGCGAACAAGAAAGCCGGTCCCTTTCGAATCTTGAAGAAATTAGGCGAAAATGCTTATTTGTTAGAGTTACCTACTGATTGGGGAATCTCCCCTGTGTTTAACATTTCCGATTTAACGCTTTTTGTTGCTCCACCACCTGAATTGTCTATCTCTCCGTTTCATATTTCTACGAAAAATTCTAATGGGGTGGGGGGTGAGTTAAAATCTGGATCGCTTTCTCCTGCGAAGTCTACGGGAGGTACGCAGTTTATTGATGATGAAAATTGTTTTTCTGCTTCACCTAACGTTTTTCCGAGGTTTCCCCGGACAGATTTCTTGCCTGACAAGATTTTGCAGGATGATGTTGTTCCCACTACAGATGGCGACGTTCACAGGTTCTTGGTTCGTTGGCGTGGTCGTCCGGCTTCGGACGACTCTTGGCTCTCGACTGCACAGTTGGATCTTCTTGACGCGGACCTCCTACACCGCTATCTCTCTGACCACTCATCGGGGATGAGTCCTTTTGAGCGGAGGAGGATTGATGGCGAAGGCCATCATGATGGAGCACTTGGAGCACTTGGAGCACTTGAGGATGGACCATCGAGGAGTGAGGAGGTTGAAGATATACCGGCAAAAGACTTGCGACGACGTAGCGGTCATGGCTACGGGCTTCGCCCTCGCAACAAAACTCGTGTTTGAATATTTTTCTTTATGGTGTGCTAATAGCCTTTTCATGAGTGGCTATGTTAAAACAATATTTTATTTCCTGCATTTCATTTTATGTGGTGTGTATTTAGCCACTAGTTTTTTCATTTGGGATGTAAGCCTATATAAGGCTATGACTCTTTCATATTGAGATTTAGATTATTATTGAATTGAAAATTGAGATTTCCTAAACCTAATCTTCTTGCTCTCCCTCCCTCTCTCCCTTGCCCTCATCTTAGCCGCCGCCCCTCCCTTTCCCTCCTCTCCAAACCGACGGCCTACCCCCTCTCCCTCCTCAAGAGATCGGCCAATCTCCTTCTCCTCTCATCCCTAGCCGCCACCTTCCCTACATCCCCCTACCCAAGCCGACGGCTCATTGCCTCTCCACCTCAAAACCGAGAGGTGATTCTCTCCTCAAGGAGGTTCGGCCACATCAAGGTCTTGCAAGGAAGGAGGTCTTCTAGAGGACCCTCGCCGGCGTGACGTGAAAAGGATTTCAAGGTTCGTCATCCATAACGCTCTTCCGTGGACATCAAAGGAGAAGCGATCATATCCGGTGGATCCGCGCATCTCGGATCTATCATTCCGAGAGGGGTAACGAAATTCTACACAAGAGTTTTCTCTTCTTAGATAATTCTAGTGGTGGACGAATTTTGCGTTGATTTCCGAAATTGTTATTTCTTCGTAGCTAACAAATAATAGATTAGTATTTTTCGTTTGGTTTTCCGAAGGAATCGTAAAAGGATTTGGCACTCCTCGCTTTCTTTTTGTTGGGATAGATCCAACCACCTTTCGAGTCGTTTGTTCTTGGTGGATCTATTTTGGTACAACCCAAAAGCTCGTCCGGGATCAATATTATCCCTTTTAGCCGGAAAGAGTTCGGCCTATAGCCGACACTCGATCTAATTGCGGAACGGCGATCCGTATTGTTAGCGCGTGCGATAAGTAGAATAATTGTTGTGGCTGCGTTTACGTTAGTGTGCGGGATAGAGGTCGTAGATCGTGTCAAGCGTCGTCGCGATCACGCGACGTGACTCGAAGAGACATCCCTACATCACAAGCCCAATGTGCGACGTGTACAACCCTGTATCCGGTGAGTGGGGGTCAGTAGGAGCCAGACTAGCCAAGTCCAGCCCAAGACCCGGGCGAGCCAGGCCCGCGGCGTCGAGTGAGGCGAGCCCACTCAACGCCTCTATCCATGGCATTGAGTGAGGCGAGCTCACTCAATGCATTTAGCCGCGACGTTGAGTAGGGCGAGTTTACTCAACGCTTTCAGCCGAGGCGGCGAGTAAGGTGAGTTCTGTCAACGCTTCTTACTCTTAGAGTTGAGGGACATCTTGGCATCCACAAGCTCGCACTCAACCTAGAGAGCTCAGCAGCAGCCCCGACTATCCCAAGCGGGTTAGGATGTTTCTGGGAGGCGAGCTTGTGCTCGCCAAGCCCTGTTCGTTGAGCTCTTGGTTGTTCGTCGACCTCTAGGCCACTCGTTGAGCTTTGGGCCTTTCGTCGAGCTCTGGGCCTTTCGTCGAGCTCTGGGTCTTTCGTCGAACTCTTGGCTGTTCATCGAGCTCTGGGCCTCTTGACGAGCTCTAGCCGCTCAACGAACTCGCGGTAGGTGAGCCGGGCAGGCCAGGCCCGCACTCGCCAAAGGCCGAGCAGAAACAACGAGTGTCAGCTTCATCGAGCACCCGCCACCCCTGCCGAGTACAGATTGTTGAGGGCTACTCGCCCTGTGCCCTGAGATGTGTTTTTACCATTTTTCCCCTGTTGGCCTTCCCATAGCTAGTTAGTATAGCGGAGTTACGCTATTGTTAGACCCTGTTGGGCTGCACATAGCTGTTCGGAATAGTAGATGTTTGCTATTTGCAGACTGTTTCATGAAATCTATAAATAGGAACCAAGGGGTACCTCAGAAGGCATGCTTACTTGTCTTCATGTCTTGTAGCGCTTTTTGAGGTTGCATTTGCTCGGCTCTTGGCTAGGGAGGGGAAATGCTCTAAGATCTTCCGGGTGTGTGGTGGGACCTCAGCGCCGAGCCCTTGGGTCAGTTCTTTGTTCTTTTTCCTTGTCATTTTGCTTGCAGGAGAGAAGTAGGCGCGCGATCACCCCTTCCCCGATGGTGAACTCCATAGAGACCGATTTTTTTGTTTCAACATTTTGGTGCGGTGAGCGTCGAGTGTAGTCAGCACAGAAAATCTTCAGCAGGCTCGATGATGGGAGGAGAAGGACAAGGCTTGGATAGGTCCGACTCACCGCCACCCCCCCCCCCCCCCGCCTCTCGCCACGGTGGGGAAGTTCGAGGAATTCGGGCGAGAGGTCCTTGGTATCGTCAGGTTCGCACTCGGCACGCATGCCGAGTGCTCGACTCCAGCTGCGCCAGCGCTCGCAGACCCGTCCCTAGGCGAAGAAGCTCCCGACAGACGAGCTGGGAAAGAAGTTATAGAGGAAGGAAGAGGCGGCGAGCTACCCGGGCGAGTACTCTTCCCGGGATCGGTGAGCGACAACAGGTTCGGCGAGATGGGGGTGCGAGACCCCCCAGCCCGCTCAGTAGGGGGAGGCAGCCCCTTCAACGAGCTGGTTTCTTCTGCCCTGATTCCAGAGGGGTTAAGGGAGCACGAGATGTCCTACTACGTCGGGAAGGGAGACCCGGTCAAGCATGTCTAGTGGTTTGGGGATATGGTCTTGATCCGCCAGATGTCAGATGGGTTCAAGTGCAGGCTCTTTGCCATCACTCTCAAGGAGAAGCCGAGAGAGTGGTTCCACCAGCTACCGGCCAGCTCCATTTACTGTTTCGAGGACATGCGTCGGGGGTTTATGTTGAGGTTCACCACCTCCAAGAGGAGGAAGGAGTCAGAGTCCCTGTTCCACATCAAGTAAGGGGTGAACGAGACCCTGGCGAGCTACGTAGATCGATTCTAGGAGGAGGTGACCCAGGTCCAAGAGATGTCGGGTCATACCCTGATGATGGCCTTCACCCTGGGGCTGTAACAGGGTTTCTTCAGAATGGAACTGAAGAGGGTGCCGCCCCTCTCCTACGAGGAGATAATGGAGATGGCAACAAGAGAAGTTAACGGGGAGGCATCGAATCCGGAGTTTGCCCGGAAGTTGGATAGGTGGGCCATGGAGGAAGAGAGGCTAAGAGGTGGAAGAGGTTAAGAGGAGAGAAGGGTTGAGCTCCGACAGAGGGAACAGGAGCAGCAACCAAGGTGGGGGCGAGAAGATCTGAACCATTGGCTAGGTTAGAGGCCAGAGTGGAAAGACCAGGGGTCACAGAGATATTTCTAGGGAGGAGACAATCGCCATGGGGGTCAGGGCCAATTTTACCCTCCAGGAGGGAGATAGAGCCAAAGACCACCTCCCCTTGACCAGAACCAGGCTATGGCTATAGCCATTGGGGAGAGGAGGAGAGTGGTGCGGAGGAGGAGAAGGGAAGTTAGGGTGGAGTCACCCTACTGTGACTTCCATCAGGAGGAGGGGCACGCCATAGCCACGTGCCCGGAGTTCCTCGAGATGAGAGGAAATAGGGAGCAATAACAGCAGCAAGACTGCCAGAGAGTGCGGATCAAAGAAGTCTTGCCTCGGGCGGAGGAGGATAGGTGTGAAGACCGGGCAGATGTTGGGGCCCAGGGAGGGATCAGAGTGATCCACGGAGGGGGGGGGATGGACCCTTATTCGGGTTCTCGGGTGAGAAGAAGGAGGTAGAAGGAGGAGTGGGCCTCCATGTCACTCTGAGGGGGGCAGTCCCGCACCTGCAGGTTCGTCATTGTGGATGCCCCTAGTAGCTACAACGCCATCTTTGGGTGACCCCTCATTAGTGCCTTCCGCTGCATTCCATCATCCTTCCACCAATGCCTAAAGTTCAACGCCGAGGGGATCCAAGTCCGGGTTTGGGGTGACCCAAGGTGGTAAGGAAGTGCTATGTCATTGTAGTGAACTCCATCACATGGCAGCAGTGGGCCGAGGAGATGGAGCAAATGATGGAGGAGGCGGAGAAGGAGGCAGGAGTGGAGATGGAGGTGGAGGAAGACCACACCCGGATGGAGGTGGCGGAGGAAGTTCAGGAGCTGTCTGAGGTAATGGCCATGGAGGAGGTAGAGGAGTAAATTCCTACCCTTGGAGGGTAGGATGTCGAGGAATGGGGAGAGCAGTCTTTCCTGGAGGCTGCGGAAGAGGTGGTGGAGATGGAGGTTCTCACACATGAAGGTAGGGTGGAAAAGGTCCGCATCAGCAGGGGGCTTACCCCGTCAGACTAGGAGAGGATGCTAGAGTGCATCAAAAAGAACGTGGACATCTTCTCCTGGAGCGCCGCTGAGATGCAAGGGATAAATGTGGACGTGGCCTGCCATCGCCTCAACATGGATCCCGAAGCACGTCACATCCAGCAAAAGAAGAGGTCCATTGCAAACAAACTAGCCGAGCCATCAGGGAGGAAGTGGCCAGGCTCCTCAAGGTTGGCTTTGTATCCGAGATCCAATACCCCGGCTGGGTATCTAATGTAGTAATGGTAAAAAAAGGAGACGGCCGGTGGAGAATGTGTGTTGATTTCTCTCTACTTAATAAATCATGTCCTAAGGACTGTTATCCTTTGCCTCGGATCGACGCGCTGGTTTACTCAGCCGTTGGTTTTCCTGTAATGAGTTTTTTAGATGCATTTTTAGGTTACCACCAGATCAGGATGCAACCCCCAGACATCAAGGATGTCTCCTTCATCACAGGGGATGGGTGCTACTGCTATAAAATGATGCCCTTTGGGCTAAAGAATGCAGGGGCGACATACCAAAAAATGATGGATAGGGTCTTCCGAGAGTAGAAGGGGAGGAACCTGGAGGTGTATGTAGATGACCTCATGATCAAGAGTCGAGACGTGGGCTCTCACCTCCAGGACCTGGAGAATACCTTCACCGCCTTACGCAAGTATAAGATGCGGTTGAACCCCCTAAAGTGTGCCTTTGGGGCAAGCAGGGGTAAGTTTCTAGGACATCTCCTTACCCCTGCATGTGTAGAGCCCAACCCTGACAAGGTGAGGGCAATCATGGAGTTGGGATCACCTCGGAATGGCAAGAAAGTACAACGGTTGACAGGGAAGCTGGAAGGATTGAGCAGGTTCCTCTCCCGGGCCGGAGTGAAGTGCTCCAATTACTTCAAAACTTTGAGGGGGGGGGGGGCAGAAGTTCGAATGGACTAGGGAGTGCGAGGAGGCATTTCAGGCCTTTAAGAGGTAGTTGACTCAGGACCCCCTTCTCCAAGGGACAAAGGAGGGGGAGGACCTATCTTTGTATCTAGGGGTAGGAGCAGAGGCCTTGAGCTCCGTCCTGGTTGGGGAGGAGTGGAAGAAATAACTCCCCATATATTATGTAAGTCGGGTCCTGAGGAAGGCAGAGCTTCGGTATCCCATCTTGGAGAAGCTAGCCTTTTCTCTGGTCATCTCAGCTCGGAGACTCCGGCCTTACTTCCAGGCACACTTAATCCTAGTGGTGAATGACCACCCCCTCCGTAACATCTTCGAGGGGGTGGAGCATTCAGGCAAGTTGGCTAAGTGGTCGGTGGAATTGAGCAAGTTTAATGTCTCCTTTGACCCGCATCTCTTGATCAAGGCCCAAGCAATGGCCAATTTTCTGGCCGACTACGTGGTCGAAGTAGCGGAGGCGGAACTCACTCACCCGGTTCCCTGGAAGGTGATGGTAGATGGTGCTTCAAGGAGGCATTCCCTGGGGGTGGAGTGATATTAGAGAGCCCTCAGGGAACAAGGATCGAGCAAACGGTAGTGGTGCACTTTCCCATCACCAATAACCAGGCCGAGTACGAGGCGATGATCGCAGGACTATGCCTGGCCATAGAGCTGGGGGTATTTGACATAGAGGTCCTCACTGACTCCATGGTGGCGGCTTCCCAGATCAACGGGGAGTTCGAGGCAAGGGAGCCTACCCTCCAGTTATACTTGGAAAAAGTAAAGGGGTCATCGGAATGTTCCAGACCTTCTCCTTCCGATACGTTCCCCGGGAGGAGAGCGAGCGGGTGGATCGACTGTCAAAACATGGTCCCCGGGTGGGGGGCACCATCACTGACCTATTCCTCCCTTCCATTGAAGAGGGAGAGCTGATGGAGGTGGATCAACACCCCTTGTGGATGGATCGGTTCACAACCTTCCTTTCCACAGAGGAGTACCCAGATGGGATGGATAAGAAGAAGTTAAAGTACAAGTCGGTGTACTATCTCATCCGCGATGGGCAGCTGTACAGAAAGACCCTCTCAGGGATATTGGCACATTGTGTGGCCGAGAGGGAGGTCCAGAGGATCTTGTAGGAGTTCCACTCCGGGGAGTGTGGGAGTCACTTCGGGAGTCAGACCTTGGAAGGAAGAATTGTCAGGCAGGGATATTTTTGGCCTACCTTGAGCCGCGACGTGGCAGAATTTACGAAGAAGTGCCACAAGTTCCAGTTGTATGCCCCACTCCAGTTACAACCAGCCCAGTGCCTCTGAAGTAATACGGCCCCCTGGCCCTTTGCCATTTGGGGAATTGACTTGGTGGGGTCTTTCCCCCAGGCTAGTGGGTAGAGGAGGTTCTTACTCATCATGATAGATTATTTTTCAAAGTGGTTGGAGGTAAAGGCACTAGCTAAGGTAACCTCCCAGGTTATCATGAACTTTGTGTGGGGAGAGATCATCTGTCGATACGGGCTACCCCAGGCCATTATCGCGGATAATGGGCCTCAGTTCTCCAGCGCCAAGTGCCTCAGCTTCTGCAGGCAGCTCGGGATCGATCTCAAATTTGCCTCGGTCCATCACCCTAGGAGCAATGGGCAGGTGGAGGCGGCAAACAAAATCATCGTGAACCTCCTGAAGAAAAAAGTTGAAAATCTTAAGGGTAGCTGGGTGGAGCAGCTTCCCTCAGTTCTTTGGGCCCTTAGAACCACCCCCAACATGGCCACGGGGGAAACCCCCTTCAAGCTCTCCCATGGATGTGAGGCAGTGCTTCCAATCGAGTTCGAAGTCTAGACGCCTCGGGTAGTCGAGGCAGAGGCAGACAGGGAGGAATGGCAAGCTAAAAATGAGGAGAAGTTGCGGCTCTCCCTTGACGTGGTGGAGGAGCTACGTGACCTCTCTGCAATCCAATTGGAAGAAGTGAAGAGAAGAATGGCCAAGTACTTCGACAAGCATGTCAGGGTCAAATATTTTACGGAAGGGGACTTGGTCCTAAAAAAGGTGGATGCTGCGGGAAGATCAGTCGCTGTGGGGAAGCTCAACCCCAACTGGGAGGGTCCGTACATTGTACAAGAGAGATTGAAATCAGGAGGGTACCGCCTCCAGAATGTTGAGGGAGAGACCCTAAGTCTCACCCGGAGCGGTGATGACCTGAAATGTTTTTATCCCTGAATCATGTAAGTGACATTCTTTTTTCTAAGTAAAATTTCTTGAAGTGCCAATACTCCTGCCATGTTTTGTGTGAATAAGTGGTGTTTATTTGATAGACCCCGAACAGATCCCGCTGTCAGGCTCTCACCTAGCTAGCAGGGCTGGATGTCACTCGAGGGACTCTACCTAGACCCCGAGCAGATCCAGCTGTCAGGCTATCACTTAGCTGGCATGGCTGGATGTCACTCAAGGGAGTCTACCCAGACCCTGAGCAGATCCCGCTGTTAGGCTCTCACCTAACTGGCAGGGATGGATGTCACTCGAGGGAATCTACCCAGACCTAGGGCAGATCCCGATATCAGGCTCCCACCTAGCTGGCAGGGCAGGATGTCACTCGAGGGAGTCTACCCAGACCCCGAGCAGATCCCGCTGTCAGGCTCTTACCTAGCTGGCTGGGCTGGATGTCACTCGAGGGAGTCTACCCAGACCCCAAGCAGATCCCGCTGTCAGGCTCTCACCTAGCTGGTAGGGCTGGATGTCACTCGAGGGAGTCTACTTAGAACCCGAGCAGATCCCGCTGTCAGGCTCTCACCTAGCTGGCAGGGCTGGATGTCACTCGAGGGATTCTACCCAGACCCTGATCAGATCCCGCTCTCAAGCTCTCACCTAGCTTGCAGGGATGGATGTCACTCGAGGGAGTCTACCCAGACCCTGAGCATATCTCGCTGTAAGGCTCTCACCTATCTGTCAGGGCTGGATATCACTCGAGGGAGTCTGCCCAGACCCCGAGCAGATCCCGCTGTCAGGCTCCCACCTAGCTGGCAGGGATGGATGTCACTCGAGGGAGTCTACCCAGACCCAGAGCAGATCTCACTGTCAGGCTCTTACCTAGCTCGTAGGGCTGAATGTCACTCGAGGGAGTCTACCTAGACCCTGAGTAGATCCCGCTTTCAGGATCTCACCTAGTTGGCATGGCTGGATGTCACTCGAGAGAGTCTACCCAGACCCCGAGCAGATCCCACAGTCAGGCTCCCACCTAGCTGGCAGGGCTGGATGTCACTCGGGAAAGTACCACCCTCTCTGGGAGTTATTTGAGATGATCGGTCTTTCCTAAGGGTATAGAGAAGAAAGCCCTTATAGGCGGGTCAGAGCTCGCGGGCCCAGCTCGGCAGATGGAAGGTGAGCTAGGCCCTAAGCCTCCATTGGCAAGAGAAAAGTCGGCTCGCGCGCGAGCTGGATGGTTCGAACCCAGCTCGACGGGTGGTCTATTCCTAGTTAACCTAGAGCAGGCGAGATCTTGGAATCTATTCACGGATATGAATCCTAAACATGCATTCTAGGTCCTATCATAGCGAGGTCTCTCAAGGAGGAAAGCTCGCGGGCGAGTGGTTCACAGAAAGAAAGACCAAGAAAAAGAAGATAGAAAAATTCATGGCAGAAAAATCTTTCATTAAGAAAATATTACAAAGGTGAGCTCGCCTAGTCAGCTCTCGCCTCCCTCCCCCGGACTGGCAATCTTCGCACGCTCCTCCAGAAGGATCATCCTTGAAGCCTTTTTCGAAGATCATGTCGAAGCTGTCCTCCGTCTTGCTAGGGGCGTCGATGGGAATAGACTCGGCATGAGGTCTCGCGTCGTGATCTCCTCGCAACCTTCAACCAGCACCCGCGTATCCTTCATAATCTGCAAGGTGCATTCAGCAGACACAATCGAGTTAATCCGCAACCGCTCAACAACCTCAGCCTCGCCAAAAATCCTTGGCCTCTTGTACGGGAAGGAGGGCTCGCTACCGCTCGGAGGGATGAGGACTTCCGCCTGGCAGATGATCTTGCCATGGATCCCTCTATTCTCCTCGCTCAACTTCGCATTATTCCCCTCCAGCTCAGCGGTGCAAGCCTCTAGCTCGGTGGCGCGAGCCTCCAGCATGATGAAGCGGGCATGTAGCTGGTTGTTTTCTTCCTCCAGCCTCATGGCGCGAGTCCGCAGCTCCCTAGCGGCCTCGGCATCCTAGGCAAAATGGGTAAGTATATCTAAGGCGGGAAAAATCCCATGTAAAAAAGGGAAAGGGGTGATCAGTGCTTACCAGCCCGCCAGTGTCTTTGGCGAGTAAATCTCCGACAATGTCGTGCCTCCTCTCCAGGTCGATGACCTTGTCCTGGGCGACGTTGCGCTTCTACTAAGCCTTCTGAAGGAGGTGGCTGAGGTTGAAGCCGCGACAGACCATCATGTGATGGAACTCCAGGGCCTGTATATGGGCTTGCAGACCCTCATGGCCGAGCTGGCGCAGGGTCGTGCGCTTGTAGTCCACGACATCCTCACGCCCGTAGAGGCCGAAGCCAAGCGCATAGGCACGACCGGAGGAATGCTCGTGGTCTGCCAAGGAGGGCTGGAGTGTGGAGACGGAGATCCGGTGGGTTACGCGTCCCATTGGACCACGGGCTCGCCGGTTGAATCTTTCCACCTCCCCCCGAGGCCGAAGAGGTGGTGACTCTTCGGAGGGCCCAGCTCGCGGGCCTCCGCCTTCTTAACACCTCCCTTCTTCCCTTTGTCTGCTGTCTCCTTCAGCGGGCTCCCCGCGATCTATCCGGGGTGGTCTCGGGTGAGCTCATGTACTTGGGTTGTTGATGTAGTTATTGTTGTCTCTCTCGAGAGACCACCACCACTTTCAGCTTCTTTTGTGGTGGATGACGGCGAGGCGATCTGGACCCCACGGGGTCAGCCCACTTCTTGCTAGAGGAGGGCTTGGTCAATGCCAGCTTATCTCAGTGTTGAAGTATGACTGGGCGGATTGGAGGTTAAAATCAGCGAGTTATTAATCGCACGGTCAGGCGGCTTATCTCCAGCGGATTGATGTCCAGACTGTTGATGTTGGTGTCCGGACGATCTTGCGGTCAACTACTGCGACATGCTCTCTTCTGTCTCTGGTGTTTCCGAGCGGTTAGTGTTGTCTAACCGTGCGGCCATGTCGGCCTGATCGGTCACTTTGTTCTAGCCGCCCAGCTCTATATTTTGCTTTTTTAGTCCAACATTGTTTATATGTATTATCTCTTCTCCCCTCCATTCTATAAAAGGGAGGGCATACCATTGTAAAGGATAACTTTTTGGATAATAAAGCTTTAAATTATTTAAAGTTCTGGCACCTTTTTGTTCGTTTGTTCGCTACTTTTACATGGTATCAGAGGAAACGATCGATTCCTCCTGATTCTCTGCCTCCTATCCGCGCGACTTCGCACTTTTCTCACCCGGGTTATTCTCGGCTCGCGCGGCCTCTTTTCCCTTGTCGCTGCACTGTTTGCGCGACTCTGTCCGTCCTTTTCTCTACTTCCTGGTCGTGGCCCGTCTTGCCGCTGGTGTGTTGACACTGTGACTGTTGCAGCTATCTCCTTTGTCCACTGCGAACTTCTTCTAGTCGCGCGGGTTCCCTCGTGTTCGCACGGGTTCTTTTTTCTAGCGCACTTCTCTATTCGCGTGATCTCCATTCCTGTTCCCTAAACCCTAAACCATAAACCCTAAACCCTAAACCCTAAACCCTAAACCCTAAACCCTAAACCCTTAACCCTAAACCATAAACCCTAAACCCTAAACCCTAAACCCTAAACCGGAAACCCTAAACCCTAAACCCTAAACCCTAAACCCTACACCCTAAACCCTAAACCCTAAACCCTAAACCCTAAACCCTAAACCCTAAACCCTAAAACCCTAAAACCCTAAACCCTAAACCCTAAACATTAAACCCTAAACCCTAACCCTTAACCCTAAACCCTTAACCCTAAACCCTAAACCCTAAACCCTAAACCCTAAACCCTAAACCCTAAAACCTAAACCCTAAACCCTAAACCATAAACCCTAAACCATAAACCCTAAACCCTAAACTTTAAACCCTAAACCCTAAACCCTAAATTCTAAACCCTAAACCCTAAACCCTAAACCCTAAACCCTAAACCCTAAACTCTAAACCCTAAACCCTAAACCCTAAACCTTAAACCCTAAACCCTAAACCCTAAACCCTAAACCCTAAACCCTAAACCCTAAAACCCTAAACCATAAAAACCCTAAAACCCTAAACCCTAAACCCTAAACCCTAAACCCTAAACCCTAAACCCTAAACCCTAAACCCTAAACCCTAAACCTTAAACCCTAAACCCTAAACCCTAAACCCCCTAAACCCCCCTAAACCCTAAACCCCCTTAAACCCTAAACCCTAAACCCTAACCCTAAACCCTTAACCCTAAACCCTAAACCCTAAACCCTAAATCCTAAACCCTAAACCCTAAACCATAAACCCTAAAACCCTAAACCCTAAACCCTAAACCCTAACCTAAACCCTAAACCCTAAACCCTAAACCCTCCCTTCTTGCCACTGGTGTGCTGACACTGTGACCGTTGCAGCCTCTCCTCTTTTGTCCACTGCGGACATCCCCTAGTCATGCGGGTTCCCTCGTGTTCGCGCGACCTTTTTCTTCCCTTCCTATCTGCGCGACTTCTATTCTTCCTATGCGGTTTGCTGTGTTCTCTATGGCCAATTCCGATATCTCCACCCCCGTCATCTCTACCTCCACCACTCCTGTAGCTCATCCCCCTCTTCCTCCCACTCCTTCCAGCAATCTTGGCATGGTTTATAGACTTGTTAGTTCCAACTATCCGAATTGGAGCGTGTCTTTCACCTTTCTCCTTCTTTCTCAGCGAAAACGCCATCATCTCACTGATCACCCTCCTCCCGGATCTGCTCAATTTGATGACTGAGATGCACGTGATGCGCTTGTTCGCACTTGGCTGGCCAACAACCTCTTTGATGAATGTCTTCCCATTTTTCGCCATGACGAGACGGTCAAGGCAGCATGTCTTCACCTCACTGCCCTACACTCGAAGGGGGCCCAAACGTCCCGCATTTACACTCTATATACAGACCTCTTCGCTCGCTCTTCCATGTCATCTGCTGCGGCGTATCAGCAGGTTCAGTCCCTTGGGGACGAGATCCTCCAGAATCGCCCCTTCTCTACAGACTTGGCCAAACAGCACAAGCACTTCCAGGAACTCCTGGTTGATTTTTATCTTCTACGACATCCAGAGTCCTATGATACGATCCGTCAGCAGATATTGGGCGAGGCGGAATCTCCCACTTTTGATGCTACTGCGGCTCGCATCGCCGTTGTTACTTCACTGATCCAACGTCCTCTGTTATCCTCTCCACCTCCACAGGACTCCTAGGCTCACCGAGCTCAGCAGGGTGGCTCGAGTAGCCACAACCATTCAGGAAGTCATGGCTCGTCCAAATTTCTCTGCTCTTACTGTGGTCGTACCGGCCACCCTGTCAAACGCTGCTGGCAGAAACATCCTCATCTTCGCCCCTCTAGTGATACATCTTCCTCCACCTCTATCTCCTCCCGGCCATCAACCTTTATGGCTACGACTTCAGGTAGTGCCCACATCGTTACCCAAGGTAAATGGCTAATTGACTCTAGTGTTACAAATCACATGACCGTCAATCCTCCATGCTTCTCTTTTCTAGAAAAAAATGATCGATTGCCCCCAGTTCAACCTGTAATCCCAGCCAAATTGAAGCATATATAAATTCTTGGAAGGCTGTGGATGTTGTTTTGTCCATATCTGATTCTGTTACTAAGGCCAGTGTGCCTCTTGTTGATGAAGTTACTAAGGCCATTGTGTCTCTTGTTGATGATGATGCTACTGCTGTTGTAGACTTTTCTACTGATATGGCTGTTGATTCTGATGTGCTTGTTGATACTTCTGCTGCTGATTCTGTTTGCTCTGCTACTGCTCCCTCTCCTCCTGCTCCTGCTGTTCCTGCAAAGCTTAAAGATCAAGAAGAGTATATCAGAAGAATTGATGATCTGTATGATCAACCTCAGAGTTCTGAGAGTGATCAGTACAGGACAGATTCTGATGATTCTGCCAGCACTATTGTCAAGAAGAGGAAAGCTAGAAGCAAGGCCATGTTGTCTGTTCCCCCAGCTTAAACAAAGGACTCCAATGATATTCCCTACTACATTTTGCATAATTGCCCCATTTCTGAGCCATGGATGCAATACTCCAAGAATCAACAGAAAGCTATGAAGAAGAAGAGGAAGCTAGACAAATATGAAAAAGGATCTTCTCAGTTTCAGCCTCCTCCTCCTCCTCCTCCAGATTCTGGCTCAGGCTCAGCCCCTCAAGCTCCAGTTTCCAGACACAGTTCTTCCCAGTATTATCAAAGATCCTATCAAAGGGGATAGCATCAAAGGGGATATCAATCCAGAAGAGATCAATCTAGAGGAAGCCAGAGAGGGCATAGACTTCATCCAAGGGAAGGGCAAGGTCACTCTGACCCTTCTTCAGGTCCTTTCCCTTACAAGCTGAAAGACACAATTGTCTCCAGGACTCCTTCTACTGATTCTGAAATCATCAACAGATATGAACCTCCTATTCCTTTTGAAGATCCTGAGAACAACCCTGTGTCCTAGACAGCCAGAATGAAAGAATTGGCTGCCCTTGATCAAATAAAAAAGGCCAGAGAACAAGGCAAGGATACTTCAAACATAACTACTTTATCAGAGCAGAGAAAGAAAGAACTAGAGAGATATGCATCAAGGAAATTCTTCAATCCAGAAGACTATATGAAGCTGCACCCTGAGGCTGTTGTTCCAAGGCCCAAATATCAAACTTCTCTAGGTGCAGAGGATGACAGAAGGTCAAAGAAAGAAAGTCAGAATCCTAATAGACAAATTTTATTTAAAAAGGGAACTGAAAAGAAGTGAACTGTGTAAGCTGAACATCACTCTCCCCTGGATATTTGCTGTCTCTTTATCTGTGATCTGCATTGCTGCTATATATCTTCTCTGCAGTTTTGTTTTAGCTTTTGTGTTGATGCATGCTTTTTATTTCCTACCCTTTTGCCTGTAAATAGTAATCCTAACCCAAATAGCGGGAGATTGTTGGAACACCCTATTACTAATTTGGGCAAGGATCACTATGTATCTTAGGAATTCAGGTTGACCTAGTTGTATAGTGTAAAGGTCAACATTAGAATGAGTCTAGGGCTTAGAACTTAGGTTTGAAGCTGCCCCCAAGGACCATTCAAGCTCAGGATTTCAAGCTAAGTAAAGAGATAAAAATAGTCGAACGTCGGTCGACTATCGTCGAGCTCAGGTCGACGATCGTCGAGCTCTGGTCGACTACCTATGTCCTCAGCCTTCTGCTTGTTGCTGGCTTCGGTCGACTATCGTCGAGCTTCAGTCCGACGATCGTCGAGCTTTGGTCGACAATCTCTGGCTGTGGTTGGGTCGACTATTTCTGGGAAAGCTTTGGTCGACGATCTCTGTTTGCTTCAGGTCGACGTTTTCTGTTGAAGTTTAGGTCGACGTTCTCTGTCTTAATCAGATCGACTATTTCTGCCAGACCAAGAACTTAGATAGTCGATCTCTGGTCGAAGTTTTCTGTCTCTGCTTATCTTCAATATCTCTGAGCTCAGGTCGATGATCTTCGAGCTCAGATCGACGTTTTCTGTCAGAATGATATATTCCTTCTCTGAGCTCTGGTCGACGATCGTGGAGCTCAGATCGACGTTTATTTTGAGAGATCGACGATCTTAAGGATTCAAATGCTGCCAGTCTTTGGAATGTTTTTGAATTCTCTCAGCATTTAATTTCAAGAAGATTTGCCAGCCGTTCTCATTTATTCTAGAACAAGTTTCAAGGAATTATTCAGGAATGTTTCATTGGACCTTCCTCCAGAAGACAAATCATTTATGGAAAGCATTTAATGTCTGATAACGGCTATCTTGGAAGAATTATATTCAGAGAATAAGATCGTCCTCTCCAACACAACTCTGTGTGAGAATTAATCAAGAGTCAATATTCAATAGAATCAAGAGACACACACTGTTACAGAAGAACAAGAAGAATTAAGCTGTGAAAGATAACCATCCTCTTGCTTACAAAAAAGTGATCAAAGCTTCGTCTCAAAGAACTCCAGACACCTCATCTTTCAACCCTTTTGCTGAGACAATTCTTTGCTGGAGATCTAAAGATCTGAAGACCTATCACCCTAGAGCAAAGCTTCCATTCCTGATTCATTCAACATCTCAGGGGGAGCCTTGACAACAAAAGATCCACTAGTCTTCTCTCATTTGATTTGAGAACAGAGAAGACAACCTCACCTTTTTCTTTGTCAAAACTCAGTGGTGGCAAAACACCTTATCAAAAAATCCAGTTTTGGTTTTTGAGCACCTTATCAAAAGCTCATTGGTGTCAGGACACCTGATCAACTCATCCTGAGTGGATTCCTACCAAGGGTGGTAGAAGAGTGGATGTACCCAGGTTTCTGGGGAACCACTATATTTCCTTGTGTCTTCTGGTTTGTTTGTGTGATTAGTTTGCTGTGTGCTGTGCTTTCTACTTCTTAGTTTTTAACTTCTTACTAGCACTCTACACTATATCATAAATTGAATTTTATATGTGCTGTTTATTTCAACTGTGAAAAACTATTTTAAAATACTCTATTCACCCCCCCTCTAGAGTTAAGATAGATCTTACCCTCACTTTCAATTGGTATCAGAGGCAGGTTGGTTGCTCATACAGGCTAACACCTGAACCAAAAAGATCCTTGATAAGATCAATCTCTTAAGGGGATTATTTTCTATACATCTATCTTTTTATTTAAAGACATGGCACAGAACAAAGATTATGCAAGCACCAGACCACCAGTGTGCAACCTTTCTAAGTTTGCACTCTGGAAGGCAAGGATTAGATTATACATGAATTCTATTGATGAAGACATTTTCAATTCTGTCTTGACAGTTTGTCCAACTCCACCAGCAAGCTCAAGTACAAGTGCTGTTCCACCTCCTTCTGGAACAGATGCAGATATAAAAAAGTGGAAGACTGCAGATGCTAAGGCTATGAACATCTTAGCCCAAACAATGTCTGATGAAATTTTTCAGAAGGTAGCTGAATGCCACTCAGCCAAAAAAATCTGGGACAAACTCTCTGAAATTGTCTCAGGATCTGCTGATGAAAGGAAAGATAGAAGATCTCATCTGATAAGCCAATATGAGAACTTCAAAAAGGGAGAAGCTGAATCCGTGGCTGACATGTACAATAGACTAAGTCTAATTATCAATGAGCTAAAAACCCTAGACAAAGAAATATCACTGACTGAGCTGAATGACAAAATCCTGATGTGCTTCCCCAGCACTTGGGATTCAAGAATCTGGCCAATCAAGGATGCCAGAAGTTTAAATGAGATTACTACTGAAGCTCTCCTGGGCAAGCTCAAATCCTATGAGCTGCTCATTAAAAATAGAGAAGAAGAACAAAAGGCTACCTCTCCAGCCACAAGGAAAGAAAAGACCATAGCCTTCAAAGCTGTAGAAGAGGAGCCTGAAGATAAAGCTACAGGAAATGATGAACTCATAAGTCTACTGGCCAAAAGATTCTACAAGATGGCCAGAAAAGACTTCAGAAAGAGACCATACAAGGGTCATGATAAACCAAGGTATGATAAATCAAACAACAATAAAGAAATTATATGCTTTGGTTGCAGGAAACCAGGCCACATTGTGCCTGACTGTCCAGAAAACAAGAATAAGGACAAGAAGGAAAGAAAAGAAAGAAGAAAAGAAAAGGATTACAAAAAGAATTTCTTTCTTCTTTCTTTTGTTTCTTTTCTTTCTTCTCAGACAAAGCCTCCTCCAGCAAGAACAAACATACAAGAAAGGGCTTTGTTGCTGAGACATGGAGTGAGACTGAAGAAGAATCTGAAGCCTCATCCAGTTCTAGTGATGATGAGGATGATGCAGATGAAAAAGAATTTTGCATGATGGCTATCAATGCCTCACAGCAAAACTCTGATGAAGAATCAGAATCAGATTCAGAAACTCAACCAGATGAAGATCAGGTAATCAACTCTTTTGATTTTAATTCTGAGGACTTCAAAGATGAATTTAAGACACTGTGTCTAGATCTATTAAAATCTGAGAAGGAGATAATCTCTCTCAGGAATCAATTATCTGAGCATAGTGTCCTAAACTCAAAGAACCTCAAACTCTCTGAGGAGTTAGAATGCTGTAGGGAGGAGATAGCCTCACTGAAAAGTGAACTATCAAAGGCCAAAAAGTTTGAAGAATCCCTAAATGGGAGAAGTATCAAACTGATGGACATCACAAGCACAGTGAACTCTAGATTTAATAGCACACTGGGCTTGGGTGCCTCATCCAGCCAACCTATAATTTTGACAACTCCAATCAAGTTTGTCTCTGATAAAGGAAAGGGAGTAATAGAGGTACCCAGGAAGAATGCAAATCTGTTAGAGAAAAATTCAGTTCAACAGATGGCGTCGAGCAGAGCTCGACGATCGTCGAACAGAGCTCGACGATCTAACTACAGATCGTCGACCTCAGCTCGACGATATCCAAACTCTGAACTTCAGCATAATCGATCTTCGATCAGAGATCGACGATCTGACCCAAGATCGTCGACCTCAGTTCGACGATCGTCGAACAGAAATCAGGACTGTGAACATTCCTTCAATGGCACATCTAGATTCAATCCTAGAAGTCCCACATCCCAAGGCTTTAATCCCTATACTGAATGGATAGTACCTCCTAGGAGATACCATCCTGAAGGTTATAAGGATCAACCTGGGATGTCCTTTATTTCAGAATTCAAGGGATATCAACCTAGGCCCAAGGTTAACTGGGTCAAAAACAAATAAGCTGTTTTTGTGCAGGTGAAGACCTATCCAGCATCAAACCATCAATGGTATCTGGATAGTGGGTGCTCAAAGCACATGACAGGGGACAAGGACAACTTCACTTCCTTCAAAGCCAAGCTTGGACCCAAAGTAATTTTTGGAGACTCAAGCTTTGGAACTACAAAAGGATATGGTGCAGTACAAATTGGCTCAGTCACATTCAAGAAGGTGGCATATGTTGAAGGACTCAAGCACAACTTGATAAGTATCAGTCAACTGTGTGATGAAGGATATCAAGTGACATTCAACAAAGCCATATGCAAGGTCAAGTCAGAGGACAACAATTGTGTTGACAGGTAACAGAAGAGGTAACATTTACTTGATGGATTTTCATTCACCTGTAGTAGATATTTGCCTGTTCAATTCCATTTCAAATAGGCACAATGGCCTTAGACAGATCTTCAGTATGAGGAACTGGCAGGAATCTGAAGTATCCAGCATTAAACTTGGAGAGCAGGCTCTGGAGGTTCATTGCAAAAACTACTTCATATGGCATCTCCCCCTGCCTTGGTTCAGAGATAGGTGAATCAAGGCACCCAGAAGATGAAGTTGCCTGAGGGGGAATGAGAGATGATAGCTTGGAAGACAGCTCCTTGACGTGGGTCAGGAGTGGAGCCAGAGTGGTCTCCAGTAATGAGGTTAGCTTTGGAGCTAACAGCTCATATAACCTGTCAGCCAGGGCTGATAGATCTACATGCTCAAGAGGGGCTTGAGCAGAGGTAGGATAGAGGGTTGTTGGAGGGATGTTGGCTGGAGCTGGTGGCATGGGGAAAGAGGAGATAGGAGGTAAGGGAATGTATGGTTCTGATACAGGAAAGGAGGAGATTGAGTGAGGTGAGGTGGAGATAGAAGGGGTAAGAGAAGGAGTGAAGATGGGTTGAGAGAAAATGTCTTCCATCATTTGTTGGAAGGAGGAGGTAGAGGGAGGCTCAGGAGGAGAGGAAGGATGAGAATCATCCATAAAGGATTCATCTAACAGAGAATATGATGGAGTGGTAAAGGATGGGTAAGAGAAGAGAGGAAGGAATACCTCAGAGGTAGATGCTGGAGGGGATGAAGCTGGTGAAGAAATGGTAATTGGGGAAGATATGGCTATGGTAGAGGTTGGAGGTGAGGATGAAATGGCTGGGGTAGAGACAGCTGGAGGAGGAGGAGGAGCAGGCAACCCTTCTGCTGGTGCAGAGACCAGAGGTGGAGTGACCAAGACAGTCCTTGTGCCTGAAGCAGTAGTAGATGCAGCAGCTCTGGAGGGATTGATGATCTGCCTGTCCCATTTGCCAAAGAGGGCACAGGAGAGCCTCTTGGATGCATTGATGAACATCCCAGAAGAGGTTAGTAACTCAGGGCATCTGAAATGCAGATAGACCCCTAGAATCCTCCCAAAGCTGACAGCAGTCTTATTCAGCTTTTTCTTAATCAGATTGAAGAAAATTGATCCCCAGTTCAGGTGTTTCTTATCCAGCAGAGCTCCCATCAGACAAAACTGATATCTTGAAATTGTATCATGGGCAGAGTGCTTGGCCAGCAGCACTTTCCCGACTATATCAGCCAAAAACTGAAATTCCAATGTCAGATTCTTCTTCAACAGTTTATTGGGATTCACAGCATTATGACCCATTCGATCAAGCATGGAAGCATATTCTTCTTCAGATAACTCGATGGAATCTTCTCCAGAACTGAGATGAAACACTTCAGTTAAGAGGGCCGGGGACAGTTGCACCTGGGTCCCTTTTATGAAGCCGATGACAGAATTCTCATTCTCATCAGTCGCAGAATAGCACCATTCTTTTATTTCATCTGAAGCAATTTTCATTCTGGTAGTCATTAATTCCAACAGCTGCTGATCTCTGAACAAACTGAGAATGTCCTTGAAGCGTTGATCGATTCCATCAAACGAGCTTATATCGATATCAAAACCGGTATCAAATTTCATCTTCGAGAGGGCGGCAACAGTTGAAGCCATCTGTACCTGCAAAGATTGAACAAACGCGACCAAGTGTAGAAGGTTTGGAGGGAAAAATAATTTGCAGAGAGTATGAAGGCGTAAGCGACGAACGGCGGCCAAGAAATGATTTTATATTAGGGTTCGACGCGAAAAAGGAAAATCGTGGAGCTCAGTTCGAAGAAGCGTCGAACTCAGCTCGACGATTTGGGCTATAGAGGGAATTTGAAGAGACGCTAATAGCGTCGAACTCCGTTCGACGTTATTGAGAGCGTCGAGCTCCGCTCGACGACCAAGGAGCAGACAGAGGGAAAGCCTAGATTCAACGGCGGCGCTGAACTCAGATCGACGCCTCAAGAACCATCGATCTCCGGTCGACGATTTATGGGAAAACGTCGATCTCCGTTCGACGTTTTCTGGGAAAACGTCGAGCTCAGTTCAGAGACAGAACTTATTCTACAGACACAAAAAGAGAGGAAATTTTTAGCCTAGTCTTGGTCTGTTTTAGCTTTACAAAATCTTGTAATTTAATTTAGGCTTCCTCCATCTAACATGCCTAACTGATTGAGGAAGAAGGTGTGTTTATTTTCATCCAAAGGCTTGGTGAAAATATCTCCCCTTTGCAAATCAGTAGGAATATATTGAAGTTCAATTTTATTTTTCTCTACATTATCTCTTAGAAAGTGATGCCTAATTTCTATGTGTTTTGTCCTACTATGGAGGACTGGATTTTGTGCTATAGAGATAGCACTAGTATTATCACAGAAATTTTTTGACTTCTCTAAGTTGTAACCATAGTCTAGAAGCTGATTCTGTATCCATAATATTTGTGAACAACAACTGCCTGCAGCCATATACTCAGCTTCAGCAGTTGAAGTTGACACAGATGTTTGTTTCTTACAAAACCAAGAGACAAGTCTATCACCAAGGAACTGACAAGTTCCACTGGTGCTTTTCCTGTCTATTCTGCATCCAGCATAATCAGCATCTGAAAATCCAGTTAAATCAAATGCTGAATCTTTTGGATACCAGAGACCTAGATTTGGACAACTTTTAACATACCTAAGAATTCTCTTAACTAAGATTAAATGTGACTCTCTAGGGCTAACTTGGAATCTAGCACAAATACATGTGGCAAACATTATATCAGGCCTACTAGCTGTAAGGTACAATAAAGAGCCAATTATTGCTCTATATGTTGTCTGATCAACAGGTTTCCCATGTTCATCAGCATCTATTACAGCATTTGAGGGCATGGGTGTTTTCATACATGATGCATCCGACATACCAAATTTCTTAACCAATTCTTTTGCATACTTGGTTTGAGAAATAAATATGCCTTCAGCATGTTGCTTGACTTGCAGTCCTAAGAAGAAGGACAGCTCACCCATGCTACTCATTTCAAATTTAGAGTGCATAAGCTTGGAAAACTTTTTGAACAATTTTGAATCAGTAGAACCAAAAATAATGTCATCTACATAAATTTGCACTAGTAGGGTATGGGACTTATGGGTTCTAATAAAATGAGTTTGGTCTACTCTCCCCCTAACAAAATCATTTTCCAGAAGAAAGCATGCTAGGGTCTCATACCATGCTCTAGGAGCTTGCTTGAGACCATATAATGCTTTATGCAATTTGTAAACATAATCAGGGTGAGTTGGAGAGATAAAACCTGGAGGTTGTCTAACATAGACTTCCTCTTTGATGTCCCCATTGAGAAATGCACTCTTTACATCCATTTGATACACTTTGAAACCTTTGTGAGCAGCATAGGCTAGGAATATTCTGATGGCTTCCAACCTTGCAACTGGTGCAAATGTCTGATCATAGTCTATTCCTTCTTGTTGAGAGTACCCTTGAGCAACTAGCCTTGCCTTGTTTCTGACTATAACTCCTTGATCATCCAGCTTGTTCCTGAATACCCACTTTGTTCCAACAATGGGATGATCCTTTGGCTTAGGCACTAGTTCCCAAACCTTGTTCCTTTCAAATTGATGCAACTCCTCTTGCATTGCAATGATCCAGTGTGGATCTTGCTCTGCATCTTGTATGGATTGAGGCTCAATTTGAGATAAGAAGCAAGTGTGCATCAGGTTCTGGTTGACCTGATTTCTAGTTTGCACACCAGCTAAAATTTCTCCAATTACTTGGGTTATTGGATGATCTCTTGTTGTTACTAAGTCAACAGGGAGTGTTGATTGTTCACAAGCCTGTGTTGTTGTTGTCTCCTCTAGTGGGACAGCAGCTGGCTCTTCAGGATGATTTTCTTCAAGATGTTGAACTTCTTCTTCATCATCACTGCTCTCATTCTTTTCAGCAACTTGCAATTTGTTCAAGTCTTCAGCTAGAGAATGTACCTGCAAAGGTTCTATGGTAGAAGCATTCTTCTCCTTGAAGGACATGTTAGCTTCATCAAAAATAATATGAACAGATTCTTCAATTTTACAGAAAGATTTATTATAAACCCTATAGGCCTTGCTGATCATGGAGTATCCCAGAAACACTCCTGCATCAGCTTTAGCTTGGAATTTTGCTAGATATTTCTTGTCATTGTTATGAATAAAACAAGTGCAACCAAAAACTTTAAAATAGCCTATTTTAGGTTTCTTCCCTTTGAGCAATTCATAGGGAGTCTTGCCCTTCAGTTTGTGTATCAGGCTTCTGTTCAACACATAGTTGGAGGTGTTCACTGCCTCAGCCCAAAAGGACAGAGGTAGGTGAGCATCTGCCAATAATGTAGTTGCAGATTCAATGAGTGTTCTATTTTTCCTTTCAGCTACCCCATTTTGTTGAGGAGTTCTAGGAGCTGAGAAAGTGTGCCTGATCCCTTCACTTTGACAGAACTCTTGCATGAGAAGAGAATCAAACTCTGTCCCATGATCACTTCTGATCAGGGCAATGTGAGTGTTGAACTCAATCTGAATGCATTTGAGAAAATCTATCAAACACTTGAAGTTATCAGACTTCTTCCTCAGAAAGAATACCCAAGTGAATCTTGAGAAGTCATCTACAATCAATAAAGTATAGGATTTCTCTCCTAGGCTTTGTACAGATATGGGTCCAAAAAGATCCATGTGCAACAGGTACAAAATCCTAGGTGAATCACTCTTATTAATTGATTTAAAACTACTTTTAGTTTGCTTGCCTAATTGACAAGCCTTGCAAAGTCCTTCCTTCTTGTAGGGACCAGAAGGTAGTCCTTTAACAAGGTTGTCTTTGGATAGCCTAGCAATGGTTCTAAGGTTAATATGCCCTAGTCTCTTATGCCATAAAATATTAGATTTTGAAATGGAATTGAACAGGCAAATATCTACTACAGGTGAATGAAAATCCATCAAGTAAATGTTACCTCTTCTGTTACCTGTCAACACAATTGTGTTGTCCTCTGACTTGACCTTGCATATGGCTTTGTTGAATGTCACTTGATATCCTTCATCATACAGTTGACTGATACTTATCAAGTTGTGCTTGAGCCCTTCAACATATGCCACCTTCTTGAATGTGGCTGAGCCAATTTGGACTGCACCATATCCTTTTGTAGTTCCAAAGCTTGAGTCTCCAAAAATTACTTTGGGTCCAAGCTTGGCTTTGAAGGAAGTGAAGTTGTCCTTGTCCCCTGTCATGTGCTTTGAGCACCCACTATCCAGATACCATTGATGGTTTGATGCTGGATAGGTCTTCACCTGCACAAAAATAGCTTATTTTTTTTTGACCCAGTTAACCTTGGGCCTAGGTTGATATCCCTTGAATTCTGAAATAAAGGACATCCCAGGTTGATCCTTATAACCTTCAGGATGGTATCTCCTAGGAGGTACTATCCATTCAGTATAGGGATTAAAGCCTTGGGATGTGGGACTTCTAGGATTGAATCTAGATGTGCCATTGAAGGAATGTTCACAGTCCTGATTTCTGTTCGACGATCGTCGAACTGAGGTCGACGATCTTGGGTCAGATCGTCGATCTCTGTTCGAAGATCGATTATGCTGAAGTTCAGAGTTTGGATATCGTCAAGCTAAGGTCGACGATCTGTAGTTAGATCATCGACCTCTGTTCGACGATCGTCGAGCTCTGCTCGACGCCATCTGTTGAACTGAATTTTTCTCTGACAGATCTGCATTCTTCCTGGGTACCTCTATTACTCCCTTTCCTTTGTCAGAGACAAACTTGATTGGAGTTGTCAAAATTATAGGTTGGCTGGATGAGGCACCCAAGCCCAGTGTGCTATTAAATCTAAAGTTCACTGTGCTTGTGATGTCCATCAGTCTGATACTTCTCCCATTTAGGGATTCTTCAAACTTTTTGGCCTTTGATAGTTCACTTTTCAGTGAGGTTATCTCCTCCCTACAGCATTCTAACTCCTCAGAGAGTTTGAGGTTTTTTGAGTTTAGGACACTATGCTCAGATAATTGATTCCTGAGAGAGATTATCTCCTTCTCAGATTTTAATAGATCTAGACACAGTGTCTTAAATTCATCTTTGAAGTCCTCAGAATTAAAATCAAAAGAGTTGATTACCTAATCTTCATCTGGTTGAGTTTCTGAATCTGATTCTGATTCTTCATCAGAGTTTTGCTGTGAGGCATTGATAGCCATCATGCAAAATTCTTTTTCATCTGCATCATCCTCATCATCACTGGAACTGGATGAGGCTTCAGATTCTTCTTTAGTCTCACTCCATGTCTCAGCAACAAAGCCCTTCCTTGTATGTTTGTTCTTGCTGGAGGAGGCTTTGTCTAAGCTATTCTTCTTGTAATCCTTTTCTTTTCTTCTTTCTCTTCTTTCCTTCTTGTCCTTATTCTTGTTTTCTGGACAGTCAGGCACAATGTGGCCTGGTTTCCTGCAACCAAAGCATATAATTTCTTTATTGTTGTTTGATTTATCATACCTTGGTTTATCATGACCCTTGTATGGTCTCTTTCTGAAGTCTTTTTTGGCCATCTTGTAGAATCTTTTGGCCAGTAGACTTATGAGCTCATCATTTCCTGTAGCTTTATCTTCAGGCTCCTCTTCTACAGCTTTGAAGGCTATGGTCTTTTCTTTCCTTGTGGCTGGAGAGGTAGCCTTTTGTTCTTCTTCTCTATTTTTAATGAGCAGCTCATAGGATTTGAGCTTGCCCAGGAGAGCTTCAGTAGTAATCTCATTTAAACTTCTGGCATCCTTGATTGGCCAGATTCTTGAATCCCAAGTGCTGGGGAAGCACATCAGGATTTTGTCATTCAGCTCAGTCAGTGATATTTCTTTGTCTAGGGTTTTTAGCTCATTGACAATTAGACTTAGTCTATTGTACATGTCAGCCACTGATTCAGCTTCTCCCTTTTTGAAGTTCTCATATTGGCTTATCAGATGAGATCTTCTATCTTTCCTTTCATCAGCAGATCCTGAGACAATTTCAGAGAGTTTGTCCCAGATTTCTTTGGCTGAGTGGCATTCAGCTACCTTCTGAAAAATTTCATCAGACATTATTTGGGCTAAGATGTTCATAGCCTTAGCATCTGCAGTCTTCCACTTCTTTATATCTGCATCTGTTCCAGAAGGAGGTGGAACAGCACTTGTACTTGAGCTTGCTGGTGGAGTTGGACAAACTGTCAAGACAGAATTGAAAATGTCTTCATCAATAGAATTCATGTATAATCTAATCCTTGCCTTCCAGAGTGCAAACTTAGAAAGGTTGCACACTGGTGGTCTGGTGCTTGCATAATCTTTGTTCTGTGCCATGTCTTTAAATAAAAAGATAGATGTATAGAAAATAATCCCCTTAAGAGATTGATCTTATCAAGGATCTTTTTGGTTCAGGTGTTAGCCTGTATGAGCAACCAACCTGCCTCTGATACCAATTGAAAGTGAGGGTAAGATCTATCTCAACTCTAGAGGGGGGGTGAATAGAGTATTTTAAAATAGTTTTTCACAGTTGAAATAAACAGCACATATAAAATTCAATTTATGATATAGTGTAGAGTGCTAATAAGAAGTTAAAAACTAAGAAGTAGAAAGCACAGCACACAGCAAACTAATCACACAAACAAACCAGAAGACACAAGGAAATATAGTGGTTCCCCAGAAACTTGGGTACATCCACTCTTCTACCACCCTAGGTAGGAATCCACTCAGGATGAGTTGATCAGGTGTCCTGACACCAATGAGCTTTTGATAAGGTGCTCAAAAACCAAAACTGGATTTTTTGATAAGGTGTCTTGCCACCACTGAGTTTTGACAAGGCTCTCAGAACCAGACAAAACTTTTGAAGGGAGTTCAAGAACCCTTTACAGCAGGAAAAAGAAAAAGGTGATGTTGTCTTCTCTGTTCTCAAATCAAATGAGAGAAGACTAGTGGATCTTTTGTTGTCAAGGCTCCCCCTGAGATGTTGAATGAATCAGGAATGAAAGCTTTGCTCTAGGGTGATAGGTCTTCAGATCTTTAGATCTCCAACAAAGAATTGTCTCAGCAAAAGGGCTGAAAGATGAGGTGTCTGGAGTTCTTTGAGATGAAGCTTTGATCACTTTTCTGTAAGCAAGAGGATGGTTATCTTTCACAGCTTAATTCTTCTTGTTCTTCTGTAACAGTGTGTGTCTCTTGATTCTATTGAATATTGACTCTTGATTAATTCTCACACAGAGTTGTGTTGGAGAGGACGATCTTATTCTCTGAATATAATTCTTCCAAGATAGCCGTTATCAGACATTAAATGCTTTCCATAAATGATTTGTCTTCTGGAGGAAGGTCCAATGAAACATTCCTGAATAATTCCTTGAAACTTGTTCCAGAATAAATGAGAACGGCTGGCAAATCTTCTTGAAATTAAATGCTGAGAGAATTCAAAAACATTCCAAAGACTAGCAGCATTTGAATCCTTAAGATCGTCGATCTCTCAAAATAAACGTCGATCTGAGCTCCACGATCGTCGACCAGAGCTCAGAGAAGGAATATATCATTCTGACAGAAAACGTCGATCTGAGCTCGAAGATCGTCGACCTGAGCTCAGAGATATTGAAGATAAGCAGAGACAAAAAACTTCGACCAGAGATCGACTATCTAAGTTCTTGGTCTGGCATAAATAGTCGATCTGATTAAGACAGAGAACGTCGACCTAAACTTCAACAGAAAACGTCGACCTGAAGCAAATAGAGATCGTCGACCAAAGCTTTCCCAGAAATAGTCGACCCAACCACAGCCAGAGATCGTCGACCAAAGCTCGACGATCGTCGGACTGAAGCTCGACGATAGTCGACCGAAGCCAGCAACAAGCAGAAGGCTGAGGACATAGGTAGTCGACCAGAACTCGACGATCGTCGACCTGAGCTCGAAGATAGTCGACCGACGTTCGACTATTTTTATCTCTTTACTTAGCTTGAAATCCTGAGCTTGAATGGTCCTTGGGGGCAGCTTCAAACCTAAGTTCTAAGCCCTAGACTCATTCTAATGTTGACCTTTACACTATATAACTAGGTCAACCTGGATTCCTAAGATACATAGTGATCCTTGCCCAAATTAGTAATAGGGTGTTCCAACAAAATGATCGATTGCCCCCAGTTCTTGTTGTTGATGGTTCTCCTTCCCTGGTTCATGGGACGGGTATCGTCCAAGTCACCCTGTCACTTCGCTTGGCAGACACTCTTTATGTCCCGAAGTTTCCTTACAATTTATTATATGTTACTACTTTATGCAAGCAACTTCAGTGCTCTGTCTAATTCACTCCTACTTCGTGTTCTTTCCAGTACCCGATAACCCAACGGACGATTGCTACTGGGATTGAGAACGGCGGCCTCTACTTCCTCGATAACATTTCCACGCTCTCCGCCTTCTCCTCATCTTCCACAGATCTTCTTCAATGGCATCTTCGCCTTAGACATCCTCCTCCTCGAATTCTTCGTCAGCTTCTTCCCCACTTACCTCACGCCAGTCCTCCGCTCAACTGTGATGCATTTCAGCTTGGCAAACATCACCGCTCCTCCTTCATGGCAAAACAAGTTCGTGGCTCCACTCGCCCGATTGATCTCATTCATTCTGATGTCTGGGGTCCTGCTCCTACCCTCACTATTGGTCGGGGTAGCTCTTATTTTGTAACTTTTATTGATGATTTCTCTAGATGTACCTGGGTGTATCTGTTAAAAGATCGCTCTGAACTATTCTCTGTATGGAAATATTTTTATTATATGATTAAGACTCAGTTTGATGTTTCTATTAAAGTATTTCGCTCTGATAATGCTAAGGAATATCTAAGTCATGAGTTTTCTTCTTTTTGCGTGCAACATGGGCTTATTCATTAGACCAGTTGTGTTTACACCTCCCAGCAAAATGGGGTTGCGGAGCGTAAAAAATGTCACCTCCTCGATGTCGTTCGCACTCTCATGACTCAGATGAAGGTACCCCACTCCTACTGGGGATATGCAGTTCTTCTCGCCTACTATCTCATCAATCGCATTCCCTCTATCGTTCTCAATGGCAAGACCCCTTTCTCCATTCTCTACCCAGGCAAGGAACTATTTCCTTTCCCTCTTCGTATCTTTGGGTGCACGGCTTTTGTGCATGCTCATTTCGCTACCCGCGACAAGCTTTACCCCCGTTCCACCAAGTGTGTCTTTTTGGGATACTCTACTATTCAGAAAGACTATTGTTTCTTTGACCCCGTTCTACGCAAGCAATTTGTCTCTGCGGATGTCACCTTCTTTGAAAATACGTCCTACTTCCCTCCTGACTCATTTCTTTCCCTTGCTGACTCTGATTCTCCACCGTCTCCCTCCACTCCTTCCACGCTGGTCGATGTATCTCCTCCTATATCATCTCCTCCTCCATCTCAGCCTCCCTCCCCACCTCCTTCTCCCTCTTCTCCGTAGTTGTCGCTCTCTAGTCCTGGGCCAGCATTCTCCACCACGGACGCTCCAGTCGCTGAGGCACACGTCGAGCTGGATCTTCCCATCGCTCTCCGCAAAGGGGTGCGGGCGTGTACACAACATCCGCTTGCGGCAGTTGTTTCCTATGATCGGCTTACTCCGTCTCGTAGGTCCTTTGCTTTAGCTATCTCGGCCACTACCACTCCCCGCACCTACCAAGAGTCCCTTGCCATTCCAAATTGGAAAACTGCCATGGATGAGGAAATTACCACTCTTACTAAAAGAGGGACCTAGCAACTTGTTCGTCAACCGGTGGGGACTGATGTCGTTGGCTATCGTTGGGTGTTTGTTGTGAAGTTTTGCCCAGACGGCACTGTGGATCGCTACAAGGCTCGGCTGGTGGCCAAAGGATTTACACAGATGTATAGGGTTGACTACTTTGACACCTTCTCTCTGGTCGCTCGCCTCAGCACCATCAGGGTTCTTCTCTCTGTGGCCATCAACAAGGATTGGGCAGTTTCCCAACTTGATGTCAATAATGCCTTTCTCTATGGGGATCTTCAGGAAGACGTCTACATGGAGCAACCTCCTGGGTATGTTTCTTAGGGGGAGACACGAGTATGCCGGTTGAAGAAGGTCATCTATGGCCTGAAACAGAGCCCTCGGGCGTGGTTCGACAAGTTCAGTGGAATTGTGGCTTCCATCGGCTTTGCAAGTAGTTTGGCCAACCAATCCTTGTTTATTCGTAAAACCGCCTCGGGACTAGTGGTTTTAGTGGTATATGTGGATGACACTCTTCTGACTGGCGATGACCAGGTTGGGGTGGACTTGACAAAGAAACATCTCCGTCAACACCTGGTCACTAAAGATATGGGATCCCCGAAATACTTTTTTGGGATAGAAATCTCTCGGAAGGCCAAATCATTGGTTCTCTCCCAACGCAAATATGCTCTTGATCTTTTACAAGAGGCAAGACTAACTGGTGACAAACCGGCACGGTTTCCCATTGCTACTAGGGAAGATAAAATATGGACAGATGACTCACCCCTTCTATCTGATGTCACGAGGTACAAACGTCTGGTGGGCAAACTCATTTATCTCACAGTGACTAGACCAGACATCTCTTATGTTGTAGGCAAGGTTAGTCAGTTCATGCAAGCTCCTAGGGAATGCCATCATCAGTCCGCCTTGAATATATTGGAGTATGTCAAAGCAGCACTGGGAAAAGGGCTTCTCTTTTAGAAGAATGGTCATCTAAGGGTTGAAGCCTATTCAGATTCAAGCTATACAGATGATAAAGGTGACCGCAAATCCACATAAGGTTTTTGCACATTTGTTGGAGGGAACCTTGTGAGCTGGAAGAGCAAGAAATAGTTTGTTGTCTCTAGATCCAGTGCAGAAGCCAAATATCGGAGTATGGAGTCAACCACTTGTGAGTTAAAATGGTTGCATGCTCTCATGCTTGACTTAGGAGAGGTCTACAACTATCCTCTTCCTATGTTCTGTGACAACAAGGCCGCTATACACTGTTGGGTCCGGCGTTCCTTCACTTGACCCGTGGCGCTCTGCTACTTATATAAAAAATTAAGTAGCACCCTCTCCAACAGTCCGGGCTTTTGGTGCAGTTGGGTATGCGCTTGATCCTTCAATTGGTATCAGAGGGAGGTTACGGGTTCAAGACCGGGGAGCGCTATTAAATCCTGATTTTTCCCTTCTACCTGTGTGGGTCCGGTGGGTCAGGCAACCATGGACATGTGGTAACCCCACCTCTGAGCCGTGTGGGCCATGTGGTAACCCCACCTCTGAGCCGACGGGTTGTGCTGGACACTGGGGGGGGATTGTTGGGTCCGGCGTTCCTTCACTTGACCCGTGGCGCTCTGCTACTTATATAAAAAATTAAGTAGCACCCTCTCCAGCAGTCCGGGCTTTTGGTGCAGTTGGGTATGCGCTTGATCCTTCATACACATATACAAAAATCCGGTCTTCCATGAGAGAACGAAACATATAGAAGTCGACTGCCATTTCATTCGTGAAGAGATCGTGAGTAAACAGATTTGTACGCCGTTCATCACCTCCGACAAAGAGTTAGCAGATATCTTCACCAAGTCGATCTCTACTTCCTTCTTCCACATTTGTGACAAGCTAGACATGATTGATATCTATGCTCTATCTTGAGGGGGAGTGTTGAAGTATGACTAGGAGGACTAGTGGTTAAAATTAGCGGGTTGTTAACCGTACGGTCAGGCGGCTTATCTCCAGCGGATTGATGTCCAGACTGTTGTTGTTGGTGTCCGGACAGTCTTACGGTCTACGACTGCGACATGTTCTCTTCTGTCTCTGGTGTTGTCAAGTGGTTAGTGTTGTCTAACCGCGCGGCCTTGTCGTCCTGATCGGTCACTTTATTTTAGCTGCCCAGCTCTGTAATTTGCTTTTTTAGTCCCACATTGTTTATATGTATTCTCTCTTCTCTCCTCCATTCTATAAAAGGGAGGGCATACCTTTGTAAAGGATAACTTTTTGGATAATAAAACTTTCAATTATTCAAAGTTCTGGCTCCTTTTTGTTCGCCTATTCACTACTTTCACACTCGGCAGGCGGCTGCAACCGCTTTCTCGCAGGCAAGGGGGTCGGGGAGTAGTCCCAGATCCGCAAAAGGTAGGTTCTCAGGAATCAGTCGCTCCCCTATATAAATAACTTAGTTAAAACTCCGATGGATTTGGCGAGATCGGGAAAGGGGAAAAGTTGAAAGGTATACCTTCACCAAGAAGGATGGGGAAGAGCGAGTCGAGGACCCTTCAGAGGAAGGCGACCTCGAATTCCTTGTGGAGCTCAGCGTCGTTGTCGGATACGGTGCTTGGGGCGAGTTGGGGACGTTACCGAGATCGCCCTTGATGAAGACGATCTTGGTCATCCAGTTGTGATGTTTGTTTGCGATCTCGCGAACCTTGATGAAGGAGCCCCCAAAGTAGGCGATGCCATCGGGAGTCGCCTTATAGGTGAAGAGTTTCCTAAAGACAGTCAGGTTGAACTCTATTCACTCCCTATGAAGGAAGCATGCGAACGCCACCATTATGGCGATGGCATTCGAGTTGAGTTGCGCGGGCACCGCGCCAAAATATTTCAGGACCTGGCGGATTTCTGTCCAGAGAGGCAGGCACAACCCCATCTCGAAATGCGAGATGGGAAAGACGAGTTCGTCGGGTAATAAGGTGTTGATGGCCTCGCCTTCCCTGGGCCGGCGAGCCTCGAAATTGGGGGGGGGGGGCACAAAGTCAGCAATGAACTTCGTGAACTCCCCCACGGAGGTGTTCCCCTCGAAGAAGCAGTAGTGGGTGAAATGCTGAGCGCATTTGGAGCGGTTATCAGAATCGGGATTGGTCTTGCCCATACTCACGGGAGGTTTGGAGTGCGAGTACGATAAGAGAGAAGACGATAAGTGGGTATGAAAGCAGTAAAGACGGTGGGTCGTGGTTGGTGAGGGGGCTATTTATAGGAAAAGAAGTTCAAGGCTGAGCAGACCGATCAGTCCTGCTCGCCAGGCTCAGCTCGCCAACCCCAACTCGCCGACTTCCGAGACCTGCCCTATCACATGCCGAGCTGAACGTAAAGGTTATTACATCCGAATAGCAATCATTGAAATCTAAAAATATTCTGAGTTATTACAAATTAGGAGAAGGATATTGTTCAGAAAAATCAAATGTAGGAGGAAAAAGCAATAAGTTCAATACATGCGCGGGCTGAGGGGGGCAGGAGGCGAGTGCCGGTAGGCTCAGCGATAGAGTCATTTCTATATACCCCGGCCTCGCGTCTCCTTCCCTGCAGGTCGTCGTGGGTTGTGGAGTTTGCGAATCAGCCCCAAGTTCCTTTGGGCAATCTGGAGGCTCTCCTTGACCTCGTCCAGGAGCCAAGTAGGGGACGTCATCTCACCTGACGGGCTACCCCGAACCTTGTCAGCAAGCCTCACATAGTCCCATTGCAACGCCTCGTTGTAATTCTGCACCTTGCACATCCCGAGCATCAGCTTCTTGAAGATCCCAATCCCCCGTCATGTCCGCTCATTGTTCTCCATCTCAGGGCCCAGGAAGGAGTCTAGCGATCTTGGAGAAGGGAGGGGCGAATAGCGAGCTGGCCCCGAGGAATCGTCAGCCTCAGACTGACTGGGAAGAGCTGCAAAGGCAGAGGCGTTAGTACAAAAAGCGAGCACCCTAGGAGGACTATGGGGTAGGGGCCATCTGAAGGTCAACTTGCCTGACGAGCTCGGGGCCTCAAAAGAAAAGCGGGGTGGGGGTAGTTTCAGGTTTTTGCCCAGGCCCGGGGGCTGAGTTCTCGGCGAAAGGAGATTGAAGCCCGGCACGGGGATGACCTCGGCACCTCCTCTATTAGTCCCGGCGAGTTGCAGGGAGAAGGGGGTGTAGGCTGGAGAACTCGGCCTCTATGAGTCCATCCCTAGAGTCCCGAAGGGGGACAGGTCTCGCAGGCATGTCTCCGGGGTTTTAGGTCGCAAGTTGTCAGGTGGGGTCTTAACTCGCGGCGAGAAAGCTTACCGTCATCCTGTCGGCTATCCGGGTCAGTGCAGATGTCGGCGATGTCTTTCTCCTTCTCAGGGGGGCCGAGTGGAGGAGTCGACCCCAGGATCCAGGGTCGTTCTTAAGTCTTGGAAGATGTGCTCGGCCGCTTTGGAAAATGGCTTCACCCTCTTAGCAGGATTGGGTTCGTCTAGACCCCCCTGCAAAATGACAAGGGGGAATCGCAGTCAAACCGATGACGCAAGCGGAGGAAACCTCAAGAGCTTTTGATATCCTCTTGGATCTCCTTAGGGATAAGAATCTCGATAAGATTAGAGCAGAGGGAAGGGAAAAGGTCACCCAGGTAAGTAGGTGCATATTTATAGCCGATGGTGGACCCCACCGAAAGATTCCCCGGGCTCCTTCCGCATTCGCCCAATCCTGTTGGGTTAGATGTTTCTTTCCAAGCTTGTGCCAACCTCGCAAAGAGAGGGGATTGTGTACAACCCCGTATCCGGCGAGTGGGGGTCGGCAAGAGCTAGACTGGCCAAGTCCATCCCAAGACCCAGGCGAGCCAGGCCCACGGCGTCGACTGAGGCGAGCTTACTCGACACCCTAGTCGTGCCGTCGAGTGAGGAGAGCCCACTCAATGCCTCTAGCAGTGGCGTTGAGTGAGGTGAGCTCACTCCACGCCTTCGGCCGCGACGTTTAGTAGGGCGAGTTTACTCAACGCCTTCAGCCTAAGCGGCGAGTAAGGTGAGTTCTGTCAACGCTTCTTATCTTGCCGTTGAGGAACATCTCGGCATCCGCCGGCTCGCACTCACCCTAGATAGCTCGGCAGTAGCCCCGGCTCGCCCAGGCGGGGTTGGATGCTTCTGGGAGGCAAGCTTGTGCTCGCCAAGCCCCATTCGTCGAGCTCTTGGCTGTTTGTCGACCTCTAGGCAACTCATTGAGCTTTAGGCCTTTCGTCGAGCTTTGGGCCTTTCGTCGAGCTCTGGGTCTTTCGCCGAACTCTTGGATGTTCTTCGAGCTCTAGGCCTCCTAACGAGCTCTAGCCGCTCAACGAACCCGCGGCAGGCGAGCCGGGCAGGCCAGGCCCGCACCCGCCAAAGGCAGAGTAGAAGCAGTGAGTGCCAGCTCCATCGAGCACCCATCGCCCCTGCCAAGTACAGATTGTTGAGGGTTACTCACCCTATGCCATGAGATGTGTTTTTACCATTTTTCCCCCATTGGCCAGCCTATAGCTAGTTAGAACAGCGAAGTTACGATGTTGGCAAACCCAATTGGGATGCACATAGCTATTAAAAACAGCGGTGGTTGGCTATTTACAAGCCGTTTCCAGAAATCTATAAATAGGACCCAAGGGGTACCTTAGAAGACATGCTTACTTGTCTCCGTGTCTTCTAGCACTTTCTGAGGTTACCTTAGCTCGGCTCTTTGCTAGGGAGGGGAAACGCTCTAAGATCTTCTTGGTGTGTGGTGGGACCTCTGCGCCGAGCCCTTGGCTCAGTTCTTTGTTCTTTTTCCTTGTCATTTTGCTTGCAGGAGAGAAGTAGGTGCGCGATCACCCCTTCCTCGAGGGTGAACTCCATAGAGACCGATTTTTTGGTTTCAACACGACGCATCCACATACACAGCATATTCCAACCCTTCAGTAGGCAGAGACAAAACTAGAGCAGTGCCAATCTCTTCTTTAATTCCAGGAAAGCTTCCTCGCACTTATCGCTCCAAACGAAAGTTGCGTTCTTCTGCATTAGTTTAGTCAGTGGCGTAGACAACGTAGAGAAACCCTCTACAAACCTTCTATAGTAGCCAGCCAATCCTAGGAAGCTCCTTATCTCCTTAGGTGTGGTTGGCCTATTCAAATCCATAACAGCAGCTATCTTCTCAGGGTCAACTGAAATTCCATCTTTATTTACCACATGACCCAAGAACGAAACATGAGGGAACCAAAACTCACACTTGCTCAGCTTATGGTCCCTCAAAGCAGACAAAACTAAACGCAAGTGTTGGGCATGCTCATGAGCACTATGGAAATACACCAAAATGTCATCTATAAACACGACCACGAAACGGACCAGAAAATCCTTGAACACGCGGTTCATCATATCCATAAAGGCAGAGGGAGCATTGGTCAAACCAAAGGACATTACCAAAAACTCAAAATATCCATGCCTGGAACGGAAAGCAGTCCATGGGATATCCGTCTCACGAATCCTTAACTAGTGGTAGCCCGAATAAAGGTCAATCTTTGAAAATACTTTGCTACCACGTAGTTGATCAAACAAATCATCTATTCTAGTTAAAGGATATCTCTTCTTAATGGTGACTTTATTCAGCTCTCCATAATCAATACACAGCCCCATTGATCCATCGTTTTTCTTTACAAACAAGACGGGAACACCCCAAGGCGAAGAACTTGGCCTAATAAAACCATTCAGGAGAAAATCGTCCAACTAAGTACGCAACTCCTCCAACTCACGCAGGGTCATCCAGTACGGCGCCTTAGCAATAGAATGGGTACCCGGCTCCAGATCTATGACAAAGTCCACATCCCTCTCAGGCGGAAGACCAGGAAGATTAGCTGTAAAAACATCCGGAAACTCACACACCACGGGGATCTCCTCTACACGCGACAAGCTGACAACGATTTCCAATACTGAAACCAAACAAGTAAAACATCTTGAATCTAAAAGCTTCCGAGCATATACTGTAGAAATAATTGGAGAAACTTGGCGCGGATATCTCCATAAACACTCCTGGGTTGACCGTTGTCCATCTTAAAGTCCAAGCGCTTAACCTTACACTGTATAACAGCATCATACTTGGACAACAAGTCCATGCCCAAGATCACATCAAAATCTTCCAAGTCTATCACCTTCAAATCAACAACTGCTAGAAAATCGCCTAATAGAATCAGACAACTCTGAATACAATGGTCCTATATCACAGAATCACTAGAAGGAAACTTGACACAAAACGTGTCACCAACCCGATCGAGAGCCAAACGATGATGCTTTATGAAATCCCTAGCCACAAACGAGTGGGTAGCACCAGAATCGAAAAGGATATGCTACCAGCGGTTCTTTACCTTAAATTTTCCTATAAAAAGCTTACATAACAAATCGAACAACATCAAAACTATAGCTATGAGTTAAAAAGAAATAAAACTAGCTTAGGAACTAACCTGAAATCACTTGGGTAGAAGTCTGGGCTTCCTCCAGAGACAGCATGTTCAGCTTTCCCTTCCCTTTGTCTATAGGCTGAGGTGGTGGTGAAAGATAGGGTAAGCTCTGACAAACTCTAGAAGGGGGGCGGGTGAATAGAGTTTTTAAAATCTTTTTGATTTTTGTTGAAATAAGAAGTCTTTAATAAAATATGTTACTATGATATAGGTGTATGAGTGTACAAGTGCAGTAGATGAACTAGAGAAATGATAACTAAGCTACACAACAAAACATATCACAGCACAAGTACACAGGAAGATCACAGCCACACAGACAACACAAGAATTTTTATAGTGGTTCTCCAAACTTTGGTACATCCACTCTTCTACCACCCTAGGTAGGAATCCACTACAGGTTTTGATCAGGTGACTGCCACCAATGAGTTTTTGATCAGGTGCTCAAAAACCAACCCAAGTCTTTTGGAAGGAGACTTACAACCAGAATAATTTTGAAGGGAATTAAAACCCTGTACAGAGGTGGGGAAGGGAGGTTGATGAAAGTCTTCTTTTCTCAAGTCAAAATGAGAAGACTGAGTGGATTCTGTAGTGTTATCAAAGCTCCCCCTGAAATCTTTAATGGTTCAGGAGTGGAAGCTTTGCTAAGGGTGAGTAGTCCTTTTGCTATATGATCAACTCTTCAGAGATCCTTTGACTGACTTGAATATTCTTGTCACTTGAAATCCCTGAAAACAAAGAAGGTGAAGAAGAAGGACTCTTGATTGTGATTGTTGTTCTTTCTTCTTCTTTTTGAGGGCAGTTAATTTTCTAAAAATTGTATGCACTGCACTTCTTGTTGATCTCAAAGAGTTTCTGTATTGACTTGATTCTTGCAGAGAGATGATTAGATTGATAACTTCCTCAAGGTCGAATTCAAAAACCTGCAATAAATGCTCAGCCGAAATCTGGGAAATGAAAATGGCAAGTATGCTGTCATATATTCTATTCTATGTCTGTCCCGAGATATAAGCAATTAATTCCATGGAGGATATTTGCAATCAATGCTGCCAGTAACGGCTCGATTCAAGGGATATAAGTGCATTGATTATCCAGGGAATTAATGGCCTATAATAGATATAAAATAAGGAGACAGAAAAGGAAAGAATAAATAACAATATGTCTTACAGTTTTCGTCGACCAGAGAACAGCTTTCGTCGACCTGAGATCAGCTTTCGTCGACCTGTGATCAGCTTTCGTCGACCTATGATCTGCGAACAACTGCACTGCATAAACTGGCGGATATTGTGCTCTAAGTTCGTCGACCTGAGAATATGAAATTAGTCGACCTTAGAACTTGGTCAAACTGATGGCATTGAGATAATAACACATCTGGCGTTGAGTCGTTTGAGAGTGTTGAGTCATTGATAGCGTTGAGAGCATTGAGTTATTTTTGGCTCTGAGTAAGCTTTGGCTTTGAGTGAATTATGGCGATGAGTGATCTTTGGCGCTGAGTAAACTTTGGCTTTGAGTGAATTATGGCGCTGAGAGTTGAAGTTTTAGTCGACCTGAGAACAGAGTTCGTCGAGCTCAGCTCAGGGAATTTTATCTCTCAGTTAGTCGAACTGAGCACGACTATCGTTGACCGGAGATCGACGAACGTAGATCTGATTCTAAAACTTGAATTCTATAAGTCTTGAGCCTTGGGCAGTGTTGGAGGCTGGTCCTTTGTACAATTGACTCTAAGGACTTGACCTAGACTCTAGAAACACATAAAACTTGTGTAACGACCCCATCCGTTAAATGACGTATAGTAGAAGGTCCGGCCGGGGCCCCACACTATATGCCACAAACAGACGGTGAGGTCACAGGATAATACCAAACCAAACGAGTCCTAACTCAGAGCATTCTAGCGGAAGCTTATTAAGTGCAAGAACTCATAACAATGAATGTCCACTAATATATAAATATCACATTTATATATATAACCAGGAATGTTTACAAAACCACACCGCACACGGCCTTAAGGCCTTACAAGTTACTCTTTACAACACATATAATTTCATACATCGGCACGCAGGCCGGCCACACATGAAATCCAACACTTCGCACGGCCTTCAAGGGCCTACCAGCAGCATGGGCTTTTGCCCGCTCAATCCATCAGCCCGCAACACCTGCATATGGACGTCCACCCCAAGGGTGATAAACAAAGCAACGGTCAGCATTCAGCTGACCAATTATAACGACCCCACCCCTTACCCGGGGCAGTGGTTCCTTCCCTGCATGTATAGCAATTTCAACATATAAATAACATACACCCAACATCACAAACGCCGGCCTCAATGCCAGGCGCTCCGTGCACTCAGGGCACCTTTTATGGTTTGTACTTGGTAGGCGGGCATAAGCCTCCAAACCCTTGTTGAAGACCTCACGCACCCGTCTCACTCAGAGGTACGCACCACACCAAAACCCGTGAGCACTATCAGTCGACCTACCCACGTAGTGTAACAAGCCTAGGGAATTCGCCCTGCTGCTTTGCTACCAATCGACCGCTCACCCGATCTTAACATTGCCACTTGGTGGAATGGGCATAAGCCTCCAAACCCCTGTTGAAGACCTCTCGCACCCACCCACTCAGAGGTGTTCATCGCCACTTGGTGGAATGGGCATAAGCCTCCAAACCCTTGTTGAAGACCTCACGCACCCACCCACTCAGAGGTGTCCGCACTCCATCAACCAGCTCTTAACAAGCATGCAACCAAAGGAGCTATGCAAAGCATCCTATACACCAAACACATCGTCCTCACCATCTCCGCAGGCTAAACGATGAATACACGGAGTCTTCTCCGGTTCGCAATATAAGCATCACCAATCCCGACATACGTCTGGATGGGCTTCACACAGCATGCCTATGCCGTACTACAAACTTCCGGCTCTAGATGCAGACTCAACTGCTGGAATCACTTACGCGTTTCCATCTCTTGATGGAGGATCCCATGCACATGCAAAACAAAGGGCTTCACCTGCCCAAGGAAGAAAGATCGTTACCCTTGACGATCGCTTCGGCGCCATAGAAAACTAGCCGGATGGAAATCACCGCAGCGGCCTTGCCTCCGCAACGCTGCACTCGGCTCTCTATTCGGCTCGATGAAGCTCCACCGGCGGCCGGAAAGCTCCTCCTCCTCCTCCTCCAAGCTCTCCTCTCTTTCTTCTCTTTAGAGAGAGAAAGGCTAAGTGGAATGAGATTTCATCTCAATCCACGGCCTTAAAGAGGCTGGAAAAGCTTTGGACCACAAGATCCAATTAGAAGGAAACGAACGGCCGAGATCTGCCCAAAAACCCAAATTTTGGCTGACACGGCCTGTGACACGCCCGTGTCACAGGCCGTGTACCCTTAAGCGGCACACGCGATTTCGAACCGACTGAACAACACGGGTATCGACTGGTGATGAGAAGTGAAGGAACTCCATAGTTAAGCGTGCTTGGGCGAGAGTAGTACTGGGATGGGTGACCTCCTGGGAAGTCCCCGTACGGCCCAACTTAACTGTCGAGTTCGCTCATCAAAGGGAGGCTGTGGCCACCAACAACCCGCCTGTGGAGGGAGAGGGGTTGGGGTGCTTGGGCTGCAGCCCGGTAGCGACGCCTAGAGCGGAGCCGTGGCACTGCCACGTTGGATCGGCTAGGGTCGTTACAACTTGACCCTTCTATACAACATAGGTCACAACCTAAGAAGAGAACCTAGCCCAAATCACCTAGGGGTTCCAACAATCTCCGCCTATTTGGGTGAGGTTACTCCAAATAGAAACAAAGAAAAAATCACAGGACAAAATGAAGTAGACATAGCATAAAATTGAGATAGCTGATAGAGTAAATAAGCTATCAGTACCTTTATAAAGCTATGCACCCAAATTATTTACAATAAAAATAGAGGCTGAAAATAAATAACCTAAATGTCCTTGGGAGAATCTAAAGATTTAGCAAATATAATTACTCTATTGGGATCTAGTGCTTGCTTCACTGTCATAGTCATATCTGCATCACCAAGTGTCTTTTGAGAAGTAGTTCTAGGAACAACAGCTTCAGGATGTAGATGCATGTATTTTTAAGCATCAAACAACTTTCCAACTTGATATCTTTCAAATTCCTTTTTCTTGTAGCTTGGCATTGTTGAAAATTGAGAAGGATCCTAACCCTTTTCTCTGGCACGCCTTATCTGAGAGAGCCACAGATTCTTGGAATCTAGACATTCTGGTAGTTGGGCTAGTCTCAGGATCATAGGCAAGAATTAGAGGTCTTTCAGGGTTATTTTCTTTGTCAGGAGATGAAGGAGGAGAGAATGTTGGCTTGAAGGAAAATTGCTGAGCATTGGATGAACTTCTAGATGAGAGCTGATGTCTGTGTTGTTGCTGACTATCTCTAGAAGATTGAGAAGGTCTTCCTTGTCTCTAATAGGTTTTGGTGAATGTAGGCTTGGGAAGTGCATCTGAGCTTTGAGAGATGGTTCCTGAAGCACCTGCAGCTGGAGGAGGAGGAGGAGGATCCCTTTTAAATTTTTGTGTAGGAGGAGAATGTCTGCTTCTTTTCTTCCTTACCTTCTGTTCATTTTTGGATAGCCACATCCATGCTGGCATACCCTTATATGGAGTTATATTGTGCAGAATATAGTAGGGAGTGTCACTTGTTGGGTTGAGTTTTGGAGCAGGAGGAGGAGGAGCTTTTCTTTTCTTGGAGATTTTCTTCCTCTTTGGATCCTCATCAGAGTCATCATCCTCATCATCATCGGAAGATTGGGGATTGTCATACATATCATCAATCTGGCTTATTACATCCTTGGGGATTTCTTTATTTACTGGAGTGGGACAATTTCAGCTTGAGCTACTTTAGTTTCCATGGCAATGTCTTGAGCCATAATGTCATCCAGATTTGGGAGAGGTCTATCATCCATGATATAGGATGGCCCAGGAGAGCTAGATTTCTGATCAGACAATATTTCTGGAGGAGCTGTCAAACTTTTCTTTATAATTTCTAACACATATGAGCTGACAGGAGAAGTGTAGCACACTATTGCTCTTGATGATAGAATGGGAAAGGTAAAATAAATATAGGATCCAAATATTTTTAGCAAAGCTGCTAGATTTGCTTTGTGATTGATAATATTGACCCTTCTAGGCAAAATTTCTGGCAGAATAACCTCTTGAGTATTTGACACTATAATATCTGTACAATAAACATCTGTCTCCATGTCTGATTCAAGAAAATTTAAGGCATCTGTTTCCATAGCAGCTTCCGTTCCTGCTGCTGGTATAACTGCTATTTGTACTGTTGTTGCTTCTTCTTCTGCTGTTGTGTCCATGTCCTGTTCAGCTGGTTCTTCTCCTGTTGCTACTTCTTCATGAATTATCTCCCCCCTACCTGGTTTCAGTAAGATCTGAAGTCAGGCCCCCAAATGAAGAGGGAATAGAAATTAGGGTAGATATTTGGTCAGCTAGAGATGATATGGAGGCATCTAGAGGAGAAATAGCCTCAGCTATAAGGGATTTGAGTAGGGGTGTGAGGAGAGTGATGAGTGGGGAGACAAGAGATGGATCCAGGTTTGGAGAAGTGGATGATGGGGCAGTATCTGGTTGAGTGGAAATTGCAGTTGTTGGGGGTGAAGGTGGAATGGAAGTGTCTAGAGGGGAGTCATGTTGAGGAGAGGGAGTGTTCAGTGGAGATGATAATAAATTGAAGGAGGGGAGATCAGCAAGATGAGATGGAAGAGGGAATTGGGGAGGTGTAGGTATGGATGTATCAGGTTGGGGGAAAGGTGTAGAGGAGGAAATATGGGTTGGAGATTGATGAATTAGGGATGATTGAGGTAGGGGAGTAGATACTGTAACATGAGTTGAAGCTGGGGTGTGTTGTGTTGCTGGCAGAGATTAAGATTGGAGAGCTAGAGATTGAGGAGTGGCTAGAGTAATGTTGGATGGAATAATGGTGGATGGGATCTCTTTAGAAGGGTGGGGAGTGGCTGAAATAGCCCTTGTACTTTCAGAAGCTTGGGTGGCAGAGGATGAAGCCTTAGAGAGCTTTGAGATTGTCCTCTCCCACCTGCCAAACAAGGCACATGTGAGCCTTTTGCTGGCAATGATGAATGTGGTCTGGGAGACCAGTGATTCAGCAGCCTTTTCTGTCAAGAAGATCCCTAGGATCCTTCCAAAGTTTACTTCCTTCTTACTGTTCCTTTTCTTGATGAGATCAAAGATGATATGTGCCCAGTTTACCTGCCTCTTGTTTACCACTGCACACATAACCAAAAATTGATTCCTGGTTATATAATCGTGTGCAGTGTGCTTGCCCAGCAAGACATTTCCAACAATATCTGCGAGAAATTTGAACTCGGCAGATAGGTGCTTCTTCAGCAGTTTATTTGGGTTATCTCCAGAGTAACCCATCAGACTTAACATCATGTCATATTCCTCATTATCGAGTTTTAATTCTGCTTCTCCATTGTCTAATCCAAAGATTTCAGTTAATACATCGAGAGAGAGAGAGAGATGGCAGTACTCGCTATTGATCCGGTCATAGTGTTGTCCTCGGTTATAGACGTAGTAAAGACCCATTCTCTGATTTCCGTGTTGGGTAATTTGATTCTGATGGTCAGCAGATTTTTCAATTTCTGGTCTTCCAGCATTTGCAGAATGTGAAGGAACACTAAATCGGAGTGCTGGAAGGAGTCGAAATAGACGTCGAATCCGGTATCAAACTTCATTGCCGCAAGGGCGCCTGCTGGAATCTCCATGAGTGCACCTGCAAGAGAGAAAACGAAGATCAAGTGCAAAGAGAACTGAAGGCACGGGATGGAGGTCGAAGAAAACCTAGATATAAGGTTTTCCGGAATATGAAACGATAAACTCCGGTCCACGAAAAATAAAAAAATCTTCATTCTGAGGTCGATAAAATAATATAGAGTTAAACAGTTTGTCGAACTCAGTCTGAAGGTTTGAAGACATTTCGTCGATCTCTGGTCGACAAAAGGTTTCAGAAGTAAGTTCGTCGATCTCAGTTCGACGAAAATTACTTCACCAGGAGATTTCGTCGAGCTCAGGTCGACGAAAAATCTCAAAAACAGTTATCAGTTCGTCGATTTCAGGTCGACAAACAGAGACAATTCTTTGACCAAAGACAGCATTAGATTAAATCCTGACCATTTATCATACCAAGCTGATTGACAAAGAATAGATGCTTGGATGAGTCCAATGGCTTGGTGAATATATCTGCTCTTTGCAAATCAGTAGAGATAAATTCAAGTTTAATCTTTTGTTTGTCAACACAATCTCTAATGAAGTGATGTCTAATGTTTATATGTTTGGTTCTAGAATGCAATACTGGATTTTGTGCAATTGAAATAGCACTTGTATTATCACATAGAATAGTTGAATTATTTAAGTTGACACCATAATCCAGTAGTTGGTTTTGTATCCAAAAGATCTGTGAACAGCAACTGCCTGCATCCATATATTCAGCTTCAGCAGTGGATGTTGAAACAGATATTTGCTTTCTACAGAACCAAGATACAAGTCTGTTACCAAGGAACTGAGAAGTTCCAGAGGTGCTTTTCCTGTCTACTCTGCATCCAGCATAATCAGCATCATAAAATCCAGTTAATACAAATGCTGATTCTGTTGAATACCAAAGGCCTAGATCTGGACAACCTTTTATATATCTTAAAATCCTTTTTAAGAAAATAAGGTGAGATTCTTTAGGGTTCACCTGGAACCTAGCACAAAGACATGTGGCAAACATAATATCTGGTCTGCTTGCTGTTAAATAAAGTAGGGATCCAACAATGGCCCTATACCTGGTCTGATTAACTGGTTTTCCAGATTCATCAGCATCTACAACAGCATTGGCAGCCATGGGAGTTTTCATGGCAGAGGCATCATTCATCCCAAACTTTTTAATAAGCTCTTTAGCATATTTAGACTGAGAGATGAAGATCCCTTTAGGGGTTTATTTCAATTGGATACCAAGGAAATATGATAACTCACACATGCTACTCATCTCAAACCTTGAGTGCATTAAATCAGAAAATCTTTTGCACAGATTGGGATCAGTAGAACCAAAAATTATGTCATCCACATATATTTGTACTAAGATAATTTTATCATGATGCAACTTTGTAAAAAGGGTTCTATCTACCATGCCTCTTGAAAAACCATGCTCTAAAAGAAAGCTGGCTAAGGTCTCATACCAAACTCTTGGAGCTTGCTTTAAACCAAAGAGAGACTTATGTAATTTAAAAACATAAGAGGGATGAGATGGAGAGATAAAACCTGGAGGTTGTTCAACATACACCTCTTCTTTGAGTTCTCCATTTAGGAATGCACTTTTAACATCCATCTGGTAGACTTTAAACTTTTTGAATGCTACATAAGCTAAGAAAATCCTTATAGCTTCAAGTCTGGCAACTGGAGCAAAGGTTTGATCATAATCAATCCCTTCCTCTTGCTTGTATCCTTGAGCAACAAGCCTTGCCTTGTTGCTCACTATCACACCTTGGGCATCAAGTTTGTTTCTAAATACCCACTTAGTCCCAATTACTGGATAGCCCCTAGGCCTTGGAACTAAGTCCCAAACTTTACACCTCTCAAACTGGTTGAGTTCCTCTTACATTATAGTGATCCAATTTAAATCTTGCTCTGCATCAGATATGGATTGAGGAACAATTTGAGAGAGAAAACAGGCAAGCATCACATCAGGGTTGAATTGATGCCTTGTTTGCACTCCTACTTATATGCCTCCAATTACTTGAGATCTAGGGTGATCCCTAAGTGTGACAAGATCATTAGGTGGAGTTAGTTCAGTGACAGTTATTTGATTTAATTCCTCTTGTGGAATTGTATCAACTGTTGGAGGAATTTGAACTGCTTCCATAGTCTCTTCTTCACTTTCAGCTTCTGATATAGCTTGTGGAGAGGGATGTGATTCAACCCTTGAGGTAGGTTTTAGATCATCCAAGCTCTTACACAAATTTTGTACCTCATGATTATTGCTGGTAGAGATGTATCTCTCCTTGTAAAACATATTAGACTCATCAAATGTCACATGCATATATTCCTCAATTTTTAATGTTGATTTATCAAGCACCCTATATGCCTTGCTGACTTGGGAATATCCTAGGAAAATTCTCATTGCAGCCTTAGCTTCAAACTTTCTAAAATGTTTCTTGTCATTATTGTGAATATAACATATACATCCAAATACTTTAAAATAGGTTATTATAGGTTTCTTTCCTTTTAGTAGTTCATAGGGAGTCTTAAGCTTTAGTTTATGTATTAGGCTTCTATTCAATACATAATTTGCTGTGCTTACTGCCTCTGCCCAATATGAAAGAGACATGTAAGCATCTGCAAGTAATGTACCTGCAGCTTCAATGAGTGTCCTTTTATTCCTTTCAACTACCCCATTTTGTTGAGGAGTTCTTGGAGCGGAGCAACAATGTCTGATACCTTCCTTCTCACAGAACTCTAGTATAAGAAGAGATTCAAACTCAGTGTCATGATCACTTCTGATCAATGCAACTTGAGTAGAGTACTCAATCTGTATGTTCTTGAGAAAATCTGTGAGAACCTTAAAAGTATCTGACTTAGTTCTCAAAAAGAAAAACCATGAGAATCTGGAGAAATCATCTACAATAACTAATATATAAGCCTTTCCTTATAGACTTTGTACTACAATAGGGCCAAAAAGGTCCATATGGAGCAAGTACAAAATTCTAGGTGAATCACTCTTATTAATGGATTTGAAACTAGATTTAGTTTGCTTTCCTAGTTGACAAGCCCTGCAAAGGCCTTGCTTCTTGTAGGGACCAGAAGGTAAACCTCTAATAAGATTGTCCTTAGATGACCTAGCTATATTTTTATGGTTTACATGTCCTAGTCTTTTGTGTCATAAGCTAGTTTGAATGCTGACAAAATTGAATAAGCAAATTTCAGATTTAGCTGATTCAAAATTTACTAAGTAATTGTTGCCTTGTCTAATTCCTGTTAAAATAGTTGTGTTGTTTAAAGAAATAATACATAAAGAGTTAGTGAAGCTTACTTGATAACCTGTATCACATAGTTGGCTTACTGATATCGGATTATGCTTAAGACCATTTACATAGGTCACCTTCTTGAATGTGACAGCTCCACAGTTGAAATCTCCATAACCTTCTATCTGTCCAAAGCCTGAGTCCCCAAATATTACTTTAGGTCCAGTCTTGGCTTTATAGTTGATTAGGCATTCCTTGTAACCTGTCATATGTTCAGAGCAACCACTGTCCAGGTACCACTTATTTTGAGTGACAGGGTTCTCTTCTACCTGCAAAGAGGATTAGCAGTTTTTGACCCAGATTACCTTGGGTCCTTGTTGTTTAACATAACTGAAACTTGAAATAAATGAACATTCAGGTTGATCCTTATAACCTAAAGGATGATACCTTCTAGGAGGTATGACCCACTGACTAAAGGGATTAAAGGATTTATCAGTTTTTCGATTACTCTGGTTATGAACTGAGTTTGACAAATTTGAGTATGTTCGTCGACCTGAGCTCGACGATATGGGTTGAGTTCTTCAATCTCTGCTCGAAGAATAGAGGTATCCATTCTCAGAGCCCCAAAAACGTTGATCTCTGGTCGATGAACCATATTGGTTTCGTCGATCCCAGTTCGAAGAATAGTTTGCATTATTATTTGCATTCAGGGTTCGTCGTTCTGAGGTCGATGAACCATACCCATTTCGTCGTTCTGAGTTCGACGAAATATGTTGAGTATAGTTATGTTGTTTATTTTTCTTTTTCTGATTGGTTTTCTTAAGTTCTAACTGTTTAAGAACTTCATTAACCTACTCTACCTGTTCAGTATTTTTATTACCATTTTCATAGATGAAGTTAATAGGTTTTGATAATTGATTTTTCTGAATTAGGATTGGTTCACTAGATGAGGCTCCTAATCCTAGTTTGTTATTGTTAGATCTTGTATTAACTGTGTTAGTTATATCTAACAGTTGTAAACTTCTACCATTCAAGAATTCTTCTAGTTCCTTAGCCTTACTTAATTAAAATTCCAAAAAAATTATTTGTTGATTGGCTAAGCTTAATTATTCAGTTAACTTTTCATTTTCAGCAATGATTTTATGTTGTTCTAAAAGTTTTTCCCTGAGAAGTTTGATTTCCTTCTCAGATCCTATTACGTCTAAACACAAGAGTTTAAATTCAGATTGAAATTCCTTAGATTGAAAGTCATAGGAAGCAATTACCCAATCCTCTTTAGAGAGGAATTTTTCATCATCTGATTCTTCTGAGTCTGATCTGCTGCTTCCAGCTTCTATTTCCATAAGGCAAATTTCCCTTTCCTTATTTTCTTCTACATCATACTCACTGGAACTGGAGGAGGATGTTTTATCTTCAGTATCACTCCAGGTTTCAGCTACAAAGCCCTTCTCCTTCTTTTTGTACTTGTTGGAGGAGGCCTTGCTGTGCTGATGTCTTCTTGAATCCTTTTCTTGCCTTCTGTCTTTCTTTTGGACTTCTGGGCATTCTGAGATGAAGTGTCCAGGTTTCCTGCACCCAAAACAGACAACATCTTTAGAAGGGGTCTTGTTATACCTGGGTTTATCTTCATTCCTTGAGGGCTTCATCCTGAAGTCCTTCCTTGCCATTTTATAGAATCTCTTAGCAAAGAGACCCATAAGATCTTCATTGGCTAGCAAGCTGGGAGATTCTTCTGCAGCTTTGAATGCTAAGTTCTGTTCCTTCCTGGTAGGTGTTGAAGCCTTTGGTTCAACTACAGCTTCTCTTGACTTGATCAATTGCTCATAGGATTTGAGCTTTACAAGCAGAGATTCTGTTGAATTTCAGCCATGCTTCTGGCTTCTCTTATGGGCCATATTCTGGATTCCCAATTGCTAGGGAAGCACATGAGGATCTTGTCATTGACCTCAGTCAGAGTAATTTCCTTGTCCAATGTTCTGAGCTCACTGATGATGGAGCTCATCCTATTGTACTTTACTTCCACAGATTCTGCTTCATCTTTCCTGAAATTTTCATATTGGGATATGAGGTTGGATCTTCTATCCTTCCTCTCATCAGCAGAGCCTGCTACCATTTGGTTGAGGGAATCCCAAATGGCTTTGGCAGATGTGCATTCAGAACCTTTCTGAAATATATCATCTGACATAGTTTGGGCCAGTATGTTCATAGCTCTGGCATCAACAATCTTTGCTTTCTTATGTGCATCAGCTTGATCTGGAGGAGGCACTGCACTGAGATTTACTGGAGTTGAAGTAGAGGGAATTGGAGCTGGTGGTCTTGTCAAGATGGAATTAAAGATGTCCTCATCAATAGAGTTCATATAAAGCTTGATTCTTGCCTTCCAGATCCCAAACTTTTGCAAGTTGCAGACTGGAGGTCTGGTGCTGGCATAATCCTTATTTTGTGTCATGATATCAGAAAATAAAATCTAATCAGAGAAACTAATAAGACTTATTCAGAGTTTATCCTGAGGATCTTGATTAATCCAGGTGTAAGACTATATGATGTGATTAACCTTCCTCTGATACCAATTGAAAGATTCGGTAAGATCTGACAAACTCTAGAGGGGGGATGAATAGAGTTTTTAAAATCTTTTTGATTTTCGCTGAAATAAGAAGGCTTTGATAAAATATATTACTATGATATTAGTGTATGAGTGTACAAGTGCAGCAGATGAACAAGAGAAATAATAACTAACCTACACAACAAAACATATCACAGCACAAGCAAACAGGAAGATCACAGCCATACAGACAACACAACAATTTTTATAATGGTTCCCCAAACTTGGGTACATCCTGTAACATCCCATGTTACTTCTAGGCCCCTTAACTTAGATTTGGTTAGGCATGTGGTGAGTTAGAAAGGGGGGGTTAGCTAGGTTTGACCTTAGGTGGTGAATTGTCACCATGGGACCAAAGTCAAACTAGGTCAAACTAGCCTAAACAGGAACCCTAGCCACACCATGACCCCACCATGATGCCCTAACCCTAAATACAATCTAAGTGGACCCTAAGGTAGGCCATGGGGTCAACCAGTTGACCTATGTGGAATCAAGTCAACACTTTTGACCTAATTAGTAAAAATGGTGCCCTAGCCCAATTCACTGGGTTGGGTCCACCCAAATCAACCCAAACTCATTAGGTGGGCCTAAAGTGACCCTATACCCCCTATGGAAGAGAAAAATATGGGCATGCAATAGAAATTTTGGGAAAACACCTAGGAGAGAGAAAAGAGGAAGAATAGGAGAGAGAAAGTGTTAAGAATTGGTTTGGGCCACTTGGGCTCATCCCACCAACCCATAATGGGTTGGCTGACCAGGTATGGGTATTAGGAGGTGTGGGGACCCCACCATGCAACATTGGGTCAAGCCCAAGCCCAAACCCGACCCAACCTAACCCATTTCATTCAAAAGAGCCAACCCCCTTCTCTCCACCACCCACCTTGGCCCCAATCATGGAACCCGACCCATAAGGGTCTAGTTAACCCAGCTGGAGCAGTGGAGCCCACTCCCAAACACCAAACCCGAGCCCCAACCTTGGTGAAATCGCCCACCTTGGTGAAATCCCCCCCCCCCCCTCTTAACTCAGCCCCCAAACCGATCCACACCCTCATTCCATTCATTATTACCCCAGAGAGAGAGAGAGAGAGAATGAGGAACAGCAGCTGCCATGGCCAACCGAGGAGGAGTTCGCCGGAGTTTGCAGGCTATGGGAAACCGCCGCCACCCTCAGCCTCAGCCACCACCACAAGTCCGTATCCCTTCCCCTCTCACTGTGCTAGTATCCTAGATCCTCTAGGCTAGACGTCGAGCTCAAACGAGCTCGACAGTAGGATTCAAAAGCTTTGAAAATTCTGTAAAAATGGCGTATTTCTGGGTTTTTCGGCTTGGTTGTGCCGCCGCCGTCCGCCGCTCTCCGCCGCCCAGCCGCCGGCCAGCTCAAGCCCCGACCACCGTGAGGCCGGGGAATGACTTGGCCGGAGGCTCCGCCGCCGGCGATGGCCGGAAATGGCCCCGCAAAACCCGCCTGCACGGGTTGACCCTGCATGCATGCATGGGGAAGATGAGCCAGAGCCGTCAAATTTGCTTGTAGATTCGTGCAGATATTTTTAATTATAATTCTGTATTATTATTTTATGAATAGTATGAAATATTGTCACAATGTAACAGTAATTTTGCATGTCAATTTTAGGGTACCTAGAGACCTGTACCTAGGTTGAGCCCTGAATGAAAATTGTAGGTAAATGTGTTAACTTTAATTTGCCACCCTAAATTCAAGTTTTAGTCTAGTAGATTGTACTGTAGGGCTGTTTTGCTAGGACTGCTCCTAGACTAGGGCAGAAATTAAAATTGATGCCCAAGCCAAAACAAGTGTCATCATGACCTGAAATTTTGGTCATGTGTGTATTTAGAGCATGTCTAGGCCCTGCCAAAGATTTGGAATTTTTGGAAAACTTTTGCCTATAGTTTTTACCATTATATCAAAAAGTAAATTAAGGGTATAACTGTAATTATATGCACCCAAATGGTCCCAAATTTTGGTGGCATGTCCTTAGGGGCATTATTGGTGTCTGGTAGAAATTTCAGAGCAATTGGACCCCTGCATATTGGGTTAACCCATGTGCATGTGTTGGCTAATTATAACCTTGGGGTGCATTTAGCAAGAAAGGATATTTTGTGTATTTAGCCTAGCTGAGGCATCCAAAAATTGTGGAATTTATCCCAGGGATTAATTAGAGTAAAGTTCACCCCTAGAATTTATTATAGAATTTTTGGGATTAAAAATTCCTATTATTTGGTATTTCCAAAATAAAAGCCTTTTTGGAAAATAAATTGTAGGATTAGGTTTTGATCAAGGAAAGATTCCCAAAATCAGTCAAGGCAAAAATGATGCTTTTAATTGACCTAAGAAAGTTTCATATCTCTGTTTGACAACTATTAGAGCAAAATTCATGGAAATGACAATTTTACCCTTTTTGTAAATGTTTATGAATTGGTATAAATACTTGTTGGAAAATTGTGAAAATAATCCTAGAGTTGTATAATTGTTATATTAGTCTTGTAGATTTATATCAGAATTTTTGGGTACACTGTTAATTATTAATTAGCTTAATGGCATTTTTGGTAAATAATTAGGGATGGATTTTGATAGACCATTACATTGTAGAAATCAATGAAACTCTGCCTTTAGTCATAAAATAGTAATATAAATGCTCAGTAATTTTCCTGGAATTTTGGTGTATATATTTCTTGTACTTCATTTGGAAAATGATAAATAGGTAGAATTTGTATTAATTATGGGATAAATAGAAATATAAAAAGGAAAATTATGAGATCTTGTAGACAGTAATATTTTACTCATATGCAACTCAGGAAAATTCCCTTAGGTCAGTAGATTTTAATTGATACTACTTCTTGGGTAAAATGACCTAGGGGATAATTTAAAGGATTTAATTAAGGGCCTTAATGACCTAGGAAAATTATGAAAATCAACACATTCATTTCATTAGTCCATACCACCTTAGGATAAATATTTGGGGACAGTTGGACCAAGGATTTAGAAGTTCGATTTCAGGGTGGTGTTAGGTCATGGGCTGCGCATAGTAAAAGTAAGCTGTACTATAGGCCGCCAGGGGATGAATCAACAACTGAGTTAGAGTCTAAGATCGGAAGTATAACCCTGGGTGGCAGATGCATTCTAAAGACGAGAGTAATAGTGCAACATTAGACTTGCCTAGGAAGAGTTGACGGAAGACCGTCACTCCTTAATCCATACCTTAAGTCACTAGGTCACTCTATGCAACAGGAGAGAGGAAAAGGGATTCTGGGTAGACTTCAACTAAAGTAAATATCCTTGAGAAAGGGAGCTTTGGGATTCAGCCCATCGTAGCTCCTAGTGCCCCTGAGAGCCCTTCACCGGGAATACCTTGGGCAGTCCTGGGATTAACCTTAAGACTCTAAGTATGATAATCTGTAGACAAGAGTAGTCTAATAGGTTAAGTGAACTGGACATGTGCTCACTCGTGCCGGGTTGGAGGGACTTGGAGTCTTTTGACTACTTGCTCACCCGTGCAGAGTTGGAGAAAGGGATTGGTTTATATACACTCACCCAGGTAGGGTTGGAGGTTTTGTAGCACGTACTCGCCCGTGACGGGTTGGAGAGATTTGGGGACTGGATAGTCCATCGAGCTGGAGGCTCAATATACTATACTTGCATGTGCATATACTAGTGGCGGGCCATGCGGTACTGGCCGGTCGTCACACCGACGGCAGTACGGTGGACCAGGCGGGTGCGAGGGTTAGAAGGACCAGTAGGATGTTTATACTGGAGTCTGGAGGACTTTTCCTAATAACGCGCACCCGACCCAACAAGACTGACGGGTCGTCAGCAAAGTGGTACGCAGAGACTCTAGAGTGCACTGGCGGTGTACAGAGGCGTACAAGAGAGGTCTAGGCCTGGTAGTGTGTATACCCGCCTAGAAGGCGGAGACGCCCGCTCCGCTGCTGTCGTAGCCACAACGGTAGTACCTGAGAGTGATGCTAGCTCTCGAAAAGTGGGAACTAAAGGTCTGTGATCACGGAGTCGAGTGTGTGTGTTGCACTGCATGTTCATATCATACCCACCATATAGTTGCATAACATTAACCTTCATAACAACTTAAGTCACCTAATGTATAAGTGGTATGGGACGCTTATACATTAGGACCTGCTATACGATCCCTTAGCCTATAAGCTTGAGTGGGCATGTTTATAGGTTGAGGTTACTTTACTTTCTTTTATATATATATGCTTGTGACACCTGACACCCCATTGTATAAATGGTATGGGACATTTTATACAATGGGAGCCCTGCAGAAGACCCCTTACTTATGCGTACCCGCATAAGTGAAGGTTACTTTTCATTATTTACTTGATTACATATTCTGCTTAGTTTCCTGTCACCTGCTCCGCTTTTGTCACCCCTTGTTTTTCCTCCACTTCGTCCTCCCGCACGGTGCCTAGGAGTTGCAGGAGGAGGTGTTGAGGATACGACTTAGTCTTTTTGACTAATGGTCGTTGACCTTACTATTTTAGGAGCTCGAGGAGGTGGACCAGCACGTCGAGGAGGCAGGACTTGAGGGGCAGATACCAGCTACTACTACCGGAGCACGTCTACAGGTGTGATGTGAGAGAGTTTTAGTTTTTCCGCTGCTGTATGTGAGAGTGAGAGTGATCATGATGTACTGGGCATAAGCTCTATTTACTTATATTTGTTGTACTCATTGCGGACTGATATTTCATTCTCTTTTGATATATATATGTGCTGTGGCTGTGGACTTTTTCTGCGTTTACTCTGATATTATGATTTTATTCTCATATTGGCCGACAGGTTATGATCGTACTAGCCGGCAGAATCGGCGTCTTGCGGCGACGACTAACCCGTACGTTAGTGTCACCGTAAGGCGGCGGTTCTGGGCATAAGATCCGGGTTAGCCTCGGGATGAGGAGACAGGATCTTACAAACTGGTATCACTTGAACACACGATCATATGAGAATACAGTCCACCACACTGGAACACCCCGCGCGAGCATTAGTTTGCGGACAAACTATGCAGCGGAAGCAATGGTGTGCCCATGTGTAAAAGCCACATAAAACAGTCCATTAAACAATGAGTTAGGCCAATTTTGACATTATCTTACCTTTATGCAGCCTCCACAGGATGCGGTTCCTCCCCCTCTGGCTGCCATTCCGTTCATGCAGACAGAGATGGGGCAAACGCTGACGGCGATCCTGGACGCATTCAGAAATCAGCAAGCCCCGGTACAGCTACCCAACCCAGGGTCGAACTGGCTGAGTGCGTTTAAAAGTCTGTCTCCGCCATTGAATCGCGGGACAGAAGATGCTGTGAAGACAGAGGAGTGGTTGGAGACCATCCAGGAGCTGCTAGCTGGCATCAGCTGCCCCGTCAGACAGGCAGTTCCTCTTGCCACCTCGGCACTAGATGCTCATGCAAAGAGGTGGTGGAAGTCGGTGCGAGACTCTACATTCACCGACAGGGAGCTGATGGACATATCTTGGGAGGAGTTCAGTGACGTATTCTTGGAGCACTTTGTATCCTCCACAGACCGAGATGCTTTGGAGGCGAGGTTTCTGAACCTCCAGCAGGGGAGCCGATCAGTCATCGAGTATCAGAGAGAGTTCTCCCACCTGGCTAGGTTTGCAGGCTTCCATGACTGGGACGACCAGAAGTATGCGAAGAGATTCTATCACGGACTCCGCGATTCTTTGAGGCAGCCCTTGCTGTTCATTGCTCACGGTACCATGGCGCAGATCATCGAGATGGCAAAGAAGCTGGAGGCTGACCAGCTGATGGTGCAAGGCAGAGGGAAGAGATCGCTGGATGGGCAGTCTTTTGGGGAAAGCAGCAGATCATCTCAGAGAGGCAAGACTATTGGATACAGGAGAGGTGGGGGACGTCGTCGTCCCAACTACAGGCAGGATCAGGGGCCCCCTCCACCATTGGCTCCCCCACCTATACAGACTCCCAGGCCGATGAGACAGGATGATCGAGGTCAGAGGCAGATCACCTGCTATGGTTGCGGCCAACCTGGGCACATCAGGACGCAGTGCCCGCTTCAGGTCCACCCTCTTCCTCCTCCTCCACCTCCAGTGGCCCCTCCAGTTCACCAGGGCCGAGGACGAGGACGAGGCCGAGGCCGAGGCCGAGGACATCACGGCCGAGGCCGAGACCGGGAGCAGGTATACGCGCTGGATCTCACGGAGCAGAGGGACCCAGAGGAGGTGATTACAGGTACTTAAAATTTTGTAGGATTTATAAATTGTAAATTTTAAAGAGTACCTTGGACATTAAAAGTAATACTATTCTTTGAACTCAAACGAACCCAGGCATAGTGATGATTAGCGGCAAGCCCGCTCATACCCTCTTCGACACGGGTGCGTCACACTCCTTCGTGTCGGACTCGTTTATTGAAGGATTAGAAGGAGTGGAGAAGTTTTCCGGTTTGGAAAAGAGAGTGCGACTCCCTGATGGTACGGAACTTCGAACCACAGACTGCTGCAATATGGATGTCGAGATAGGAGGCAAAGCGTTCGAAGCTCCGGCAACAGTTTTGAGGCTACCGGATTTTGATCTGATCCTAGGCATGAACTGGCTTCATTGGAACTATGCGCAGATAGATTGCCCCTCGAAGAGGATCACACTCAGACACGGAGACTCCTACGTCACCATTGAAGGTATCCGTTCCATCCCCCGCCTTTCTTTATCTTCAGTACAGGCTGTCAAGGCCTATGAACAGGGGGAAGAGGTATACCTCATTTGCTTCGAGATGGCAGTAGTAGAGAGTTCCCTAGCCGATATTCCAGTGGCACGAGAGTATGCTGATGTCTTTCCGGAGAAGTTACCTGGACTACCACCATCACGGGACTTGGACTTCAGGATTCAGTTGGTGCCAGGGGCGAGACCAGTGTCCCGGGCACCCTACAGGATGGCACCTAGAGAATTGGCAGAGTTCAGGACACAGTTACAGGAACTGGTGGAATCGGGTTTTGTACGACCGAGTTCTTCGCCTTGGGGAGCACCCGTTCTATTTGTGAAGAAGAAGGACGGTTCGCTGAGACTATGTATAGATTATAGAGAACTGAACCGATTGACGGTTCGGAATACATATCCACTGCCACGGATAGATGAGCTCTTCGATCAGCTTCAAGGAGCTTGCTGGTTTTCAAAATTGGATTTGCGCTCGGGTTATTATCAGCTCCGCATCAGGGAAGAAGATATACCGAAGACGGCTTTCAGCTCACGCTACGGGCTATATGAATTCACGGTGATGCCATTTGGGCTCACGAATGCCCCCTCGGCGTTCATGACGCTCATGAACCGTGTATTCGAGCCTTATCTAGATCGGTTTGTCATAGTTTTTATTGATGATATTTTGATTTACTCACGGTCTCGAGAGGAGCATGCAGAGCATCTTGCACAAGTATTGCAGAAACTAAGAGAATTCCAGATGTACGCAAAGTTCTCCAAGTGCCAATTCTGGCTGCAGGAGGTAGCTTTCCTAGGACACACGATCAGTGGAGCTGGATTAGCAGTGGATCCGGCTAAGATAGAGGCGGTGCGGGATTGGCCACAGCCAAAGACAGCGTCGGACATCCGTAGCTTCTTGGGCCTAGCAGGTTATTATCGCAAGTTCGTGGAGGGGTTCTCGAGGATAGCCCTCCCCCTCACGTCCTTGATGAAAAAGGATACAGCATTTGACTGGACAGAGCAGTGTGAATCAGCATTTCAAGAGCTCAAGGACCGGCTCACTTCATCCCCCATCCTTGCACTTCCCTCTGGGAGCGAAGGATTCCAGATATATACAGATGCCTCCTATCAGGGGATGGGTGCAGTCTTGATGCAGCATGGACATGTTATCGCTTATGCTTCGCGACAGCTGAAGAAGAATGAGCATAACTATCCAGTACATGATCTCGAGCTCGGGGTCCGTAGTCTTTGCCCTCAAGACATGGAGACATTACCTCTACGGGATTCATTGTGATATATACTCCGACCATAAGAATCTCAAGTACATCGACACGCAGAAGGTTCTGAACCTGCGATAGAGGAGGTGGCTTGAGTTCCTCTGCGATTATGACTATAAGATGCACTATCACCCGGGGAAGGCGAATACTGTAGCAGATGCTTTGAGCAGGAGAGCCGGCACTTCTGGACCGGAGCCCCGGGTGATGTCTATGGAGCTGCTACGCATGATGGAGGATATGCACATTACCATGGTTTCGGAGGCCGAGCCAGTGATTTATCGAGAGTACCTGGACTCTTTAGTTTACGATGATGATATACAGAAGCGCATTCTTACACATCAGAGACTGGATACTGATCTAGAACCTATTTTTGGCGCTTTGGAAGGTGGCAAGTATGAGGACTACACGCTGGAGGACGATCTCCTTCGATTTCGTGGTCGGGTGTACATTCCAGCAGGAGGTGGGATCCGGGATGACATCCTCAGAGAGGCACACTACTCTAGATATTCAGTGCATCCCGGCATCACCAAGATGTGGGCTGACTTACGACGGACCATGTACTGGCCAGGAATGAAGAGGGAGATCACATATCTTGTGACACACTGCGAGACTTGCCAGCGAGTGAAGGCCGAGTGCAAGAGCCCAGGCGGTGTATTACAGCCACTGCCAGTCCCAGAATGGAAGTTCGAGGATATTTCCATGGATTTTGTACACGGACTCCCTCGCTCCCATTCTGGGCACGATTCTGTCTGGGTCATTGTGGACAGGTTGACCAAGGTAGCACGGTTTATCCCGGTCAGAAAAGATGCCCCAGTTGCTGTGTTGGTGAGGTTGTTTGTAGAGCAATTCATCCGGTATCACGGAGTAACCAGGTCTATTGTTTCAGATAGAGACGGTCGCTTCACCTCCAGGGAATGGAGGGCAGTGCATGCTTACTTGGGGTCCAGGCTTTCTTTTAGCACTGCCTTCCACCCGCAGACCGACGGTCAGACAGAGCGGACGATACGGACTATGGAGGACCTGCTCAGGTTATGTATTCTGGATACAGGGAAGCCCTGGGAGAGGCTACTGCCACTGATCGAATTCTCTTACAACAACAGCCACCAGGCCAGCATTGGGATGGCTCCTTACGAGGCACTTTATGGGAGGAAATGCCGGACTCCGTTGTCTTGGGTTCAGGATGTGGATACTCGAGCCCTCGGGTCAGATTTTGTGGAAGATACGGAGGCCCAAATTCGCTTGATCAGGGATCGGCTTTTGGAGGCTCAGAGCAGACAGGCAAAATATTATGATGCACGGCACCGGAAGGTGGAGTTCCAGGTTGGGGACAGAGTTTTTCTGAAAATTCGACCGGTACACGGTGTTTCTCGTATACGGAGACACAAGAAGCTCAGCCCCCGGTACATGGGACCCTACTTGATTTTGGAGCGTGTGGGCCCCTTGGCTTACCAGCTGCAGCTACCTCCGGAGCTGAGCAACCTACATGATGTTTTCCATGTCTCTTCCTTGCGAAGAGCTCTTCTTCGACCTGAGCAGCATATCACTACTGCAGCTGGACCGGTAGAGCCTGACCGTTCAGTTAGATTGGAGCCGATCCGGATCGACGATTCAGCCGTCCGAGTGTTGAGGAAAAAGAAGGTTCCGCTCGTGAAGGTGTTGTGGTCCAACCATGGAAAGGAGGAGCACACCTGGGAACCTAGAGATCTGATGCTGGAGCGCCATCCGGGGCTGTTTTCATCAGGTACTTTTAATGCTTTCTTTTAAACGTTCCTTAAATTCTTGCAAATAGAACCCGTAGACCCGAACTTAAATTTCGGGGACGAAATTATTTGTTTTATTTATAGGATTTGTAACATCCCATGTTACTTCTAGGCCCCTTAACTTACATTTGGTTAGGCATGTGGTGAGTTAGAAAGGGGGGTTAGCTAGGTTTGACCTTAGGTGGTGAATTGTCACCATGGGACCAAAGTCAAACTAGGTCAAACTAGCCTAAACAGGAACCCTAGCCACACCATGACCCCACCATGATGCCCTAACCCTAAATACAATCTAAGTGGACCCTAAGGTAGGCCATGGGGTCAACCAGTTGACCTATGTGGAATCAAGTCAACACTTTTGACCTAATTAGTAAAAATGGTGCCCTAGCCCAATTCACTGGGTTGGGTCCACCCAAATCAACCCAAACTCATTAGGTGGGCCTAAAGTGACCCTATACCCCCTATGGAAGAGAAAAATATGGGCATGCAATAGAAATTTTGGGAAAACACCTAGGAGAGAGAAAAGAGGAAGAATAGGAGAGAGAAAGTGTTAAGAATTGGTTTGGGCCACTTGGGCTCATCCCACCAACCCATAATGGGTTGGCTGACCAGGTATGGGTATTAGGAGGTGTGGGGACCCCACCATGCAACCTTGGGTCAAGCCCAAGCCCAAACCCGACCCAACCTAACCCATTTCATTCAAAAGAGCCAACCCCCTTCTCTCCACCACCCACCTTGGCCCCAATCATGGAACCCGACCCATTAGGGTCTAGTTAACCCAGCTGGAGCAGTGGAGCCCACTCCCAAACACCAAACCCGAGCCCCAACCTTGGTGAAATCGCCCACCTTGGTGAAATCGCCCCCCCCCCCCCTTAACTCAGCCCCCAAACCGATCCACACCCTCATTCCATTCATCCCTACCCCAGAGAGAGAGAGAGAGAACGAGGAACAACAGCTGCCATGGACAACCGAGGAGGAGTTCGCCGGAGTTTGCAGGCTATGGGAAACCGCCGCCACCCTCAGCCTCAGCCGCCACCACAAGTCCGTATCCCTTCCCCTCTCACTGTGCTAGTATCCTAGATCCTCTAGGCTAGACGTCGAGCTCAAACGAGCTCGACAAAAGGATTCAAAAGCTTTGAAAATTCTGTAAAAATGGCGTATTTCTGGGTTTTTCGTCTTGGTTGCGCCGCCGCCGTCCTCCGCTCTCCGCCGCCCAGCCGCCGGCCAGCTCAAGCCCCGACCACCGTGAGGCCGGGGAATGACTTGGCCGGAGGCTCCGCCGCCGGCGATGGCCGGAAATGGCCCCGCAAAACCCGCCTGCACGGGTTGACCCTGCATGCATGCATGGGGAAGATGAGCCAGAGCCGTCAAATTTGCTTGTAGATTCGTGCAGATATTTTTAATTATAATTCTGTATTATTATTTTATGAATAGTATGAAATATTGTCACAATGTAACAGTAATTTTGCATGTCAATTTGAGGGTACCTAGAGACCTGTACCTAGGTTGATCCCTGAATGAAAATTGTAGGTAAATGTATTAACTTTAATTTGCCACCCTAAATTGAAGTTTTGGTCCAGTAGATTGTACTGTAGGGCTGTTTTGCTAGGACTGCTCCTAGACTAGGGCAGAAATGAAAATTGATGCCCAAGCCAAACCAAGTGTCATCATGACCTGAAATTTTGGTCATGTGTGTATTTAGGGCATGTCTAGGCCCTGCCAAAGATTTGGAATTTTTGGAAAACTTTTTCCTATAGTTTTTACCATTATATCAAAAAGTAAATTAAGGGTATAACTGTAATTATATGCACCCAAATGGCCCCAAATTTGGGTGGCATGTCCATAGGGGCATTATTGGTGTCTGGTAGAAATTTCAGAGCAATTGGACCCTTGCATGTTGGGTTAACCCATGTGCATGTGTTGGCTAATTATAACCTTGGGGTGCATTTAGCAAGAAAGGATATTTTGTGTATTTAGCCTAGCTGAGGCATCCAAAAATTGTGGAATTTATCCCAGGGATTAATTAGAGTAAAGTTCACCCCTAGAATTTATTATAGAATTTTTGGGATTAAAAATCCTATTATTTGGTATTTCCAAAATAAAAGCCTTTTGGAAAATAAATTGTAGGATTAGGTTTTGATCAAGGAAAGATCCCCAAAATCAGTCAAGGCAAAAATGAGGCTTTTAATTGACCTAAGAAAATTTCATATCTCTGTTTGACAACTATTAGAGCAAAATTCATGGAAATGACCATTTTACCCTTTTTGTAAATGTTTATGAATTGGTATAAATACTTGTTGGAAAATTGTGAAAATAATCCTAGAGTTGCATAATTGTTATATTAGTCTTGTAGATTTATATCAGAATTTTTGGGTACACTGTTAATTATTAATTAGCTTAATGGCATTTTTGGTAAATAATTAGGGATGGATTTTGATAGACCATTACACTGTAGAAATCAATGAAACTCTGCCTTTAGTCATAAAATAGTAATATAAATGCTCAGTAATTTTCCTGGAATTTTGGTGTATATATTTCTTGTACTTCATTTGGAAAATGATAAATAGGTAGAATTTGTATTAATTATGGGATAAATATAAATATAAAAAGGAAAATTATGAGATCTTGTAGAAAGTAATATTTTACTCATATGCAACTCAGGAAAATTCCCTTAGGTCAGTAGATTTTAATTGATACTACTTCTTGGGTAAAATGACCTAGGGGATAATTTAAAGGATTTAATTAAGGGCCTTAATGACCTAGGAAAATTATGAAAATCAACACATTCATTTCATTAGTCCATACCACCTTAGGATAAATATTTGGGGACAGTTGGACCAAGGATTTAGAAGTTCGATTTCAGGGTGGTGTTAGGTCATGGGCTGCGCATAGTAAAAGTAGGCTGTATTATAGGCCGCCAGGGGATGAATCAACAACTGAGTTAGAGTCTAAGATCGGAAGTATAACCCTGGGTGGCAGATGCATTCTAGAGACGAGAGTAATAGTGCAACATTAGACTTGCCTAGGAAGAGTTGACGGAAGACCGTCACTCCTTAATCCATACCTTAAGTCACTAGGTCACTCTATGCAACAGGAGAGAGGAAAAGGGATTCTGGGTAGACTTCAACTAAAGTAAATATCCTTGAGAAAGGGAGCTTTGGGATTCAACCCATCGTAGCTCCTAGTGCCCCTGAGAGCCCTTCACCGGGAATACCTTGGGCAGTCCTGGGATTAACCTTAAGACTCTAAGTATGATAATTTGTAGACAAGAGTAGTCTAATAGGTTAAGTGAACTGGACATGTGCTCACTCGTGCCGGGTTGGAGGGACTTGGAGTCTTTTGACAACTTGCTCACCCGTGCAGAGTTGGAGAAAGGGATTGGTTTATATACACTCACCCAGGCAGGGTTGGAGGTTTTGTAGCACGTACTCGCCCGTGACGGGTTGGAGAGATTTGGGGACTGGATAGTCCATCGAGCTGGAGGCTCAATATACTATACTTGCATGTGCATATACTAGTGGCGGGCCATGCGGTACTGGCCGATCGTCACACCGACGGCAGTACGGTGGACCAGGCGGGTGCAAGGGTTAGAAGGACCAGTAGGATGTTTATATTGGAGTCTGGAGGACTTTTCCTAATAACGCGCACCCGACCCAACAAGACTGACGGGTCATCATCAAAGTGGTACGCAGAGACTCTAGAGTGCACTGGCGGTGTACAGAGGCGTACAAGAGAGGTCTAGGCCTGGTAGTGTGTATACCCGCCAAGAAGGCGGAGACGCCCGCTCCGCTGCTGCCGTAGCCACAACGGTAGTACCTGAGAGTGATGCTAGCTCTCGAAAAGTGGGAACTAAAGGTCTGTGATCACGGAGTCGAGTGTGTGTGTTGCACTGCATGTTCATATCATACCCACCATATAGTTGCATAACATTAACCTTCATAACAACTTAAGTCACCTAATATATAAGTGGTATGGGACGCTTATACATTAGGACTTGCTATACAATCCCTTAGCCTATAAGCTTGAGTGGGCATGTTTATAGGTTGAGGTTACTTTACTTTCTTTTATATATATATGCTTGTGACACCTGACACCTCATTGTATAAATGGTATGGGACATTTTATACAATGGGAGCCCTGCAGAAGACCCCTTACTTATGCGTACCCGCATAAGTGAAGGTTACTTTTCATTATTTACTTGATTACATATTCTGCTTAGTTTCCTGTCACCTGCTCCGCTTTTGTCACCCCTTGTTTGTCCTCCACTTCGTCCTCCCGCACGGTGCCTAGGAGTTGCAGGAGGAGGTGTTGAGGATACGACTTAGTCTTTTTGACTAATGGTCGTTGACCTTACTATTTTAGGAGCTCGAGGAGGTGGACCAGCACGTCGAGGAGGCAGGACTTGAGGGGCAGATACCAGCTACTACTACCGGAGCACGTCTACAGGTGTGATGTGAGAGAGTTTTAGTTTTTCCGCTGTTGTATGTGAGAGTGAGAGTGATCATGATGTACTGGGCATAAGCCCTATTTACTTATATTTGTTGTACTCATTGCGGACTGATATTTCATTCTCTTTTGATATATATATGTGCTGTGGCTGTGGACTTTTTCTACGTTTACTCTGATATTATGATTTTATTCTCATATTGGCCGACAGGTTATGATCGTACTAGCCGGCAGAATCGGCGTCTTGCGGCGACGACTAACCCGTACGTTAGTGTCACCATAAGGCGGCGGTTCTGGGCATAAGATCCGGGTTAGCCTCGGGATGAGGAGACAGGATCTTACACATCCACTCTTCTACCACCCTAGGTAGGAATCCACTACAGGTTTTGATCAGGTGACTGTCACTAATAAGCTTTTGATCAGGTACTCAAAAACCAACCCAAGCCCTTTGGAAGGAGACTTGCAACCAGAATAATTTTGAAGGGAATTAAAACCCTGTACAGAGGTGGGGAAGAGAGGTTGATGGAAGTCTTTTTTCTCAAGTCAAAATGAGAAGACTATGTGGATTCTGTGATGTTGTCAAAGCTCCCCCTGAAATCTTGAATTGTTCAGGAGTGGAAGCTTTGCTAAGGGTGAGTAGGCCTTTTGCTATATGATCAACTCTTTAGAGATCCTTTGACTGACTTGAATATTCTTATCACTTGAGATCCCTGAAAACAAAGAAGGGGAAGAAGAATGACTCTTGATTGTGATTGTTGTTCTTTCTTCTTCTCTTTGAGAGCAGTTAATTTTCTGAGAACTGTATGAACTGCACTTCTTGTTGATCTCAAAGAGTTTCTGTATTGACTTGATTCTGGCAGAGAGATGATCAGATTGATAAGTGCCTCAAGGTCGAATTCAAAAACCTGCAATAAATGCTCAGCCAAAATCTGGGAAATGAAAACGGCAAGTATGTTGTCCTATATTCTATTCTATGTCTATCCCGAGATATAAGCAATTAATTCCATGGAGGATATTTGCAATCAATATTGCCAGTAATGGCTCGATTCAAGGGATATAAGTGCATTGATTATCCAGGGAATTAACAGCCTATAATAGATATAAAATAAGGAGACAAAAAAGGAAAGAATAAATAACAATATGTCTTACAGTTTTCGTCGACCAGAGAACAGCTTTCGTCGACCTGAGATCAGCTTTCGTCGACCTGTGATCAGCTTTCGTCGACCTGTGATCTGTGAACAACTGCACTGTATAAACTGACGGATACTGTGCTCTAAGTTCGTCGACCTGAGAATGTGAAATTAGTCGACCTTAGAACTTGGTCAAAATGACGGCGTTGAGATAATAACACATCTGTCGTTGAGTTGTTTGAGAGTGTTGAGTCATTGATAGTGTTGAGAGCGTTGAGTGATCTTTGGCTCTGAGTAAGCTTTGTCTTTGAGTGAATTATGGCGCTGAGTCAATTATGGCACTGAGTGATCTTTGGCGCTTAGTAAGCTTTGGCTTTGAGTGAATTATGGCACTGAGAGTTGAAGTGTTAGTCAACCTGAGAATAGAGTTCGTCGAGCTCAGCTCAGGGAATTTTATCTCTGAGTTAGTCGAGCTGAGCACGACTATCATCGACCGGTGATCGACGAACGTAGATCTGTTTCTAAAACTTGAATTCTCTAAGTCTTGAGTCTTGGGCAGTGTTGGAGGCTTGTCCTTTGTACTGTTGACTCTAAGGACTTGACCAAGACTCTAGAAACACATAAAACTTGACCCTTCTATACAACATGGGTCACAACCTAAGAAGAGAACCTAGCCCAAATCACCTAGGGATTCCAACAGGTGGCAAGGCTCGAAGTGGAACTGACTGCAGCGCAGGATGAGACTGCGGGCACTTTGACTTGACGCGACCTTTCTATCCACACAGAAAGCAGACTCTAACCTTATCCCAATAGTGGGCAGCATCATGCCCCTTCCGTTTTCACGAAGTACAAACCAAATCTCCCTTAGGAGCACCCTGGATCGCATGGACCTGCTCCTGTCTCTGTGCTCCTATCCTCTTGAAATATTTCTCAAACGATTGGCCTGGCCGGCCACAGAAACTACAAATTTCTTTGCTCCTCTTCCTCGAAGTAGCACCAGATTCCTAGGAACTCTTACTCTCACTAGTCTTCCTCTTATCCTTTCTCATTTATTGTCCTCGATTCTTGGCATTGTCGATTGCCTCAACCTTAAGAGCTGCTTCGACTGCTTTGATATAACTCTCTGATCTATAAGCACTTTCTAACTGTTGGATGTCACTCTTCAAACCACCCAGAAAATGCTTGACTCCGCTTGTTTCAGAAACTACTAAATCCGAGGCGAACCAGCTCAGCTGGCTAAACTCCACCTCATACTCACTCACTGTGAGCTACCTCTGCTTTAAGTGCAAGGGATCATTTAACAAACGGTCTCCCTCGATCGACGGCAGAAACTTCTTCAACAAAAGCTCCTTGAAGGCTACCCAGGAACAACCATCCTTCAATTTTTCCTTCTCCATTAGCCACCAACTCTTTTGCCAAACCTTTGAGCTGGTAGGCAGCGACTATTACTCTCTGGTCTGCTGAATCTCTGGAGTAAGAGAACATCACCTCGATGGTTACGATCCAGTCATCCAAATCCATAAAGTCTACCCTACCATCATAAGTAGGGGGTCCCAATCGCTGGAAATGTGAGATGAAGTTCATCTCAGGTGGCAGGATAGCTGGGGGCACAAGAGGAGTAGGAGGAACTGGAACACCTTGACCCACAACCGAGCCCTGAACTCTAAGTGGTTGTCTTGCAATGACAGTAAACAAGGCTTGGATCTGCGACTGCACCTCCAACAATTGCATAGACAAAGCTTCATTGCTCTGTCGTAATCCTACTATCATGGCCTCATTCTAAGCACCAGACAACTCACCCTCTGACTGGGGAGTCGAACTTATCGTAGGATGTCTCGACATTCTAATAATTGCAACAAGCAACTAGTCAAAACCTAGCTTAACCGCTAGAACCAAACAACCTAGTATAGACAAAACATACATAAATACTGGCTCTTGCTGCTAACTTGCTCTGGGAATTTTATAAATGATGAAATGCTTAAACCTAGGATGATATACCATCATCCTATTAACTCATATGCATAGTCCATGAATGCATGAATTTGTATTCTTTTGACTCAAAAAAATGTGTGTGCATATGTCATCATATAAATCTTTAGCTTGACACGTGTGCAAATGCTATGTTATGTTATGCATGTTGTGCTATGCATTCTAAAAAGGCTTTAATGCATGTTATGAGCGGCGTACACATGAAATATTATGCTTCTCATACTATATAATATCACATGTAACGAAAAAGCAAAATGTGTTAATGGGAATCCATGTGATGATGGTTATGCATCTCATACTACATAACCGTCACATGTTGCCACTTATGGTGGATCCATATACAAACACATATTATGCATCCCATACTACATAATATGCCCTGTATACTTCTTATCATGCTTATGAGTGTAGTGTTCATGCTTCAATCAAGACGTACTGATGACACATCAGTGTGTGTATGAAATGACACTAAACAACTAACACTAACTAGAGATGGTTGCCCGACCAATTGTAAAACAACCCATCCCTCTAATACTAACTATCACAACCAGCATTTTCTCAAAATTTAAGTTATATCAGAGTAAGAGAAAATACGCATCGTGATGTCACGCCGTACAGGGGATAACTGCAGGCGCTCACGCAAAACTCCAAACTCTACAGTTTATATGAAATCCATAAGGTATTAAGTCAAAACTAGTTTAAATTAGATGGATGTATCCCTCGGCACAGTGGATCAACTAGTCCACGAGTAAAAGTATAGTTATACACTGCGGAAAATACTTTGGTTATGTTGATTAACACCCTACATGAGTATAAACATCCCCAAGGGACAACTCATGGCATGCAAGACTCTAGATTTATTATAAGTATGGAAATAGTCTTTACATTAACTAGAAAATAGTATTTTTGTTTTAGAAATATGAGATGTATGAAGTACTAGTAGTAATGCTTTTATAAGTGAAACTACCTAACATTCAACCTAGCATAAAACATTCCCAGAGAGCAAGTAAAAAACAACCACAAAAGGTAAAACTAGCAGCTTAGCAAAGTATTCAACAATTCAAAAGAAAACCACCAGTGGGCATCAACAAACTGACACGAACCCACTAGTCAGTATGTGTGTCTGTACTAATAAGAAAACAACAAAGAACTACCTCTCAAGGTAGAGGAAATCTCTGCAACACTGCAGTCCACTAGCAAACACCAAACCTAGCCGCTATATAGGCTACTGTCCTGAACCTCAGACATTCAAAGAAAGAACACCTCAGTAAGAAAAATACAAGTGGCAAACAAAACTGCCAGTAAACAAGGGAGTAGTAAGATTACTAATCCAAACCTGAATAGATGTCAAAAACACAGTAAACTAACTAGAGATTAAGAACGAAAGAGTACAAGTTTAATCCATAGGAAACAAAAAACGAGACAAAGGCTCAATAAACACATGAATCATTAATACCGTAATGCAACCAGATCTGAGTTAGGACCAACTGGTCAAACCCAAACTAACATACCCAAACGTCTCAAAAACAGGACTGTGTTGGTGGCCATCTAGTCCAACACAACCCAAAAGCCCAAAAACAAGACCCAAACATGCCCGGGTGTAATGATTCACAAAACTAAGCCAACCCAACGAAACCCCATATCCCAAATACCCATAAAATCCAAACTCAAAAAATTCAGCAAAAACCCGACGATTCTAACTTGACAAAACTAAGCCTTTAGAGATACACGTCAAATCGGTGAAAGGACACATGTCTAAGGGAAAAGCGTCAAGTACACTCGATGCCGCGTCGAGTACAGTCAACGCACTTGACGCCATAACTCAACACACTCAACACTTAAACACAGCAGTAAGAACAGACGATGTCGTTGAGTGTGTTCAACTCACTCAGCGCTTTACCACTTAGCTGCCAAAATCAGATGACGGCGTTGAGTGAGTTCATCTCACTCAACGTTGTCAACGTTTTAACACTTATATTGCAGAGTTAAAGAGATGGCGTTGAGTGAGTTCAGCTCACTCAACGCTGTCAACGCTTTTCTATCTAAACAACGACGTTGAGTGAGTTCAGCTCACTCAACGCTGTCGACGCTTTCTACTTAGGATATAACAGACTAAGAGACGGCGTTGAGTGAGTTCAGCTCACTCAACGCTGCCAATTCTTTTCTAAACATAGCTTTACAGAAAAAGAGATGGCGTTGAGTGAGTTCAGCTCACTCAACGCTGTCAACGCTTTTCTACTTAACTTGATGATTAAAGTGACGGTATTGAGTAAGCTAAGCTCACTCAATGCTGTCAACACTTTTAGACTTAGCTTCTAGAATTAACAGAATTATGTTGAGTGTGCTTAGCCCACTCAACGCCGCGTTGAGTGAGTACCACTCACTCAATGCTATTTAACTTAGCTTCACAGACCTCTCAGCAAGGCATTGAGTGCATTCGACACACTCAATGCTTTTATACTTAGGATAAAAACTAAACTTCTACACTAAGATTACACTCAAAGCTTTAGGCTATATACACTCAGCTCCACTCAAAGCTTTTAGATAGAAACCTGCCAGAGGGTTATCATCCCAATAGTACTATACTAACAATTTCTAACTATGTCTAACCTAGACCAGAGATGTTATTACTATCATGATAAGACTCATCTGGCCTACTAGAACAGAAAACTGAAGGGCAAAAAGCATGGCAAGGGTGTAAACACCACTTGCCTCAAGATCTACAGAAAATCATTTTTACACGGGGGAAATCCTACCCTAATCCAACTGATTTTTGTAAGTTTGGAAATCCTACAAGAAATAATTCCTTATACAGATCAATGAAACAAAATAGAAAGGAAGAACAAGCAAGGGGAAAATCACCACTTTCCACAAATCTCCAGAAATTCGGCCAAGCAACGCCCCACCTCACAGATCTGGCCGTAAGACACTTAAGCAACAAAACCTGAAATTTTTTAGAGGAAAATAAGGTAAAAACCGCATACCTAGACCTCTAGAAATCAAAGAAATTGGAAAAGCTTACTGTAGAAATGTAGATCTAGGCGAGATCTACCCGGGTCCACTCTCCAAAGACGAAATCGAGCACCAAAGCTCCATAAATCGGCGGCCGAAGGCTTCGGAATGTCCGCCGCTCTCGTTCTTTCGCAACTGGCCGACGGTTTCACGAGGGAGACAATAAATAGGGTTTTGATGCGATGGGTTTCAATTTATACTTCTTTATCCGATTATTTGAATATAGGATATCATAATTAACTAAATAAAACGTCAAAACGACAGGAAAACCAAACATACCCTGAATTCTACGAAAATTGCACCGTAGCTAAGTACCGATGCTACAAATCCAACGGCGAACTCGAAATCGAAATCCGACGAACCAATCTCGAGTAAACACCTCCCGAAGCCAAAACACAAGCATTCCCAAAGAGGCTCCACCGAGTCACCAAAACAGACCCGGCTCGCTAGGAAAACTTACAAATAGGCTAAACTCAGCCACATAAAGAAAACCCAAGAACTAAAACCCATGCTCTAACAATGGCACACGCCAATCATGCGTTAACGTAACGCCCTGATGTCATAAATACGCCAAATAAAAGAATTAACTAAACATTGAAAATTCAAGAGCGTTACAGGGAGTTCCCCCTACTGGTTTTACATGCACTGGGATCTACACATAAGGTGCAAACTTAAGCTCAGGTTGGCTAATCGTAGGGTCAAAATTGGATATACTTAGTGTGAATTACATATGGCACACCACTACTTCCGATAAGTCAGTTTGTCCCCAAACTGACTAATCAAACGGGGGTGGCACCATTGTTCAATGACTAAGTAGCAATCACATCCGCTCCCCCGACGACACTTCGGCACCGGGCAAAGAAAAGAATGGGGTACAATAAATATATAAATAGTAGTACAAGCAGGTGGTATAGGGATAATCAATATCAGAGCTCCATCAACATATCAGAAATAACTACAATAATTTATACTAACAGTTCTACCATCAACAACAGTGAACAAGTAAAATCCTATAACAGGAGAGTAACTTAAATGAATGTCCATACAGACATATAAGTTAAGGATGGGCTTAACATTAAAGTAACTCATCATATACGAGTGCTCATATAAACTTATATGATAAGGATCTTCTGTACGTAATGCAATGAAATGTTATGAATGACTTGTGATGACTCACCCTTGCTCACACACATGCACTTACTATGTCGACACAGACTTATAGTTCCCACTTTTCGAGCAGGTAGCTAACCTCTTAGGAGCCATCTGTCGAGGCCAGATGGTGATAGTAGAGCAGGCATATCCACTACTATGTTGTCATCCACACTACCTGGCCTCGGCCTCCGTATGCCTCAACACTAAGAACATAATAGCGAAGCTCACTGCATACTACGGCTCAGAGGGGTCTTGGGTAGATGTGCACCAAGAACACATCCCAAACTGGCCTACCGGTGTGGAACGGAAGGAGCCTATGGGACCGTATCACCAAAGGACCAAGCTCAACCATCCAATTGGTACAGAAGGAGCCCCAGGAATGAGCACCGAGGACGAAGCCCAACCGTCCAAAGTCTATCTGTCAACTCCCGTCAGTGTGACAACTGGCGAGCCCGTAAACCTGGCACACTATCCTTAACTAAGGATTATGACACTGCGTGTCAACTCAAACCGCATGCATTTCACATATAAGGGTTCCACACTGAGTCCCTTTTTATTATTCACATTCCGTGCTCAACAGCATGCAAGGGATCCACACAGAGTCCCTTATCAACACATCGTTCCAGTGTGGAAAACACACACGCACTTCCAACCCTTTCACATTTCCATACCACACAAGGGTTCTTTATTTACATAGGTGGCAAGCCACCTTACACAACATACCAATCCCATGCTGCTACCCGTAGGGAGACTCAACTCTAAACAGTGGACTATTATACGCATTCATCTAATCATCATATCACGTGGTCATGCATTAACCTCATACAATTCCTTCTTAAACTCAAGCATTCGCAATCCATTATGCTTCCACAGGAATATCATTTGTTCAACCAACATATCAGTTTATTTGTTTTTTAGCTTACCCAAACCATTTTTTTGTCGACGTCCTTCAGATCGTTTTTACAATCATGTTCCACCAAACCATTTATTTACTTAAGCATCTATCGACTAAATTCCGTCAATCATTTGTTTAGCATAATCACTAATAGTTTAAGTTCAACAACCCACGTGTAAACCTCAACATTAATTTACTATGACTTGTCTACCAAGTTCAAACCCAGTTCTACACTAACATGAGAACAATATGTACACAAGACTTGATTGTACAACAACTTCGACTGGATATTCCCGAGCCTACAGGATTCATATGAAAATGGGTAACCACCTGTTGGAAAGGTCTTTCCAAGGGCTAAAATTTTTGTGTTCAGCCGAAAGCCAAGATTTGGTCGTATCATTCTCGAAAACAGCCTTAAATTTTGCTCCGCACAGAAAATAGATTTCTGCACGCATCTTAAAGTAAGATGAATGACATAGGTTCATCTTCTTCCTTTAGGCATTTATTCAAATTTATATACAGAAATTCCTCCTCACCTATTCACCCCCATTAGACCATTTCTCTTCACGAAACCAAGTCCACCATCTTCATAAAGAAGCGAGGAGAGGTTGAAGACATCAAATGTCTAGGGCACAAGCCCTAGCATCGTCTCTACCTAGGAGATCTTCATCTCACAAGTCAAACTCTTTTGAGTCCACATCTCTCCTAGAAAATAACTACATATCTAGCACTAAGGGAGAGGGTAGGAAGCACACCTCATTTCCGACGGTTCTGGCCATGGATCTTGTCACTCTTCTTGGCGGCATCTTTTCCCATTGGCATTGTTCTTTACGGAAGGAACAATGTCTCCTCCAGCAAAATAACTCTGGCGACTCTTCTTCCTTCCGCTTACGTCGGGGTCGCACTGTAACGGCTTCGGAAAAAAAGTCGAAGTGACGGCTAGCGTTTCCCATAAGTCTCCTTTTATAATGAGGAATTAGGGTTAACTGCATTGGCACGTGTCGGCCTGATATTGAACTGCTCATTATTATTCAAATTAAGTCTTATCAAATAGACCGGTCCAAATAAGTTAATAGGCTCAAATCCTGAAATTTTGGTTCAGACCAGGCATGTGACAACAAGTAGACTGCACCAGAAAATCCACTAAGTCAAATTCGTCGAGTAAGCAACCCTTACTCGGTGAATCGTCGAGTATCATACACTTACTCGACGAATCATTGAGATTTGTCATGACCACTCAACGCCATGTATAAGTACAACACTTCTAAGTTAAAATCATCGAGTATACCTTCTTTACTCGACGAATCGTCGAGTGGCGTCGAGTGCACTCAACGCACTCGACGCCTATAGTTCTCAGAATGATTCTAAGCAAAAGCGTTGAGTGGCGTTGAGTCCACTCAACGCCGCTTTGACTTTACTCAACGCCGCAACCTAATTCGTCGAATGGAGTTGAGTGGTGTTGAGTCCACTCAACGTCGCTTTGACTTCACTCAACGCTGCAACTTTCAGACACTTTTCTAAGTAAAATTCATTGAGTGGCGTTGAGTCCACTCAACGCCACTACTTAATCCGTCGAATGGCATTGAGTGGTGTTGAGTCCACTCAACGCCTCAACTCATTCGTCGAATGGCGTTGAGTGGTGTTGAGTCCACTCAACGCCTCAGCTTATTCGTCGAATGGCGTTGAGTGCACTCAATGCATTAAACGCCATAAGTCCAGAAAAATATTCTAAGTCGCATCTTATCCATTCGTCGAGTATACATATATTCACTCGACGAATTCGTCGGGTATTCATGAAGTTATTCGACGATTAGTATTGGTCTCTCCTCATAAGTCATACTCGATGAATTCGTCGGATATCCGTGATGATATCCGACGAATTTTACTTATCGAGTCTGGAGTACCTCGAGCCTGAGTCAACTCTCCTGACTCAAAACACATATGAGGGGTCTAGCGCGTATCACAAGGAGGGTTGCAGGGGCGTCATTAGGCGGACTAATCTTTGTGGAGTGCTAGCGTTGTGACTGACTCGCACCGCTCCTAGTAACCTATAATTATAAAACACTCAATTAGGAGACAAACAGATTGCCAAAAAGCAACCATAGAAGCACGCAGGTTCCTCAAACATGTGTATTTTAATTCCTAAGTTGACATTCATGGGTTCTTTTTATGTTATAATGGTAACGCATATACATGTGTTCACCACATCTTAAAAGAATTCACCCACGAATTCAAATAAGAAAGACCGACACCAGAGTCTGATACCAACTTTGTAACACCCCCATCCGCCACATAGCATATAACAAAAGGTCCGGCCGGGGCCCGACATCATATTCCACGGACAGACCAAAGAGTTACTAAATGGAAACCATAATCCAATATTTTGTATCCTAACCCAGAGTATATTCTAGCGAAAGTAATTTAGAGGTTATAAATAGAATTCAACTACAACATGAATGTCCACTACCACAACAAGGAATGTAAAACAAATAAACAAATAAGGCCTTGTCCTTACGGCCTTACAATGCTAAACTTGAATTAAAATGTGTTACATACTTCAGCATGCAGGCTAGCCACACATGAACGATAAAATAACCCAAGTAATTTGCTTTGGCCTTCAAGGGCCAGCATAGCATTCCTGGGCTCCAGCCCGCTATTTCCCGCTTGGATCAGCAGCACCTGCACACAACATTCCACCACAAAGGTGGCAAACAAAAGCAACGGTCAACATTAACTAACCAATTTATAACGATCTCACCCCTCACTCAGGGTGGCGGTGCCCCTTCCCTGCAGACATTGGTTTATTCATAACTTGGAAATCAAAATGTGCAACTTAAGCACCATTCGCCACAGATGATGGCGCAAATGCGCAATGCCCCGTGCTCTCAGGCACATTCTTGGTGAACAAAACCTCAAGGGTCACACCACTGTTCACTGATGGTCAATAAAGTTTGAGTTTTTAGTCTCACGGGGCCAAAGCCAGAGACAATGCCCCAAGACTCCAGCAAAGTCATAATGATCTGCAGATCCACTGTATGACTCACTCCAAGACGGACGAGTAGGGTTGGGTACATTTCAGCCATTTCCCGTACTCAATTCATCAGGCGCGTCAACCACGACGCGGGTTGGCATCCACTTTCCCATTTCCGTACAATTCATAACCCTATTATGATCTTAGGTTAGCTCTCATGGCTACCTTAGCTGAGAAATTTAAGTTCTTGCTCCACAAAATAGGCCCCCGCATCTTCGAGAGTCAAGCCTCAATAGCTAAGCAATTTAAGCTCACGCTCAATCTAAGTATAGCCCTCAAGTCTCCTAAAGACAGGCTTCATAAACAACACATAGCTTACTTGAATCTATAGTCGGTGGTAGCACTATTGCCGCACGGTAGGGGACAGACTATCGGTTCTTCCCCCCTCTCAGGTGTTTTCCTGGAGACTACCCCCAGTACTCTCAATGCAGTCATCTGCAGACCCCGCGACTCTGAAATCCATACATTTACCACGGAGTCTTCTCCGGCATACAAAATATATAAACATCACCAATCCAGACCAACCCGTCCGGATGGGCTTCACACAGCATGCCTATTCCGTACTTCGATTCCAGATCCAAATGCAAAACTACGGGGATACACGTATCTACCCGTTGGGAGAACCACATCCACGTGCTCGTGGAGCGTCTACCCTAAAATGCCAAACAAAGGACTTCACATGTCCAACGAAGAGGATCGTTACCCTTGAAGTTCTCTTTGGCGCCATGCGAGAAATCTAGACGGTTGAAATCAACCGCTCCGGCCTTGCCTCCGTAGATCCGAACTCGCTTTTTGAATTCGAACTCTGAATCTCGAATGGAGGCATAAACTCTCTCTTCCGGCGCAGCTGATCCTCCTCCAAAAGACCCAGCCAAGTCCCAACTCCAAAGAAGATGAAGTGTAACGGTCGATCCAGGAATATAAACAAAGCTACCGCCGCGTGATACCTAACTACTGCCGCACAATACCTCAATTCAACGCCTCAATTCGGGCGCAACCACCCAGGCCCTCCAATCACAGGTTAACACGTGGCCACACGGTTACAGAATCATTATCACCAAGCGATAAGATGCTAATGCCTCGTAGTAGCTAGCAACGGTTACGAAACGACCTCTTCAGCTACCGCCACGCGATAGCTACTACATCCAGTAGAAACCCGAGCGCTTAGACAAATTAATTGCGAAGTTACAGCCTGCGGTAACCCTACGGCTGGGCACTAACTTCCCGAGAACTCGGCCAATAAAGTGGCTAATGCCACGCGCTAGAAACCTACCGACACGCGGTAGACTAGGCGTTGAGTCACCTCGCCTCACTCAACGCTCTCAAATCTCTCGACGCCTGAATCCGACTATCCCAGAGCTACGTCCGGCGTTAGCCCTACCACCGGGCGGTAACTTCCTGAAAACTCATTTTCCTGCTTTGGAAATCTTGGGGCATTACACGATAGGCATGAAAGGTCTCGCCAGTGTTAATCAAGTGTTCTTCAGGTCTCGCCAGTGTTCTTTAGATCTCGCATTCACCACAGTGGGATATCGCGGAGGCGAGTGCCTATCTTCTCCAGCACTCGCCCATTTAGGCGAGTGGTGCCCCTATGGACCACTCGCCCAGTGGGATCCAGAGGTGAAGTTAACTGGATGCCCTTGCAGGGCTGTATATAGCCTTCCAAAACAGCGCGGTATGGATGTTGGCAGACTACTTTTGGTTGCATATAACCATTCATAATAGCGGAGTTACTCTATTTACAAGTCAGGTTGTAAAAACTATAAATAGGTCCAAAGGGGTACCTCGGAAAGCAAGCTTTTCTAGTTCTCTTACTCTCTTGTCTTATAGCGCTTTTTGTGGTGCCCTTAGCTCAACACAGGCTAAGGAGGTGAAGCGCTCTAAGATCTTCCGGGTGTGTGCTGGGCAAAGTAAGTGTATGACCACCCCTTCCCCAAGAGTTCAGACTCCACAAGAAGTCGGTTTCCAGTTTCAACAGCAGTAACATAAAATTTAAATCAACAATTTATTTATTACTACCTTATCAAACCACGGATATTGCATGAAAGACAAAAAACAGAGGAAGACAAAAAAACCAAGCTAATGAAGAGAAGATTTCGGCCTTATCAAACCATGAATATTAGCAACTATGAGCCAGAAAAACAAAGCTAAGAAGACATAGTAATATACCTGCAATATGCTAATAGAAGGACATAACTATAGTAACAAAGGAGGAAGACGAAAATATTAGAGAATCTTCTTTGTGCAAGATTCCATATTTATAAAAATAAGGCATAGGACTGTTAGGAAAGAAGAGAAAGAGAAGAATAATGTTCCAGCTGTAGGGCCTACCGGAGAAAGGGACCAAGCTGCTACATAGGATATGTAACATCTTGATGAGTCCCCATTTTATACCGAATTCTGGGCTCATCTAGGCTTCATTTCATGACTTTGCACTACCATTTAGCGCCATTATCACTCCTTTTGGTTCGCTACGACATTCCACGTTTTGTGCACTTTATTAGCCTATTTCTGTGTGTGTGTATTTCCCTCTTGCTATGCATTTTATTAATATCTGTGACTGCCATGATCGACAACCCGTCCAGTTTTCCTGCAGGTTTGGGGATCGTGTGGGCGTCCGGGATAGGGCTTTCATAATTTTTTGGCAAAGGAGTCAATGGTCGTGCGTTTTTACCCACGCACGACCATCAACCTCTTTGGCGCACGATCATCAGTCGTGCACAGTCTGGCTTCTCTTGTGAAAGTTCTGCCCCGCCATATCGCATGGTCACCAGCTATACCACGAACGATAACTGCTCGTGCGTTACCGGTCGTGCGTAGTCATGCCCTCTTTTGAAAAGTTCTGTCTCGCCATTTCGCACGATCACTAATCGTGCGCTGCTGATCGTGCGCGAGCTTTGATTTCCTGGTGCAGGTTCTACAGGTTGTTGTCGCACGGGCGCTGAATTTGTTCGCGCACGACCACTAGTCGTGCGCCAGTGGTCATGCGCGCTATTTAACTCTGCTTCTATAAATCAGCCTGTTCCGCAAATTAGGGTACGGACCCTGGTTCGATCTTTGCCGCCACTTTGCTGTTCCGCATCCCATGAGTTCCATCAATCTCCACCTTCATCCCTACCATCGGGAGGTCATTTTTCGGCGATTCTAAAGCGTTCCGCATCCTCCGGTGATCCTCCCGGCCATTAAAGACCTCTTCTCTGAGCTTTCAACCGAAGAAGATGATGAAGAAAACCTAGAGAACGGACTTAAAGGCCCTCGAGGTGACAGCTCGTCGGTACCGGAAGCCTCCTCGGACTGCGCGTGGAAGCGGATTGACAACCCGTACCTCCGGCCAACAACCGCGGTGGATCTTCACTTTCTTGGTTTAGTCTTTCTCCATCTCTCTTGTTGTATGAAATGACTTAAGCTTGTAATGAACTTCGATTTCTAGTTGTTTTAATTAGATTATTGTTGTTTAATCTTGCTCGTGAGATTTGTGGTTTGATGCGCCTCGCCCAATCTCACTTCACTCCGTTCCTTCGTTCCATTCAATTGCACTCCGAACTAAACACCTCACTCACTGGCTCATCGTCCATTCGCATTATCGAAGTACGGCATCGCGGCCGTTACATCCATCTCACCTTGTGAAGCGGTGATTGCGACCCGCATATTTCGCTTTAGTTTATTTGTTTGCAAAACCACCTTCAAAGCCTTTTATTTTTCCTTTATTTAATTAACTCTCATAACGATAATTTCGGATCGTTCGTTGTTCTATGCTAATTGCATTCCTCAAGAGACCGACACTCGGGGATTCATTCCCAAAACTTTATTACTTGTGCGACCGGTGCGCTTACCATATTTACACGCATCAAATTTTTGGCGCCGTTGTCGGGGAGTGCAACTGTAGAACGATCCATGATTCTGAAAAATTTTGTTATTAGAGTTATTTCGTTTTTTTTATCCCATTCCCCTATGTTGTTATTTCATTGTTGGAGTAGTTAGCTTTACTCGAAGAATTTATGCAAAGTAGTTTTACCCGCTATTTTTGATATTTCTGCAATGTGGGTCAATTTCAATATTCGTTGCCCTCATTGTGGAGACATTTCTCATGCTAGCGATAGATGTCCTCAGAAGTATAGTACCCAGGAAATTCACGACTCTACATTACGTAGATATAAGCCTGTTATCCACCGACCCGCGGAGCCATTACCGCACTACTTTTTTTCGGCTTCAACTGTCGATGCACCACTAAAGCCGGCCAAGCAGTGCATTTTTTGTCGAAGCTGGGATCATGCATTGAAGGATTGCACTTCTTATCTAGCTGAATTGGAAGTGGATGATGAGCCGGATTTTTGGATTATTCCCACTTCAACCTTGAGCAGCACCCCTTCAGCCTCGGTATATGCACCATTGCTATCTCCATGTTTCGGAGAAAGCATTTCTGGTACATGCATCGATGCTTGTGTTGATCCCCATACCTGCATGGATATTTATACTTCTGATGAACATTCATTACCTAGCATTGAGTCTGGTTGCAAAGATCCAGTTATTGACTGTCTGTCTGGTTGATTCGTAGGTGGAAACTAGCATTTCCAGCTTTCTGTTAGATCTTGTTATGGAGGACAACTCTGTGGGCGAGGTTGCTGCTTTTACCTCATGTGAGGATGTTCAATGCACGGACGAGGTGGAGGATGCGCTAGGAACTTCTTGTACCATTCTGGACAGTGGTGTTCAGTTTTCTGCAATTCCACCAATGGGGGATGATTCCGGAATCATCTCCAAGATTGAGGATCCTTTATATTATTCTTCTAATTTATTTCTTGACCTCGTTCTTGTTTCCACATCCCTGTAGGACCCCATCGTAGAACCGGTTCGATCAGTACAAGGGCCTGTAATGCGACCTACGACTGCTAGCGACCATATGCAGGTGGAGTTGGAAATGACGAGCTTCACAAGTTATGTCTTGCCCATGCCTGACATTCATGACAGGTATACTTATACAGGTAGTGGGGCGTTTGTTCTGTCTCCATGCCGATACCCACTACCAAAATGCGAGCATGAACAATTGCCTGAGCATTTCTATTTTCATACGCAAATCAGCTAAGAAATGTTTAGAATTTGAATAAGTCCTGTTGGGAGACAGAAAACCCAATAGTTATCTAGGTAGCTTGTTCTTTTCTTATAAACTGCAAGAACAATATATAAACTGCTAATACAGGTATTTGGTCCACCTTAAGGACGGTAAACAAAAGGGCTATTCGGGAGACAACCCAAGCTTGGACCTTTTTGGTCCCCCTTTTTTGTGCTTTTTACTTTGCTCTTCTATTATATTTTTTGTTATTTGTCTTTTCTTCTGTTCAACCTAATTCGCAGGTACAACATACTTTTGTGCGATGCAGCAACCTCTGCCTTCTGGTATGCTCATTCTTTGGAGCATAGGTACCCTTTCTCCTCAGCCCTCTTTTAATTTTAGATGTCTATTTTCATTTCTGCCTATGTTTTCATTCAAGTCTGGGGGGAAGAGCCGCTTATGCACTCTACGAGCACATTGATAGCATGCCAGTAGTTTTATTTTATGCTTCATTATTATAGAATCCTGCTGCACACACCTTGCCACCCACACGAGCGCGCACTTAACCACGCGCACGGCTCGAGTCAATGTTGTCATTTTGTGTCAATTTTAAAATGGCGGTGCTGACTTTAGATTATAATTTAGAGTAGTTTGAAACTCGTGCAGTGCTCCTAATCGAGTACTCACGTGGTGTAGAAATTATATAGGTTTAATTTTTCTTTATGCTTGTAAATTTATATTTTTTCTGCACTCGTAAATTATGTTTGTCCTACTCAAAATTGTGAATCCGGATCAATCTATCGGTAGCGTAGGAATGTGTGTAGGCGTCTCTAGCTTTGTATTGCTCGAGTCGTGAGGACGGATCATTTCTCTCGGTTGCTAAGAACTTGCCCCAAGCTACTTTCGAAGCATTGGTGCATGGTTAGTCTAGCGTGAGAGTGATGTAGGCCATCATGTTGGCCCGGTTGAGCTTTGTAAGGTCCTAACGTCGCCCTCGCTAGCCCCTTTGTGCCTACCCTTCCTTTTGATTCAGCTCCACTTTATTCGCCAATGCCTCATAGCCGATCCTAGTCGCACGCCCAATTCGAGCATTAGTAGTTTACATTTTACGTTGGGTTGTGATGTGGTGATTCATTTTTGTTATATGTGGATGTGCCCAAAAGAAAAATGTGTTGATTTTGTAAAATAAAAATGTGAAAGCTTAAAAGAAAAATCTATAAAAAGAAAAGAAAAAAAGAGAAAAAGTTTAAATGAACAATCTTTTTGAGATGGGATTGTTGTTTGGAGTAGGCGGTGCACACACCCATTTGTAAAAGTAAGTCTGGGGGTGTGGTGCACCTACGTTTATTTGGTGGTTAGCGGTTACTATTTTTTGTACGTTAGCTCATTTGGGTTTGATGCATTACCCATCTTGTTTATCCTTGTTTTCCTCACCGTAACCCAAGCCCCATTATTACTCGAAGTCCTACGGACTCACGCTAGAGTCAAACTAGTGCCGTGGAGAGAGTGCGAACGGGCAAGCATATGGTCCCCGACATTGGTGGATTCCTTTGGAGGTGATCACGAGCCCCGATCTTTGGCAATGCTTAGCCAAGCGACTTGCCTATTTTCTTCCTACACATGACCGAGCGATTCTCCGGCATTCAATTTTTGAGTAGTGACAATTCTATTTACGTTTGTCGAAAGTTATAAATTTCATAGTATAATTAAAAATTTCTTCTATTATATTTTCTATACACTTGAGTTTTCGATTTCTTGTTCTACTTTAAATTGAAGTTACTTCGTCAGCTAGCTATTTTGGAGTTCACAAGATGATTATTTGCCCGGGACGTGCAAATGGTTAAGTCTGGGGGTGTGATGAGTCCCCATTTCATACCGAATTCTGGACTCATCTAGGCTTCATTTCATGACTTTGCACTACCATTTAGCGCCATTAGCACTCCTTTTGGTTCGCTACGACATTCCACGTCTTGTGCACTTTATTAGCCTATTTTTGTGCGTGTGTGTATTTCCCTCTTGCTATGCATTTTATTAATATCTGTGACTGCCATGATCGACAACCCGTCAAGTTTTCCTGCAGGTTCGGGGATCATGTGGGCGTCCGGGATTGGGCTTTCATCATTTTTTGGCAAAGGAGTCAATTGTCGTGCGTTTTTACCCACGCACGACCATCGACCTCTTTGGCGCACGATCATCGGTCGTGCGCAGTCTGGCTTCTCTTGTGAAAGTTCTGCCCCGCCATATCGCACGGTCACCAGCTATACCGCGCATGATCACTGCTCGTGCGTTGCCGGTCGTGCGCAGTCATGCCCTCTTTTGAAAAGTTCTGTCTCGCCATTTCACACGATCACTGATCGTGCGCTGCTGATCGTGCGCGAGCTTTGATTTCCTGGTGCAGGTTCTACAGGTTGTTGTCGCACGGGCGCTTACTTTGTTCGCGCACAACCACTGGTCGTGCGCCAGTGGTTGTGCGCGCTATTTAACTCTGCTTCTATAAATCAGCCTGTTCAGCAAATTAGGGTACGGACCCTGGATCGATCTTTGCCGCCACTTAGCCATTCCGCATCCCAGGAGTTCCATCCATCTCCACCTTCATCCCTACCATCGGGAGGTCATTTTCCGGCGATTCTAAAGCGTTCTGCATCCTCCGGTGATCCTCCCGGCCATTAAAGACCTCTTCTCCGAGCTTTCCACCGAAGAAGATGATGAAGACAACCTAGAGAACGGACTTAAAGGCCCTCGAGGTGACAGCTCGTCGGTTCCAGAAGCCTCCTCAGACTGCGCGTGGAAGCGGATTGACAACCCGCACCTCCGGCCAACAACCGCGGTGGATCTTCACTTTCTTGGTTTAGTCTTTCTCCATCTCTCTTGTTGTATGAAATGACTTAAGCTTGTAATGAACTTCGATTTCTAGTTGTTTTAATTAGATTATTGTTGTTTAATCTTGCTCGTGAGATTTGTAATTTGATGCGCCTCGCCCCATCTCACTTCACTCCGTTCCTTCGTTCCATTCGATTGCACTCTGCACTAAACACCTCACTCACAGGCTCACCGTCCATTCGCCTTACCTAAGTACGGCATCGCGGCCGTTACATCCATCTCACCTTGTGAAGCGGTGATTGTGACCCGCATATTTCGCTTTAGTTTATTTGTTTGCAAAACCACCTTCAAAGCCCTTTATTTTTCCTTTATTTAATTAACTCTCATAACGATAATTTCGTATCGTTCGTTTTCTTACGCTAATTGCATTCCTCAAGAGACCGACACTCAGGGATTCATTCCAAAAACTTTAAACTTGTGCGATCGGTGCGCTTGCCGTATTTACACGCATCACATCTCATTTCCAACTAGACTCCTAAGAGTGGTTTTTTTCATGACTAGGTCATGACAAAACCCTAGGAAGCCCAAGAAGATCAAGTGAGCTTAGGCATGAAGTTGGAAATCACCATGGTCTTCAAATAGTAGAATCATAAACAATAGTTTAGGATGACCATAGGGCTTCACCATGACTCCATGACCCCACCACAACATCCCTAACCAATTAGAGGGTCCATTAGAGCCATAGGGATCCATTGGGGTCAACCCAAAGTGGTTAAATTGACATAAGACCACCATAGGCCTAAATTGGGCAAGGTGCCCTAACTAATGACAATTGGCCTCTAATGTGTCGAACTAACACTACCCAAGTCTTCCTAGACCTTAGGAGAGGTCATTGAGTCTTTAAGGACCCATTGGAGTCAACCCAAAAGGTCAAATTGACCTAGGTCAACTCTACTCAAGTGTTAGGTCAAGTTGGCTCAAATGGGCTAACTCAAACTCAAATCCAAATCCACTTGGGCTAACCTCATTTGAATTATTCATATGGGTTAATTGGGTGTTTTTGGCTGAAATAATCATTAAAATTCGTCCACGGTGACTAGGAGAGAGAAAATGAGAGTTCCCCCAATTTCTAGAGAGAGAAAGTGAGCTTTAATGACTATGGAAGGCCAAGGGGCCTCCTCCCTTCTTCTCTAATGGCTTGATTCATTTTCCCCCATTAGAGGAGATCAACAGGTTTTCTAGGCTATACAGTGGCTGCATTCAGTGGATTCTTCCATGGCAAAAATTGAGCTCTTGTGGCCATTAATGGTATTGAAGCCATGACCCCTCCACCCACCCCCCCCCCCCCCTTTGGCTCTTTTAAAAGACTCCCCAAGGTTAGAGGAATCGTTTCCACCATTTTCCTTAAGAAACCAAGCCCTCTGGCTGCACAATTGCAGAGCACCAAAAAGCTCCACCGCCAGAAATGGCGACGCGGTGGCCAGCAAGGGAACAACCCTCCACTAAGGTCCTCCTCTACTCCTCTCTTCGTGGGCTAGATCCTTAGATATTTTAGGAGAGAAATCGGGCTAAATTGAGCCAGATTGGAGAGGAGATTTTCTAAATTTTTCATGGATTTTCAACCTTGCGGGATCGTTGAAAACCGCCCCTTCGGCGGTCGTGCAACCGCCCGACGATAACCCCCACCTCAACGAAGGTTGTGGCGGTGGTGGCCGGCCAGGGAGGTGGATGGGTGGCTAGAAAAATTGATTGGGAGATGCCCCAGGTCAGGCTGATCACATACCTTGGCTGGAGGAAGAAGATGACCAGGATCCCTCTGATCTGCTTTAAGATCTGTGTTGGATCCTATTTATTTAATTTTGATTTTTGTATTTTTCTATCCTTTTTATTGGGCTATCTTAAATTTAATATTAAAAATACCTAACGCACCATACAAAAAAATTGGCGAACATAAAAATTGTAGTTTTTGAAGTCTAGTTTAATTTAAAATTTATTTCAACCCATTTGGGTAAGTGGTTTGACGACAGAACTCATTTTGGTGAGGTCTATACATAGGATTTAACAGTGGTTGATTTGAGTGCCCCCATCAATTTATCCATTTAAATAACTTAAAATTTGGACTGGTGGTCACTCTTATCTATACCAACAACATATCCAAAAATGGGAATTTTTGGATATATTTTCCTATAGTTTTTGTAAATATTTAATAAACCATAAATAATTGAATTTTAGGGTCTAATTACCTCAACTGTACCCAACATTTTGGTGGCTGACTCTTAGGGTCATTATTTGACCCTAATAAAAATATCAGCCCAATTGGGTTTGATTTGTATAGGTTTTGGTGTGACCAAAGTTTGGTCCCCTAAGGGGTAAATTAGGGCAAAAGAGTGTTTGGGGCATGGAGGGGCCAATTCTCACCCAAATGGGTTGGAACTTTGGCCAGAGCCCCATGGTCAGTAAAAACACCCTATCATGGAGTTGAGATGGATTGGGGTGTTTTAGCCTTAGGACCCTAGTTCAAACCCGAAGGTTGAACTTTGGGGGTTTGTGAAGGATACAGGGTGATATGTCCTTGTATAGACTTGGTGTTTAGTCCTTGTTATTCTTGGGTGGTGAAATACCCTAGGGAGAAATTTGGTGACATTTAGACCTAGACACATAACTTAAACCAATTAGGGTTAGTTTAGGCTTATACCTTTTAGGAAAATATTGAAGGGTCATGACCTTGGATCCTTAGGAAATTTTGGCAGAAAGGTTTTTATAACAATATGAGTCTCTAGAAATTATTGTAGAATGTTTGGAAGACAGTAGCTTGTACTTGTAGTTTTAATCCTTGTTTTGCCCCTATTGATGATTTTGATAAAATAGTGGCTAAAATAACTTAGAATATTATGAAACTTAATCAGTAATGTTTTGTGATCATATTAAATCTCTGGTAGGTTTTGTATAATTTTTGGATTAATTTTAGTGATGCTTCATTCTTTACATATATTTATTGGTATTATTTTGGATTAATTAATTACAGGTTAATTCTTTTATGAAAATTAGTGAAATTTGGTTCTCTCTAATATTTTGGCATCTTGTAGTGTTCATAAATTTTGAGTGGTCATAACTTAAGAAAATCTAGTACTTCATGTTCAAAATTACCCATGGCCTAACTTTTTGGAAAATTAAATAATGTCAAATTAATTAGGAAAATTATAATTTTCTAGATTTAGGCTAAACTTGTCATGATATACTCCCATTAAATATCTTAAGACTTTTGGATAAAAATTTGGAGTACCTCCTATCATGTACATCATATAGCTTAGGTTTGTCTGCGTATAGTAAAACTACAGAAAATTGGGATAGCATGTGAAATGAGATTAGGGAGTTGGGGTTTAATGTTTTACTGGTTTTCGTGAGTGTAAATAGGTTCATCATTAGGAATCATGATGAGGAAAGTGCTGGGTTGACTTGTGTTAAGTGGTGCGCGGGATCGACGAAATATCGTCTTTCCTGTGAAGAGGAAGGGTCAAATACACTAGGGTTAGATCCAATATAACATTAAAAGGGATCATGGATTGGGTATTAACCAATAAAAGTAAGTGCCTTGCGAAAGAGAACGATGAACTTCAGCTACCATCATAGTTCCTAGTGCCCTGTGAGAGCCCTTCACCGGGAATACCAAGGGCAGTCCAAGGTTAACGTAAAACGTAAGAGTAATTAGAAATACTTTAGGATTACACCTACACTCACACTCCCGGTGTTGTGGGAGTTAGGATGGGTCTCACGAGCAGTAGGCTTGGTGGTTGTGGAAATGGGCAGGTTACTCGGCGAGCCGATAGCTCGATAGATAATTGTGACGGACGGGATAGTCCGGGGAGCTTTGGCTCGGTGGGAGAATATAATACTTTTGCATGTGCATAAGATAAAAGGTAGGTGGGTCTTCCGTATTGGACTGTCATTCACACCGATGTCGATACGCTGAATCGGCGGGTGTGGTTTACACTTATTCAAAGGAAGTCTGGTAGATATGGTCAGCATTAGTACGTGGTGACTCTGGGTTGTGTCCTTCCAGAGGTGTACGTAAGGGCTAGGTCTGGTAGTGTGGATACTCGCCTAGGAGTGGGGGGGGGCCGACCCACTGTCTCCGTTTGCCACTACGGAGGTTCTTGGGAGTGAAGCTAGCTGCCCAAAAAGGGGGAACTAAAGGTCTGTGCGCATAGAGTCGCGTGTGTGTGTTGCACTTGCATGAATCATGGCATAACATAGCACTACACTCATACTTCCATATAAACCTGACACCCCGTCGTATAAATCGGTATGAGACTTTTTATACGATGGGAGCCTTGCAAAAGACCCCTTAACTTATAAGTTTGTATGGACATTCATATAAGTTAAGGTTTCTTGTTTCTTAGTTTACCTTTCATGTACTTATTGCTTATCTAGTTGTTTACATTATTTGCTTACTAATAATTATTGTGGCTTTATACTCATGATAGATTAGATCCGTCATCACCTGCTTTCTTTGTAATCTCCACCTTCATTACCTACCCTTTCCTTCTCCCCGCTCGGTGCCTAGGAGCCATGGGGGATGATAGGACTTAGCCTTTTTGACTAACGTCGACAACCACAACATTTCAGAGACTCCGGATGGGAGACAGGGAGCAGCAGTAGGGGATACAGCACAAGCGGAGTTCGGTGCACCTGGAGGTGGGTCAGTCTAGCACAAGAGCACCGGCTACTGGCTCCGCGAGTGATTAGTTTACTTAGCTTCCACGAGAGTTTGTAGTGAGGATTGATGTACCGGGCTTGAGCCCGTTTATATTTCTTTGTACTGTTTTACTTCAGTACTTTTATTATCTTGCGGACTTATCGTGGTTTCATATTATATGTTATTGTGGACTTAGCTTTATCTGAACTGTGCGTAAGCTTCTTTCTCTTTGGTGATCGTAAAGGCCGACAGGATCGGCGTTTTGTAGTGGAGACCTTCCCGAGTGTCAGTGTCACCGCAAATCGGCGATTCTGGGCATAAGACCCCGGTGATTTAAAAAAAAAGGGGTCTTACAGGATATGCCTCTTGTTGATAAGGAAGATTGTTGTGAGCTATTGATAAGGCAAAATCTGAGAAACAAATGCCGAAAATAGAGAATCTGAGCAGGAAGAGAGGAGGAGCTTGTTGAAGGAAGCTCGCAGCAGTCGGAAGGCTCTGTCTAGGAGGCTTGAGGCTCTGATAAGGCAGATTGCTCTGAAGAGGTGCTGTCCGGAAGGCTTGAGGCTCTGTCGAGGAGGAGAAGATTTGGAATCGCAATGGAGGAGGAGACTTGAGGAAGTGTTAAAGTGGTATAGATGTGCTTTCGGCGGAGGCGTTGTCGACGTACAGGAGTAAGCTAATGTTGCTTTCGGCGCGGGTGGCAGTCGAGGAGGAGACTTCCGTGGTTGAGGCAGGATGCTTGAGAAGAAAGCGAATGGGTCAAAAAGTTGGTGGGAGGTGACAGGAGAAGAAAGTGCATGGATGCTCGAGCTAAGATTCAAAATTCAGAATTAAAGTCAAAAGACCAAAAAAGTTGCGTGATTTCAAATATAATCCGACGGTGACAGTTCCTTACAACATTTTGATCGTGTGGTTCAAATTAAAAATTCGCTGTGCTTTGAAGATATCTATATTTTTATATAATAAAGATATATATATATATATAAACATATATATAGATTTAATATAAAAACGCAACATGTGCACATTTCTTAGGTACAAGACTGCATTTTTAGGAAAAGTTGTCAACATGAAAGTTGTAGATCTCGACAAGATCTACAACTTTCATGTTGACCACGTTTCCTAAAAATACATTTTACTAGGTATATTTTCAAATGGCACGGAACCGGGCGGAACTTTTGCGAATTCGCAAAAGTTCCGCCCGGTTCCGCGCCATTTGAAAATATACCTAGTAAAATGTATTTTTAGGAAACGTGGTCAACATGAAAGTTGTAGATCTTGTCGAGATCTACAACTTTCATGTCACCACTTTTCCTAAAAATACATTTTACTAGGTGTATTTTTCGTATTACGCATCCCTGTGTATATAACCTATGTGCACAAGCCGCGTATATACATTAACCCCTATATATATAGGGGGGTTTGATCTGGTGCGGGCATAATTCCTGCGGGTGTGCGGGCGTGCAGGCGTGCGGTGCGGGCAAGCAACAATACGGGGCGACAACAGGAGGTTGCGGCTCGCCGGCCGCCCAGGAAGAATACAGGGCGGCTGTGGCACACCGACAAATCCATGGCGACCGGTGGCAGGCGAGCCCGCAGCCGCCGCCCCTGGATTCGTCAGCGTGCACGTCAGCGAATCTAGGGCGTCTGGTTGCCAGTGAGCCCGCGGCCACCAGCCGCCGCCCTTTAAAAAAATTTCACGATGGTGCAAATGTTTTTACAGGGCTGCGGGCTCGCCGGCCACCAGCCGCCCTGGATTCGCCGTCGCGCTCACCGACAAATCCAGGGCGTCCGGTGGGCGGCGAGCCCTTAGCCGCCGACCGCCACCCTCTAAAAAAGTTTGACTGCAGTGCAAATTTTTTTACAGGGCGGTGACCGCCAGCTACGGGCTCGCCGGCCACCGACCGCCCTTGATTCGCCGACGAGCATGCCGGCGAACCCATGGTGGTCGGTGGCCGGCGAGCTCACATCCGCTGGTTAGCCCGCACGCCGTTGGATTGCTGAAATGAGGGACAAGCTCAATAAATCATAAGGCTCAAAAATTATGCACGCATGCCCGCACATAATTCGGTCGTATATGAGACATATCCTCTCTCTCTCCACACACACACACACACAAGCACAATAAATCATACAGCCCAGGACAGTACCCGGACTGTGATGGCGGGCTTCGCCCCTCCCCGACGGGAGTGACAGCTTGTCAAAATTTATAAGATTTGTCATAATAAATCCTGAAGAATTTATGTCAGTTTGTAAACAAAATAAGAATGTCTACCTGTACATGATTTTCTTCATATTAATACAGGAATAAAATATATAATAATATCTATACTATATATACAAAGAAAAGTGTGGAGAGCTATTGTGATTTTACGGTCTAACATCTGAGTCCCATTAGCTTATTCTCAATCGTTGAATTTTGGAGGAGCATGTCCTGCAAAAAAATTATTCATAGGACTAATTAGGAAAAATCCCAATAAAAAAAACGGGTTCATGGTTTTGGCCGCAGCCGGCGCTAGAGCCGCCGCCTTATCCTGCCGGGCGACCACCGACGGACTCGCCGGTCTCCGACGAACAACCTAGGGGTAGCCCGACGGAGAACCGGCAGAGCCACCGCCGGTGGTGGCCCTTACCATGAGCTACAGGTTACCGTGAGCTACAAGTAACCTGTAGCTCATGGTCAGGGCCACCGCCGATGGTAGCCCTACCGGAGCGCCGTCGGGCTACCCCGACGGATTTGCCGGAGACCTGCGAGTACGTCGATGGTCGCCCGACATGCAGGCGGCGGCCAAAACCGTGAAAACCTTTTTATTTTTTATTTCTTTAAAATTTTGTTAGAGAACAATATTTTTAAATTTTTATTTTTATTTTTGTTAATGTTATTAATTTTTATTTTTGTTACTATTTTTAAAATGTTTAAATAAATAATATTGATATATAATAGAATTATATAATTTTAAAATTATTTAAACATTTTTTATTATGTAAATTAAATTAAAAGAGGGGTAATCAGTCGGGGTCGGACAGGGTACTGTCGCGCGGGACATGAGAGGTCCTCCGTGCACTGTCACTCGAATTAATGCATATTAATATAGGAATATAATAATAATCCAAATGAGTAAAATGTAAATACTAAAATAATTGGAACATGGGAAGAGTGATTTATTGGCTACCCTAACGGGATTGGTGTTGATTGGTGAAAAAAACAATTGTTTTAGGGCGTGTTTGGAAAATCTTTTCAAAGAGGAAAATGAGTGGTGACAAAAGATTGGTAGAAAAGTAGCTTTTGAAAAATGTCAAATAAAAAAAGAGAACTGTTTGAGTAAACTCAATTTATAGAGCTTTTCAGAAAGAGAAACACTTTATACACCGTTTGACAAATCTCCGTGGCGGTAACTTTTTTTTATTAAAAAAATACGTCCGGGGAAAATGAGCGCGCGGGAGGAAAATGTGCGTCCAGGCGAAAAATGTGCACCCGACCAAAAATAAACGTTGGGGGGAAGACGCCATTTTTTTCGCCCAGACACGTTTTTTTAGCGGGAGCTGTTTTTTCGCTCGGGCGCGGTTTTTTCACCTGCGCGCGATTTTTTCGAACGAGCGCGATTTTTTCGCTCTGGCGCGTTTTTTTTCGCCTGGACGATGTTTTTTCGCCCGAACGCAGTTTTTTTGCAGGGACGCGGTTTTTTCACCCGGACGCGGTTTTTTCACCCGACCGTGAATTTTTCTCCCGGGTGCGATATTTTCCGCCCGAGTGTAAATTTTTCGGGCGGGCGCTATATTTTCGCCCGAGCGCCAACTTTTTAGTCGAACATGAATTTTTCGTCCTGGCGCGATTTTTTCGCCCGGGGGCGAATATTTCGCCCGGACATGATTTTTTTGCACTGACGTGAATTTTTAGCACGGACACGATGTTTTCTCACAGACTTGATATTTTCGCCTGAAAGCGAAAAAATGCATTCGAGCGAAAAAATAGCATCTGGGTGAAAAAATACGCGGCCGGGAAAAAAATCACGAACGAGCAAAAAAATCACGCCTAGGAAAAAAAATTCACGTTCGAGCAAAAAATTCGCCACGGGCGCGCTCAGGCCACAAAATCTCGCCTGGGCGAAAAAATCACGCCCAGACAAAAAATATCGCTCACGGACGGAAAATTCGCTCCCGGTCGAAAAATTCACGACCGAGAAAAAAAAAACAGCTCCCGGGGCGAAAAATCGTTCTCAGGGAAAAAAACCGCGCTAGGGCAAAAAATTACGTCGGGGAGAAAAAACAGTTCACTGGCGAAACAAACAAGCTCCGATGAAAAAACATCGCTCTTGGGCGAAAAATTTGAGCCCGGGAAAAAAATTCGCTCACGGCCAAAAAATCGCGCCCGGGAAAAAAAATCTCGCCCGTGCGAAAATATCGCGCCCGGGCAAAAAAAATTCGCCCTGGCGAAAAAATCGCACCGGTGCAAAAAAATCACGCCCGGAGGGAAAAAATCGGCCCAGGCGAATAAACGCATCCGGGCCAAAAAAACTACGCACAGGCGAAAAAACTGCACTAGGGCGAAAAAAACGCACTAGGCAAAAAACTCGTGCCCGGAAGAAAAAATCGGGCCCAGGCAAAAAAATTGCGCTCGGACGAAAAATTCGCGTCCGGACAAAAAAATCGGTCCGGGCGAAAAAAAAACCCGCCGAGCGAAAAAGATCTTGCACGGGCAAAAAAATCGCACTCGAGCGAAAAAAACACACCCGGGCAAAAAACCCTGCACTTGGGCGAAAAATGCCAGCCCGGGCGAAAATTTCGTGCTCGGGCGAAAAATTCGCGCCCGTGCGTAAAATATGTTGTCAGTTGAAAAATTCGTGCCCAGACAAAAAAATATGCCCGGGTAAAAAAATTATGCCCGCGAAAAAATTCGCGGTTGGACAAAAAAATCAAGTTGGAGATTTTTTAAGAGATAAACTTTTTTGTGATGAAGAAGTGCTTTTCGAAAAGGTAAAAGTAGGTGACAAGTGACTTTTCCGAAAGATGAAAAAATGGAGTTTTCCGCGGTAGCTTTTCGCACTGGTAGACAATCCAAACGGTTTCTTAAGTGTAGTAGCGTTTTCCATAAAATGAAAAGGAGCTAAAAAACCCTCCCAAACAGGCCCCTAGTCTGCACGACGGTGATTGGCCCGCAGTGGTGCCCAATGGTGACTTCGAAGCCCATAAAGCGGGGCACGCGTGGTTTACAATTTTTTTTGTCCGGCATCGTGGGTTCCATTTGTTTTTTAGTGTATAAATTATCAAAGAGGGTCACCTGTTTGTAAATTAATACATGAGCGGGCCTAATTGGGTGCGCCTAGTCGAGAATGCAGGTTACTTGGTATGTGCTATTGTTGCTGGTCAATCTTGCACATGGGAGTTTTTTTCAAAATCACATGGGTAAAGTTGTAACTTCACATCCTAGGTCAGGAGTCCTACAAAAAATATAAGTTTAGAATACTGTATCATCATAAGTTTAGAAAACTTAGGAAAAATATATGGGTGATCTTGATTTGTTCATTTGATCGAACGACAGAGATGTTATGATCTAATCAGATCGGCCAATGAAAACTTTGAATCAACTGTCACGATTGAAAGTTGGTTTCATATAGTTTACTAAATTATATAGCTATGGTATTTTCGTTTAAGTAGTGATAGATATAGAAATATGTACACACATGTGACAGTATATGAGGGCCTCTGTGCCCCGCGCGACAGCATCTCACCGGCAGCAGGCCTCGCCCGCCCTATGATTTTTAGAATTATTAGTTATTATTGTTTTAATTAACTAAATTTATTATTTTGTTTTATATAACTAAAAAAATAATATGAATAATAAAAATAATAACAATAAAACCAACCGACGCTATATGCTTTAAAATTCTTTAGTCCCACTTGGTTCTTTCATTTTCATATTGAGGATATATTATTTAATGTCACCAAGTCAAATAAAAATTAATATATAAATTGTTGTTATGATCACATCAATTTCTAATATTTTTTCATACATATATAAGTAAAATTGTAATTTCATATTGTATTGTAAGAGACTCTTTAAAATATAGGTTTAGGACTCTCTATTATACTAGGTGTAGGAGCACTATAAAAAAAATAAACGGACGGGCCGGCAGTGATACCCAATGATGACTTGAAAGCCCATAAAACGGGGCACGCGTGGTTTACAATTCTTTTTTTATCCGACTTTGTGGGTTCCATTTGTTTTTTAGTGTATAAATTATCAAAGAGGGTCACCTGTTTGTAAATTAATACAAGAGCGAGGCTAATTGGGTGCACCTAGTCGGGAGTGCAGGTTACTTGGTTTGTGCTATTGTTGCCGGTCAATCTTGCTCACTGGATTTTTTTCAAAATCAAATGGGTAAAGTTGTAACTTCACATCTTAGGTTAGGAGCCCTACAAAAAATATATGTTTAGGACACCCTATCATTTTAAATTGAGGAGACCTAGGAAAAATATATAGACGATCTTGATTTGTTTATGTGATCGAATGACAAAAATGTAATGATCTAATCAGATCGGTTAATGGAAACTTTGAATCAACCGTCACGATTGAAAGTCGGTTTCATATAGTTAACTAAATTATATAGTTATGGTATTTTCATTTAAGTAGTAATAGATATAGAAATATATACGCATGAGTGACTGCGTACGAGGGCCTTTGTGTCCCACGCGACAGTATTCCTGCGGCGACGGGCTTCGCCCGCCCTACGATTTTTAAAATTATTAGTTATTATTGTTTTAATTAACTAAATTTATTATTTTGTTTTAATTAACTAAAAAAATAAAATAAATAATAATAATAATAATAATAAAACCAACCGGCGATATATGCTTTAAAATACTCCGGTCCCACTTCGTTCTCTTTCATTTTCATATTCAGTATGAGCATTTTCGTACGGGTTATGCTCGTGCTCGATGCTCTCGGGCGGCCTTCGGCCGCATCAGGCGGGCTTCGACCGTCTGCGCACGGCTTCGCCCGCGCCTGATACTCCGGGCGGCCTTCGGCCGCATAGTCGCCCGCTTCGACGCAATATACCAGCTCGGCGTCGCACCCGCCACCCGCGGCCCCCGGAGCACTCATGCGCCGCACCAGCACCAAAGTGCTCTGGGGGCCGCGGGTGCGACGACGAGCTGGTGCATTGCGTTGAAGCGGGCGACTATGCGGCCGAAAGCCGCCCGGAGCATCAGACGCAGGCGTAACCCGTGTGCAGGCATAACCCGTGCGCAGGCGTAACCCGTGCGCAGGCGGGCGAAGCCCTCCTGATGCGACCGAAGCCCGCCCGAGAGCATAGAGCACGGGCATAGCCCGTGCAAAGATGCTCGTATTATTAATATATAATATAAATATAAATTATAAATAATATTATTTATTATATATATATATATATATATATATAAGTAACTGACAATAGTTACTGTAGAATTCCAGAATTTCTGGTTTATATTAAGTATAGATATATTAATTAATGTCACCAAGTCATTTGAAAATTAATATATAAATTGCTTTTATGATCACATTAATTTCTGATATTTTTTAAAGATAAAATTGTAATTTCATATTGTATGGTATGAGACTCATTAAAATATAGGTTTAGGACTCTCTACTATCCTAGGTGTAGGAGCCCTATAAAAAAAAATAAACGGACCGACCGGCAGTGAAGCCCAATGGTGACTTGGAAGCCCATAAAATGGGGCATGCGTGGTTTACATTTCTTTTTTTGTCCTGTGTCGTGGGTTCCATTTGTTTTTTAGCGTATAAATTATCAAAGAGGGTCACCTGTTTGTAAATTAATACATGAGCGAACCTAATTGGGTGCGCCTAGCCGGGAGTGCAGGAAGTGGCAGAACTAGGATTTTGAAGTCGCACGGGCACAATCTAAGTACTGTCAATTAGGGTGGCAGCACACCGCGACAGCGCAAATATATTTTTGTAAGAAAAATATTGAACACAATATTACAATCAAAAATTGAACAAAAAATTACAAAAGAAAGGTTTAGATCTGAAAAACTTACAATTCAACCTGTCGATCTTTCTGCTACACTCCCCTTTTTGGCTCTTCTCATGTTTTATGGATCCGGATCCCCTGGAGTTCCTCCGGGAACTTCAGGGGGTGGAGTTTCTCATTTGCACAATAATGGAGCGGAATTACAAAAAGTGGTTAACATGAAAGTTATTCATCTCGGAGATATCTACAACTTTCATGTTAACCACTTTTTTAATTCCGCTTTGTTATTGCGTAAATGAGGAACTCCACTCCCTGGAGTTCCCGGAGGAACTCCAGGGGATCCGGATCCCTCTAATTTCTCGATGAACACTCCAGTGACTCCCCTCCATTTCTCTTATAGATCATCGTCGACCTCCCACCTCCACCGACTCCCACCATCATCAGAAAATTAACTTGCAGAAATCACTGAAATATTATAATGATCATATTGCTGCAGTTCATTTTCGTCACCTGAACTATGAAGACAACTAGAAAACTGGTTATTTATTAAAAAATTGTTTATTCCTAATATGATTCATACAATCATACAGATATAGAAATCAGAAGAACATTCAACTGCTTCAAATCTGTTTGAAGTATTTTATCGGATGGGAAAAGAAACTCGAAAGAACTATGATTCTTAATCACCCTGCATACATGTCAAAAATCAAATAATATAAACAACAAAATCTAATAATGCATAGTAAAATAGACAGATCTTGCAAAATTCACATAGTAATTTCTTAATCGGGCATATCAAACTGCAAATCAATCAACGTAAGAAAAAAAATTGAACAGTTGTGCAAAATTGATAGTGTGGAGAAGAACGCGACATTCAGAATGAGTAGGAAGTCTTGAATCTTCATTGAGAGATCTCGTGCTACTTATAACGCAAATTTTATCATCATCATATCATTCCAAATTTCACTTAACCATCTAGTAGTTTAAGAATAGATTTGAACATAGATATTAAGAAATAAAGTTGAAATAAAAGATTAACAGAGAGGAAATTAAACAAGATTGTTCTCTCAGATAAATGCTCTCGATTGTCCACATGATAATTACAATGGATTTGCATCGGACTCTACATCTTAGTCAGTTGATCATCACCGAGAAACCACATAACAAACTATAAACTCGTTTTGATTTCAAGGTCTGTGTTCTGTGAAATCTGGACTGAAATCAGTCCAGATTTCACAAAAATCTGGACTGATTGAAGAAGAAGAAGAAGAAGTATCGGCCACGGGAGCCGAAGCCAGAGCCGGAGCCGGAGCCGGAGCAGGTAGCGATAGACGGGATCAGGAGCGGCGATGAAACCTACGGGATCGAGAGCGGCGATGAAACCTAATTTAGCGATAAAAAATCGGTCGAGCACGTGCCCTAGCGTGCCCAAGGGTAGTTCTGCCACTCACGTTACTTGGTTTGTGTTGTTGTTGTTGCTGGTCAATCTTCCTTATGGGATTTTTTTAAAAATCATAAGGGTAAAGTTGTAATTTCATGTCCTAGGTTAGGAGCCCTATAAAAAATATAGGTTTAGGACACCCTACCATCACAGCTTTGGGAGACCTAAGAAAAAAATATGGACAGGTCTTGATTTGTTCATGTGATCGAACGGTAGAGATGTTATGATCTAATCAGATCCAACAATGAAAACATTGAATCAACGATCGCAATTGAATGTTGGTCTAATATAGTTTACTAAATTATATAGCAGTGATATTTCCATCTAAGTAGTAATAGATATATATATATACACACATACATGAATGACAATGTACTGGAATCCTGGTGCCCCGCACGATAGTCCCCCGCCGGCAGGCTTCGCCCGCCCTACGATTTTTAGAATTATTTGCTATTATTGTTTTAATTAACTAAATTTATTATTTTGTTTTAAGTAACTAAAAAATTAAAAAATATATTAAAAAAAAAAATTCAACCGGCGCTATATTAATTAATGTCACCAAGTCTTTTGAAAATTAATATATAAATTGCTGCTATGATCACTTGTAATTTTTTATTATTTAAGGAGAATTGCTTAAAATTTTTGTCTATATTATTTTATCTATAGAAAGATAAAATTGTAATTTCACATTGTAGGGTAGGAGACTCATTAAAATATAGGTTTAGGACTCTATACTATCCTAGGTGTAGGAACCCTATAAAAAATAAATGGACGGTCCAGATTGATTTGATGATATGTCGGTGATCGAACGATTGAAATGTTATGATCTAAACGGATCAAATGGTCTTGATTGATTGGATGGTATGACAAAGTTATGTGATATGACATTAAAGTATTTCTTTATATATATAGTAAAGATATATCTATATTATATATACAAAGATATATCACCGACCAATCACAGCGCGCGACGTTACAGCGTCCCTCCCCAAGATTAATCTCAACTGTCTGATCTGATTAGATCATAAGATCTCAGGATTTCGATTGCAGATACGAATCAGAACCGTCCATATATTTCTTATAGGTCTCCTAAACCTACTGAAAGTCTTGTTTTCAAGGCCATCTAAACACCTAGAGGGGAGGGTGAATAGGTTTTAGGTCACTTTTTGATTTCTGTAGACCTTAACTGATTTTGCTGTGCTTAGTGATTAGGTTATTTTTGCTTTCAAGATCAATCACAGTTGACATAGTTGATTTATAGTGATTCTCCGATCTTGGGTACGTCCAATGTCCCCCACCTCTCTAACAGTGTGTTAGATGAGGCACAACACCAACACTTGGCTCCTAAGAGCTTACAACACAAATCCCGCAGGACCTCTCAATCTTCTCTAAGACCTACCACTCGGGCACTAAGCCCTACTTAAGATCCAAAGGATCCTACAACTCAGGCATAAGCCCTACACTCAGATCCAAAATGGATCCTACACTCAGATTAACAAATGATCCTACCTCAGCCTTTATAATATATGCCTATAACTCGGATTCACGCAGGAATCTTACCTCACAGCCTTTATAGATCAGGTCTACACTCAAATCCTAAAGGATCCTATAGAATAAACAATGAATGTGTTGATTTTGACACTAGAGGATTTCTCTGTGTCTGCCTTCCTGGACAGAGATTATCTCAGCCCTAGCTCCTGTAGATATTTGGGAACTCTGCTTCTTCTCCTTTTTCAGAATATGATTCTCCGAACTTGCTGTCACAGATGAAAATTGCTTCAGCTATCTCGATTCGCTTTTAGGTTCACTGATCTGAACTTCTTCATCAGGCTCGGCAAAAAAGCGAGGAAGAAGACGACGTTCAGCCGCAAGAATACGTAAACAGAAAACCCTAATTGCTATCGTCGACTTAGCCAATCTTCCCCTTTTATTGTACATTGATCAACAGCTCTTTTTTGTGTGGGCACAGCCTTAATTGCTGGAATATCACCTTACTTTTACATAAGAAGACAACCAACTGGCCATCGACGCCATTTATGTTGTTCTACAGCTTTCCCGCAGCTATTTTGAACTGCGTTGACTTTGTTGACTTTTGCTGACGTCACCCCTATGTGGACTTAGCCAAATTCTCAGAATCCACTCAGGCGCTGAGTGGAGTTGATTGAATGACCTTCACTCAACAATTCTGTACTTAGTCATTTTGCAGCTTCCTTGACATTGAGTGGCGTTGAGTGAATGACATTCACTCAACGATTCTGTACTTAGTCATTTTGTAGCTTCCTTGGTGTTGAGTGGCGTTGAGTGAATGACCTTCACTCAATGCTTTTAGACTTAGCTTAGCTTTCTGCCCTTTCTACATCCTAGGCGTTGAGAGCATTGAGTGTAGCTTCATCACTCAACGCTTTTTACCTTAGATTATTTTCTACTTCTTCAGCAACCTTGGTGTTGAGAGCGTTGAGTGTAGCTTCATCACTCAACATTTTTTGCCTTAGAGTATTTTCTACTTCTTCAACAACCTTGGCGTTGAGAGCGTTGAGTGTAGCTTCATCACTCAACGCTTTTGTACTTGGCCACAACTGCTCCACTACATGACATTGAGAGCGTTGATTGTAGCTTCATAACTCAACACTTTTGTACTTAGCCATTTTTTGTTCTACTCTTTCCCCTTGGCTTTGACTGCTAGAGCTTGACTCAAAGATTTCTGTCATCTGGCGTTGAGTGAATTGGTTTCACTCAACGCCTGTGGAATTAGACGAATTTTCCGGTCTATCTTTTTATGGCGTTGACAAAATTAGTATGCATTGAATGAACTGACTTCACTCAATGCTTTTGGAATTAGCTTATTTTTCTTTGACAGAAACTCTGCAGCTTTGACTTAGTCAGCAATACTCAATGAGTTATGTCATATGGAATTGAGAGAGTTGACATCACTCAACGCATGTGGACTTAGCTATTTTTCGGGCTTCCACTGCTTAGGCTTTGACAAACCCGGCTTTATTCAGCGCTTTTTGTGCAATGGCGTTGAGTGAATTGCCATCACTCAATGTCTGTGGACTTAGCTACATTTCTTTATCCAGCTTCCTTCCTTAAGCCATATTGCGTTGAGTGAACTTTCTCCACTCAATGCCTGTGGACTCAAGCAATTTCTTTCCTATCCAGCTAAATCCTTTGTGTCCACCTGTCCTATCATTGTAATAAGGACTAACCTGCATCCATTAACTTGTAATTATATCAAATACAACTTTGTGTATATCATTAAATTTTTTGACTTCTTACAAATCAGGGACATTGAGATCAATGGACCCAACAATCTCCTCCAATTTAAAGAAGTCAAAACCTCACTTCAATTTCTTAGTCAATGACATACACACCATATTTGCAGTAATAAACACTATAATAAGATATTTACATAAAGGTTACCTACTCCCCCTATTTAGAAGCATCCCTGCTCCCCCTATTCTACTGCCACAGTTGAGCTTGATCAATCCTTTTGGCTTTGATCCATAACTTGATCAACACTTTCTCTCCCCATTTTGACTTCTATAGAATGGTCAGGGAGGTCTGGCTTCCTTTGATACTCTACTCCCCCTAGTTTTATGCAAGAGATCAACTGATATAACTGCTAGCTTCCTCTCTTCACAAAGCTGAACCTGCTTCTGCAGCTGTTTTAATTGCTCCCCCTTAATAGGAGCTTCTTCTATCACATCTTCCTGATAGGAATTTTAGTCTCCATAATCTTTATACCACTAAAGATCTTTTCATCCTGCAAGAAAAAGAACAAACTTGCAACCAAAAGTACTATAGGGAGTAACTGAAGCTAAACTAAGTTCAGCATTCTCAATTCAAATTTGAAGGTGTTGAACTTTGCTTCATCTAGTGGCTTAGTGAAGATGTCAGCCACTTGCTTGTCAGTGGGGAAAAACTTGAGGCTGATGTCTTACTTTTCCACATGTTCCCTAATGAAGTGATACCTAATTTCTATGTGCTTAGTCCTGCTATGTGAGACAGGATTCCTAGCAATAGAAATAGCACTAGTAGAATCACAATAAAGAGGAGTTCTACTTATCTCAATGTTATTGAAAGAATTCAATAATGAACAACTAATCACCTAAAGGGGGTGAATAGATTCAATTCTTTATAATAGGAAGTTTTAGTAGTTTCTAACTAGCAAATCTACTTATCCAATCATTTAAGCATCACTAATAATCAGAGCAAGCAAAACATAACACAGAGACACACAAATTTATAGTGGTTCCCCAATATTTAGGTACATCCACTTTCCCCCTTCGCCTATCTAGCAATGAACTAGATTCAGCCCAACTTCCACTTTTCTCAGCTCCACAGATCTTACCACTCAGAACCCTTCCAGGTTCCTACAACTCAAACTTCTTCCAATCTTACAGCTCAGATCCTTCAAGATCCTACAACTCAGATTTTTCCTAAGAACCCTACCTCAGATTTTTTTAACTCCTACCTCAGGCAACATGCCCTACCTCAGCCTTTATAATTACAGGCTTATCATTCAGAAAGATAGACTTTCCTACACTAAGATCTATATAGATCATACAGTTGTGATTATAATGTTCTAAGAATTTCTTTACCTAGAGAGAGAGAAAATGAGGTAAAGTGTTCTTGACCAATCTTGAGAGATTGGTCTTCTTCTGATCCTTGCAGCTTTGGATCTGATTCAACCTTAATTAGCTTCTTCAAAGCTTCTTGAAAATAGAGAACTAGGTTGAATCTCTCTTGAGCAGATGAAGATGATCTTTAATCAACTTCCTTCTTCTACTTCTTTTTATTACAGAAATGATTATGTAATCCTTACTGAACTCCCAAGATTTCTCTTCATCTCTGTGTTTTTTGTATTGTGTCTTGTATGTGTAATTATATTTAATAGCATTGTTCTATTTATAGAAACACAGCAGAGGAAACCGGTTGAACCGGTAGCTGAATGGCATCTGATAGTTCTGACATCTGACAACTTTGACAGTTATACCAGCTGTCACTTCTTAGATCTGGAAACTTGTAACTTGGTCTTCAAAACAGCAGACAACATCGAGACAGATCTTCTTCACAATTTGTTGACACTGATTTCAAAATATGTCGACACAGATTATGAAAGTGTCGACACAGCTATCTGGATGTCGACACATTTCCTTGATGTAATTGACATACTTCAATCTCTGTCGACACAGCTTTTCTTCATAGTCTCGACACAGATAATGTAGAATGTGTCAACAAAACTTCCTTAGTGTCGACATAGCTTTTCTTCAAACAGTTGTCAACCCAAGTCCTGGGTGTCGACATATCAGCTTCAGCTTACTGTTAGCACTACTAGTCATAGTGTGTCGACACTAGTCCTGAGTATCGACACAGTTGATCTTCGACTCAGCATTCAGGATGTCGACTGTGATCATTTAAGTCGGCACATCTTGCATTGTCTGATATCTTTGTGTCGACACAAGTCCTGTGCGTCGACACAATTGGTGTAGACTGATACTTCTATGTGTTGACACAATTCCTGTGTGTCGACACAACTTTGCTCTTACTCTCGACACAACTTCTTCACAAATGTCGACACTGACCGAGTGTCTCGACGCTTTTATACTTAGACAAATTTCTGCATTACTTAGCCTGCACAAATAAACATAAACAAACATCAACTACAATATGATGTATGTCATTGATTTAAGTGAGGTTTCTCCAAATCTGGTACAATTACCAATGTACCCAACAATCTCCCCATATTTGGAGAAGTCATAACCACAAGTCAATGATATACACCATTATAATAACCAGCAAAATTAATGATGTACTAACAAACATAGATAGGGTTAATCATTAGGCAGAAAATATATATGTTACAAAGTTAAGCATATCCATCACAAAAACATGTAACATATAAATAGATAGAATCAAACAGATTTACCCAACTAAGAAATTATCCCATCATTTCAAATTATATCTGACTTATAAATTTCAAGAATGTCTAGTAAGAACAACATTATTACATAGTTCTAAATTTTAAGACATAAAAGACTCTAAGTCAGCTTGGGTACCTTGATCACAATTCCTTTGCCAGGTTGAATCCTAGCTTGTACATTAGCTTCTGTGTCATCAGACAACCTCTTTCCTTTCTGATCCTTCTTCTTGAGCTCTTCAGCCTTGATCTTTTGCCTTTCAAAGTAATGAAAAGGCTTTCAAAAATACTTGCTAGGCTCCACCGAGTTAGCAGGTATCTTCTTAGCTTTAAAATCTCTTCTGAATTGAAATATGGCATCTTGTTGCTCCTAATATTTACTCCATTCTTGTTCAGAATACAATTTTCCTCTATCATGCATATTTTCTTTCACATCTTTCCAAGCAGTAAGAATAATATTCCTAGAGGTTGGACTCCATTGTTCAAAATCAAGCTTTAATGTTGCCTGTTCTCTGAACCGTTTCTTAGACAACTGAGCTTCTTTTTCTCTTTGAACTACAGTTGCAAGCATTTCAACTTTTTCAAGAATAACATTACGTGCCTCCTGTGGAGGGCTATACATTTGGTGAACTTCCTGTTGGATTTCTTCAAAATCAGAAGGAGGATAAATGACTTGAGCTACTTCCTGCTAAACCCCTTCAAAGTAATCGGGTTGAATTCCAGATTCAGCTGTGTTGTCATAATCACAAAGGGGTGGATAACCGAGAGTTTCTCTGATGCTATTTGATATCCATTTAGCATGATTTGAGCTTGCTTTGACTAATACTCTCTCCCCCTTTATGACTTCTCTTTCCACATGATCTCTCAGATCATCCTTTTGAAATCTTACCTGACCAGCCAGATATTCTGTTCCCTCTTTGTAGTAGGTTCTGAACTTCTTTAGTTGATCAGAAATAGCTTTTTGAGATGCCTGGATTGCTATTTGGACAGCAGCTAAATCTTCTTTGATTTGCTTGGATACTTCAGTCTGTACATCGATTGCAATACTCCCAAGTTTTGTTAGAATAGCATGATGTGAATCTTTCAGATTGTCATTCATTTTGAGTTGATTTTCCAGGACATAACCTTGTTTGATTGCAATATCCTCAACTTCAGTCTTTATCTCATGTTGTTGTTGGGCCAAGTAAACTACAACATTACCTCCTTTATGAAAGCAATCTGTCATCTCTTTTTTATTCTGTTTGACTTCAAATCTGATGGATTTGATATCCTGTGCTAGCTGAAACTGCAGGTCCTTGTGGGTCTCATCCATATATTTTTCAAGAGTAGTTCTTTGATCATCCAGCTTCACTTGCAGTTGCACAAAAAGTGAATTGAAGTCTACTACTGTAGGAGCTGTTGTTGGTGGGGTAGTCTTCAAAGCTTTTTTATAGCCTATGCTTTTCTTCCTTATTTCCATTAGTTTCCTCTTATTTAGCTCTGAGGCTTCTTATTCAGCTTCTGGTTTTGAGGAACTGGCTACATCCCACAGCCTGAGGCTGGTTATCAGGAATATATACTAGCTCAAAGTTTGGTACCTCCCCCTCAATCTGTGCATCTTCTTTGAGTATGTGCTGGTTGTCCTTCTGGACTTCTGTCAAAGTATCAGATGGAGGAATATTGTCCTCAGTAGCCCCAGTCTTCTCCCCCTGGACATCAACTTCTGAAACAAAGGTCTCTTTCTCAGCAACTTGAACTAGCACAATTTGTTCTTCTGGCTCATCTACCATAGCAACATCCTTGTTAATATCCTTGAGAACCTCCAGGACAGTGAGATGAGTTACTTCACTATCCATGATAATCTCTGTGAAGACTCCCCCTAGAACTGAGGACACTTGAGGATGTGGCACTGAATCATCTTCCCTTTGAGATTGTACTTCATTTACATCCTCATCAGAACTAAAAACCACAACCACTTCTGAATGACTATATGATTCTACAATATTTGCTGCTGATTTCTTTTTCTTTAGTTCTTCTTGATGTTGCACAGGAGCTGGAGTTTCCTTGGTCAGTACCCTTTCCCATCTTGACAAGATTCTAGTGTCCATTCTCCTCATATGATTTATTTTAGCTCCTGCAGCTTGATTTAGTATCTCTGGCATTGCTGAGACCAGATACAAACTCAGAATCCTACCTAGGTTAGGCTTCTTGATCCCTTCCTTGATCCTGTCAAAGACTACTGTCGACCAATCAGTTTTGAGATTGAATATTAATCTTATAATTAGGTTGAACATGAAGGAAGATATCCTGTCATGTCCCCCTGTCTTGCACAGTATAATCTTTCCAACCACTTTAGAAAGAAATTTCCCTTGGGAATTCATCCCTTTTCTGTTCATAGAGGATCCAATCTTTGTGGCTGCATTCAGACCACACCATTGAAGTCCCTTTGTTATCTTGTCGGAATCAACCTCATCTTCTTCTTTGAGCGACGGCAGTTGGAGTACCTTGCTCAGACTTTTAGAAGTAAGCTTTATCTTTGTCCCAAGAACTGTTCACCTAATCTTATTTCTAGATGAATCCAGCTTTACGTTAGAGAAGAATTCAATTACTTCTTTCTTCCATATCTTGGTTGGTTCTGAGAACAAAATTCTAGTCCAGCGTCAGTGACTAGGGTGATGACTTTCTGAATCTCTTGAGAAGCATTGTTGAAGGCATTACGAACTAGTTCGTAACCCTCGTTGATGTTTTCTTCAAAATTTGGAGCCATTGAATATTGAAGGAAGAGAGATTGAGGATGGTTGAGAGGAGATCTAGCTCTCGACACAGAAGTTCAATCTCTTGAGAAAGCTAAGTCGCGTGGTCGACTAATTCTCATTCTAACTTATTTATAGAATTTTAAATTTGGAAGGTCAAACGACATGCCCAAATATTGTGTGTCGACACCTTGTGTCGACACAGAAGTTAACATCTCGACACGGATAATAGGGATTCAACACTATTATTTGTCGACACAACTCTATAGGATTCGACATATTAGACTTAACATTGTTGTGTCGACACCTTGATTTAAGGTGTTGACAGAAGTATGTCGACACATGGATATAAGATATCGACAGCATTGTGTCGACACTTTCCTTTTAATGTCGACACTAAGCTCTGGTAGTGTCGACACTTTCCTTTTAATGTCAACAATAAGCTCTAGCAGTGTCGACACTAAAAACAATTAATACTGACCAACTTATTGTTGATGTCAACATGAATTCTTAACTTAGCCAATATCTAGCATTCCTAGCTCAATCTTAATGTTATTGAACTTAGTTTCATCCAGAGGCTTTGTGAATATGTCAGCTATTTGTCTATCTGTAGTGACAAACTCTAAATAGATGTCATTTTTCTCTACATATTCTCTTATAAAGTGATACCTAATTTCAATATGCTTTGTTCTGCTATGTGAAACAGGATTTCTAGCAATGGAAATAGCACTTGTAGAGTCACAATATAAAGGTATTTTACTTAGCTTGATGTCATAATCTTCTAACTGATGTTGCATCCACAATAGTTGTGCACAACAACTTCCTACTGAAATGTACTCTGACTCAACTGTAGAAATGATTACACTTGTTTGCTTTTTACTGCTCCATGACATCAATCTTCCACCTAGGAACTGACAAGTACCTGTGGTAATTTTCCTATCTTCTTTGCATCCTGCAAAATCTGCATCTGAAAATCCAATTAATAGGAAATCTCTATTCCTAGGGTACCAAAGACGTAGATCTAGTGTGCCCTTAAGATATCTCAGAATTTTTTACAGCAGAATAATGTGATTCTTTAGGGCATGCTTGGTATCTAACATAGACACATATTGCATACATGATGTTAAGCCTACTAGCAGTCAAGTAGAGGAGGGAGCCTATTATTCCTCTATATAAAGTGTCATCAACAGGTTTTCTTGCTTCATCCTTGCATATAGGCTTACTTGAGCTCATTGGAGTTTTCATGGTGGATGTTATATCCATACCATACTTTTTATCAGCTCTTTGGTGAACTTAGACTATGATATGGACAAGCCATCATCAGTCTGTTTTATTTGAAGTCTTAAAGAACTTTAGCTCACCCATACTACTCATTTCAAACTTATCTTACATAAGTTTAGCAAACTTACTGCAAATGTTGTTTTCAGTTGATCCAAAGATTATGTCATCAACATTAATCTGAACTAGTATGATCTTCCCTTTGGATTCCCTAAGGAATAGAGTTTTGTCTATTTTCCCCTTTGAGAATTTATTCTCAATGAGGAAGGTAAACAATGTCTCATACCAAGCCCCAGGAGCCTGTTTCAACCCATAAAGGGCTTTCTTAAGTATATAGACATAGTTTGGAAAATGAGAATCAATAAAACCTGATGACTGTTCTACATATACTTCTTCCATCAAGTCTCCATTCAGAAATGCTGACTTGACATTCATCTGGTAGAACTTGAATCCTTAATAGGCTATATAGGCAAGGAATAGTCTTATGGCCTCCAACCTTGCTACATGAGCAAAAGTTTGATCAAAGTCTATACCTTCTTCCTACCTGTAACCTTTAGCTACCAGTCTTGCCTTATTTTAGATTATGTTTCCATTCTCATCCAACTTATTCCTGTAGATCCATTTTATTCCAAAGACATTGTGTCCTTCTGGTCTAGGAACAAGTTTCCATACTTTGCATCTCTTGAACTGGTTTAGTTCTTCTTGCATGGCACCTATCTAGTGAGAATCCTTAATAACTTCCACAAACTTCTTAGGTTCCACCTGGGACAGAAAGCTTGAACATAGTACAGTGTTCATGCTCTTGCTCATTTTCATTACACCATGTCTAGCATCACCAATGATTTGGTGAGCTGGATGATCTTTATATGTCTCATTGCTTGAGGCATCTTTTCCACAGCAGTCAGTTCTTCAGTGTATTCAACTTTCATTTGTGGAATATTATCAGCTTACTGTTCTAGAGCTCCCCCCTGACAGCATCCATCATCTTCTGTGTTTTCTTCTGCTGTCTTGACTTCTTTAATGGATAACATCTCCAATTTGTCCTTTAGACCTGCAGAACTAGATGAAATGCTAGGCAGCTCATTGTTAATAAGCATGGATTCATCAAAAAACTATATGGACAGATTCTTCTACAACTTGTGTAGTCAAGTTATAGACCCTATATGTCCTACTTTTGTTATTGTACCCAACAAAGATTCCCTCTTGGGACTTAGCAGCAAACTTAGTCAAGTGAGACTTACCATTGTTATGTATATAACACTTGCTACCAAAGATCCCAAAATAGGATAGGTTTGGTTTTTTACCCTTCAGAATCTCATAGGGAGTCTTCTTATGACTTTTAGTGATAGAGGCCCTATTGAGGACATGATATGCAGTATTTACTGCTTCTGCCCAGAAATATTCTGGAAGAGAAGTGTCACTTAGTAGGGTCCTGCCAGCCTTTATTAGAGTTCTAATTTTCCTTTCAGCAATACCATTTTGCTGAGGTATTCTAGGTGAGGAGAATTCCTGATGAATCCCAATATTTTTACAGAACTTTTTCATGCATTCAGAATGAAATTCAGTCCCATGGTCACTTTTGATTTTGACCACTATACTGTTAAGTTCATTCTGTATTTGCTTAACAAAGGTCTAGAAAACATCAAGAGTTTTAGATTTCTTCTTTAGGAAGAACACTCATACAAACCTGGAAAAGTCATCTACTACAACCAATGTATATGCCTTCCTACCTAAACTATGAACTAGCATAAGACCAAACAAATCCATATGCATAATGTAAAGACACCTCATTGAATATTTGGTGTCAAGGCTTTTAAAAGAAGATCTGGTCTGTTTGCCCTTTTAACATGCTGAACAGATACTCTCCTTGACACACTTGACTTTAGGGCCATTCCTGACTAGATCACCACTGAAGATTTTTCCTATTGTCTTATAGTTTAGATGAGCTAGCCTCTTGTGCCATTGTATACAGTGAGTGGCTTTCTCATCTGCAACTAGACAAATAGGAGAATCTCTTCTCATACATTCAAAATCTAGACAATAAACATTTCCTCTCCTAGTGCCAGATAAGATGACCCCTTGGTCATTAGAATTTCTTATTTGACACTTATCTTTGAAAAAAGAATTGTCATAGCCAAGATCATATAATTGGCTTATGCTTATCAAATTATGTTTCAAACCTTTCACTTAGGCTACTTGTGTGATAGTGACTAGACCATTTGTAATCTTACCAAAACCTTTTATAATCCCACTTTCTGAACCTCCAAAGATGACTTTGGGTCCATTGTTAGTTGGAGTATAGTCCTTTAGCATCCTATTTGTTCCAGTCATGTGCCTGGAACAACCACAGTCCAAGTACCATATAGGGGTATGACTACTTGGACTCAACTGTATAGAACAAGACTATCTACCCTTAGGGCCCCAATTTTTATTGGGTCCTAGGAACTGGTTAGACTGAAAATGCATCTGCCTACCTGCAGCTTTGCTGACAGGTAGACTATCCCTCTTGACACAATCATTGAACCAGCAGTCAATGGCAAAGTGACCCACCTTGCCACAACACCAACACTCATACTTATTATACCTCCTCTTAAGTACTGGTCTGACAGCATTGCTGTCTTTGGTTCTTAAATCTGATGGTATAACAGTTCCTTTTCCTAATCTATCAGTCAAAGCCTTCTTGGGAATTGGTCTAGCAGCAGATGTACTTGGGATATCCTGAGTCTTAACAGCAACATTCTTCTTTTTTGAGTAAATGCTCCTGATTGCTTCAGTGATGCCCATATTAATCCTACTATCAGACTTCTCCTTTGTCTGGTTCTGGTCTGTAAGACCTTGGAAGTGAACTATTTATTTTTGTTTGAGTGATGGGGCTGGGACACCAAACATAACTTGTCCAGAATGGGCAAGTTGATTTTTCCGGTGAGCTGCCATATAGTCACTTGCACCCTTGCCATTCTCAATCTCATAGTGACCATAAATGCATTCATGGTCATACCTGTTTGATGGTTGATCAATTTTCTTAAAAGATATAGGGGGCATTGAGCCTAGTGGTTGTATTGAAGCTTTGCCTTCACTTTTAGATTTGGCAACTCTAGTTCGATCTTTGTAAACTAGTCCCTTCTTTCCCTTTTGGATGGAGAAGGAATCTATTAAAGGTAAAACTGTACTAGGTTTATAAAATTTAGCCACTAATTCCCTCTCCTTTTGAAGTCTGCTTTCAAGATTCCTGATATGATCATTCTTGAAAGTAATAGTACACATCTGAATAACAGTTATGTTCTTTAATTTACTAACTTTTTTTATCTTCAGATCCAGCACTTTTGCTGAGTCTAAAGCAGCCAATTTCAGAGAGTCATTCTCCTTTGTCAGCTTTTTCGCTAGGATCCTGCTTTCCTTAAATACTTTTAGGAGCTCACCATAATCATCAATCAGTTGATTGATGTATCCCTCAAATTCAGAACCATCATCACCTTTTTGAGTTGATGCTTCTGATTCTGGACTAGTTATATATACAGATCCAGATGGTGAGGAATGTTCCTTACTAAGACCAGGCTGATCCTAGCAGTCTCCTTCCTCATCAACTCCCAACAGACCAAAGCAATGATTGTCTTTTGTCCTTAAATTGATGTCATCCAGCATCTGCAGGAATTCAGTCTCCACAGAATCTACTTCTGCTGAATATAGCCCAATATAGGCCTCAACATCATCTTCTCTTTCTAATTTTGATGAAGATGAATCCGTCCAACTTTTTCCTTTCTGGGCAACAAAGTACTTTTCCTTCTTGCCCTATGGTGCTTCTTCTTGTCTCCTAATTCCTTTCTTTTCACAGGACAGTCAGCTATGACATGTCCTAGTTTGCTGTAACAATAACAAACTATTTTAGAAGAAGTTTGTTTACTTGTTTTTGAGCCATACCTGTCCTCTTTAGAGGATTTCTTCTTTCATTTTTAGTAATCATCCTTGGGGTAAGAAGATGTGGATGGCCTGCTTCTCCAGCTTTTTTTCTTTATAAATTTCTGGAACTGTCTGGTGAAAGCAGCAACGTCTTCATCAGAATTATGACCATCTGATGTATTGGTGTCTGAGCTTCCAGTTTTTGTCTCAGCAACCTTCCTGGGAGGAGAAGGAGACTTTCTCCTACCCTTTCTTGTGGCCTTAACTTTGAAAGCCACAAACTTATCCTTGATTGAAGACTTGTTACATTTCTCCTCCTCTTTCCTTGCTATCAACTGCATTTCATAGGACAGCAGTTTACCAAACAGTGTTGGTGGAGGTGTATCAGCTAATCTGGCCACTCCTCTTATGCCACAAATCTTAGTATCCCAATCTTTGGTTAATGACCTGAGGAATTTGTCATTTAGCTCATATGTACTGAATATCCTTCCATAAGTCATTAATTCATTCACAATCCTACAAAATTTCTTATAACATTCTGCAATGCTATCAGTCTTGGCCTATCTAAAGCTCTCATACTCCTGATTGAGCATAGATTTTCTGTCATCTCTAACCTCTTTAGTTCCTTCCATGTAGACAACCAGTGTGTCCCACATTTCTTTTGATATTTTGCAATGGACTAGATTCTGAAAAGTTGAATCATCTATGACACTAAATATTATGTTATGTGCCCTTTTGTCCATAGTAGTCAAGATGATCTCATCCTTATTCATCTCTTCATAGCTCTTAGGAGTGGATTTATTGGCATTAAGAACTGATGTTTTCATAGGTATAAAGGGACCTTCTTGAACTGTAATATAAATTCTTGGATCAAATGCCTCCATGAAAAATTTGACTCTTTCTTTCCAGATACCAAAATTTTCTTTCCTGCATATGGGAAGTTTCATTGTACCAAGCTCTTTCTGATTCTCACTTGAACCCATTTTGAATATCTGAACTGCCTTGGAGATAAGCTCTGACTGTTAAGTCAAATTTTGAGCAACCTCCCTCTGATACAAATTGAAAGAATTCAATAATGAACAACTAATTACCTAGAGGGGGGTAAATAGGTTCAATTCTTTATAATAGACAGTTTTAGTATTTCTAACTAGCAAATCTACTTATCCAATCATTCAAGCATCACAAATAATCAGAGTAAGCAAAACATAGCACAAAAACACACAAATTTATAGTGGTTCCCCAATATTTGGGTACATCCACTTCCCCCTTCGCCTATCTAGCAATGAACTAGATTCGGCCCAACTTCCACTTTTCTCAGATCCACGGATCTTACCACTCAGAACCCTTCCAGGTTCTTACAACTCAGACTTCTTCAAATCCTATAGCTCAGATCCTTCAAGATCCTACAACTTAGATTCTTCCCAAGAACCCTACCTCAAAGTTTTCCAACTCCTACCTCAGGCAGCATGCTCTACCTCAGCCCTTATAATTACAGGCTTACCACTCAGAAAGATAGACTTTCCTACACTCAGATCTATATAGATCCTACAGTTGTGATTACAATGTTTTAAGAATTTCTTTACCCAGAGAGAGAAAATGGGGTAAAGTGTTCTTGACCAAATCTTGAGAGATTGTTCTTCTTCTGATCCTTGCAGCTTTGGATCTGATTCAACCTTACTAAGCTTCTTCAAAGCTTCTTGAAAATAGAGAACTAGGTTGAATCTCTCTTGAGCAGATGAAGATGATCTTGAATCAGCTTCCTTCTTCTACTTCTTCATATTACAGAAATGATTCTATAATCCTTACTGATCTCCCAAGATTTCTCTTCATCTCTGTGTTTTTTGTATTGTGTCATATATGTGTAATTCTCTTTAATAACACTGTTCTATTTATAAAAACACAGTAGAGGCAATCGGCTGAACTGGTAGCTGACTGGCATCTGACAGTTCTGACATCTGACAACTTTAACAGTTATGCCAGCTATCACATCTTAGATCTGGAAATCTTCAACTTGTTCTTCAAAATAGCAGACAACATCGAGGCAGATCTTCTTCACAATGTGTTGACACTGATTTCAAATGTGTCGACACAGATTATGAATGTATCGACACAGCTATTTGGATGTCGACATATTGCCTTGATGTAGTCGACAGACTTCAATCTCTGTCGACACAGTTTTTCTTTATAGTCTCGATACAGATAATGTAGAATGTGTCGACACAACTTCCTTAATGTCGACACAACTTTTATTCAAAATAGTTGTCAACCCAAGTCTTGGGTGTCGACATATCAGCTTTAGCTTACTATCAGCATTACTAGTCATAGTGTGTCGACACTAGTTTTGAGTGTCGACATAGTTGATCTTCGACTCAACATTCAGGATGTCGACTGTGATCATTTAAGTCGACACAACTTGTGTTGTCTTATATCCTTGTGTCGACACAAGTCCTATGTGTCAACACAGCTGGTGTAGACTGATACTTCTGTGTGTCGACACAAGTCCTGTGTGTCGACACAGCTTTGCTCTTGCTCTCGACACATCTTTTTCACAAGTGTTGACACGTACCGAGTGTCTCGATGCTTTTATACTTAGACAAATTTCTGCATTACTTATCTTGCACAAATAAACTTAAAAAAACATCAAATACAAGATGATGTATGTCATTGATTTAATTGAGGCTTCTCAAAATCTGGTACAATTACCAATGTACCCAACAGTTATACTCCTGAAGCTAATACTGAATCCATAACAACTGAGCACAACAACTTTCTGCTGAAATGTACTCTTACTCTGGAATTGAGATTGCCACACTCGTTTGCTTCTTGCAGCTCTATGACACTAGTCTTCCACCTAAGAACTAACAGGTACCTGAAGTACTTTTTCTGTCATTTTTACAGCTTGCAAAATCTGCATCTGAAAAGCCTGCTAGATCAAAATCCCTATTCCTAGGATACTATAGACCAAGATCTGGTGTGTCCTTAAGATACCTCAAAATTCTCTTTACAGTAGAGTAGTGAGATTCTTTAAGGCAGGCCTGATACCTAGCATAGACACATGTAGCATACATGATGTCAGGCCTACTAGCAGTCAAGTATAGAAGGGAGCTAATTATCCCTCTATATAAAGACTTATCAACATGTTTTCCTGCCTCTTCTTTGACTATAGGCATACTGTACCCCATGGGAGTTCTCATGGTGGAGGCATTCTCCATGCCATATTTCTTAATTAACTCCCGGGTAAACTTGGACTGGGATATGGACAAGCCATCATCAGTCTGTCTTACTTGAAGTCCCAAGAAGAACTTGAGATCACTCATACTGCTCATCTCAAAGTTCCCTTGGATAAGTTAAGCAAACTTCCTGCAAATGTTGTCATTAGTAGACCTAAAAATTTCTTCATCTACATAAATTTGGACTAGAAAGATCTTACCCTTGGATTCCCTTAGGAATAATGTCTTGTCTATTTTCCTCCTTGAGAATTTATTCTCAATGAGAAAATTAGACAAAGTCTCATACCAAGCTCTAGGTGCTTGCTTCAACCTATATAGAGCTTTCTTAAGGCTATAAAAAAAATTAGGAGAGTTAGGGTCAACAAATCCTGGTGATTGATCCACATATACTTCCTCTTTTAAGTACCCATTCAGGAAGGCTAACTTCACATCCATTTGGTAGACTTTAAATCCTTGATAGACAACAAATACAAGGAAGAGTCTTATTGCTTCCAATCTAGCTACTAGGGAAAATTTCTGGTCAAAATCTATCCCTTCTTCTTGCTTGTATCCTTTAGCCACCAGTTTAGACATGTTCTTGACAATAATGTCATTCTCATCCAACTTGTTCCTGTAGATCCACTTTGTCCCTATAACATTTTATCCTTGTGGTCTGGGAACTAATTTTTAGACCTTACACCTCTTAAATTGGTCCAGTTTATCTTGCATTGCTCCAATCCAGAGTTGGTCTTTGATTTCCTCTTCAAACTTCTTGGGCTCTTCTTGAGACAGAAAACTTGAGTAGAGAGCTGTGTTGATACTCTTACTTTTGGTCTGGACTCCATGGCTTGCATCACCAATGATTTGGTGGGCTGGATGGTCCCTCAGATGTCTGACAGCTAGAGGCAATCTAGCTTCAACATTCTGATCTTCATTGTCTTCATCTGGCTGGTCTTGAACCACTTCAAGTATGTCATGCCCTTCTTTAGGAATGATCAATCCATCAACTTTATCTTGGGCTATGGAAGTAGCTTCCTTGATGGTTAGCTTGTCCATCATTAGCTCTGTACATGCAATACTAGAAGAGGAGCTAGGCAGCTCACTGTTAATCATGTTTGATTCATCAAAGACAACATACATTGACTCTTCTACAACTTGACTTGTTATGTTGTAGATTCTATATGCCTTACTATGAATGATGTACCCAACAAAGATCCCTTCATAGTACTTGACAGCAAACTTAGTTATATGGGATTTTCTATTGGTACGCACATAACACTTGGTACCAAAGATCCTGAAATAGCTCAGGTTTGGGAGTCTTCTTGTGGCTTTTGGTGATAGAAGCCTTGTTAAGGGCATAACATGCAGTATTAACTGCCTCAGCCTAGAAGTATTCTGTGAGAGATGAGTCACTTAACAAGGTTCTACTAGCCTCTATGAGAGTCCTATTTTTCCTCTCAGAAATCCAATTTTGTTGGGGTGTTCTAGTAGAGGAGAATTCTTGATGAATCTCTTACTCTTCATAGAACTTTATCATGCACTCAAACTGAAATTCAGTCTCATGGTCATTTCTGATTTTGACCACAGTATTGTTAAATTCGTTCTGAATTTGCTTGACAAATGTATGGAAGATATCAGGGGTTTCAAATTTCTTCTTTAGAAAAAACACTCGGGCAAATCTTGAAAAGTCATCAACAGCCACAAGGGTGTAGACTTTCCTACCTAAACTTTGAACTAGCATAGGACCAAACAAATCTATATGCAAGAGGTATAAGCACCTCACTGAGTCTTTGGTGTCAATGACCTTAAAGGAGGTCTTGGTATGTTTGCCCTTTTGGCATGCATAACAGATTTCATCCTTAGTGCACTTTAACTTAGGACCATTTTTAACTAGCTCCCTACTAAAGAGCTTGCCTATGGTTCTATAATTTAGATGGGCTAGCCTCTTGTGCCACTGGACACAGGAAGAGGCTTTCTCATCTACAACTAGGCATATAGAGGAGTCCTTACTTAAACATAGGAAATCTAAACAATACACATTTCCACTCTTAGTGCCTGTTAAGAGGACCTCTTGGTCACTTAACCTCCTAATCTGACACTCATCCTTGTGGAATACTATGTCATAGCCAAGATCACAGAGTTGACTAATACTTATCAGGTTGTGTTACAACCCTTCCATATAGGCGACTTTTGTGATTGTGACAATGTCATTAGAGATCTTACCATAACCTCTAGTCACTCCTTTTTCTGAGCCACCAATGATAACCTTTGGTCCATTCTTTACTGGAGTATATTCCTTCAGCATGCTCCTTGTTTCAGTCATGTGCCTAGAACATCCACTGTCTAAGTACCATATAGGGGTATGATCACTTGGACTAACTTGCAAGACATAAGTCAGTTAACCTTAGGACCCCAATACTTATTGGGTCCTAGGTGCATGTTAGTCTGATAATGCCTACCTGTAGCTTTTCTGATAGGCATGCTAACATTTGCTCTCTGCACACTATAATTGTGCCAGTAATCAATAGCAATGTGGCCTACCTTGCCACAACACCAACACTCATGGATGTTATATTTTCTTTTCTGAGTTGGTCTAGTGGTTGTGTTGGCAGTAGCTCTTGGTCTAGAAGGTGTAGCAGCAGTCCTATTCTTTTGTTTCCCAGCCCTAGTCTGACTAATGGTGGGTCTGGTAGTAGAAGTGCTTGGGATATCTTGAGCCCTACTAACAACTGTATTTTTTTTCAGAGAGCACACTCTTGATGGCCTCAGAGATGCCCAAATCTGGTCTACTAACAGACTTGCCCTTGGTCTTAGAGTGGGTTGGAATATTCTGAGAATAGTCTACAGCTTTATCCTTGAGTGAAGGGGCTGGTGCACCAAACACAAATGGTCTATGATGGGCCATTTGGATTTTCTCATGGGTTGACTTAAAGGCACTTGCACCCTTGCTATATCTTCCACCATTGTGGTGTACATCTTTGTTACTTTTGGTGGATCTACCATACATCCAGTGACCAAAGATACTTTCTTGGTCATATATACTTGTTTGAAGGTAGCAGTACTCTCTTAAATGGAACATGAGACTTGGAGGCTAGTGGTTGTACTAGAGTTTTGCCCTTTCCATTAGGATTGACAATTCTTATGTTACCCTTGAAGCTCAACCCCTTCTTACCCTTTTGGTAGGTGAAGGAGTCTATCAAGGGTAGCACTGAACTTGGCTTAGAATAACTAACCACTATTCTCTTTTCCCTCTCCAGCAGCACTTCCAGGTCTTTTATTCTGTTTTCCTGATACTCTATGGTGCCTAACTGGATGAAGGAAATAGTTTCTAGTTCACTAATTTCCCTCAACTTCAAATCCAACAGGGAAGCTGAGTCTGCATGCTGGGAAGCAGCAAGTTGAAGAGAAGAAATCTCATTAGCCTGCTTCTTAGCCAGAAACTTGCTTTTCTTGAAGGCATTCAACAAGACATCATATTTGTTAATAATAGAATTGACATCTTCCTCAGATTCAGAATCTCCTTCATCATTTGATGAATGAGCTTCTGAATTTGGGCTGGTCTCATAACCTGATTCAGAAGAAGACTCAGATAGAAAGTGTACCTCATGTTGACCAGGCTGATCCTGGTTGGATTCTTCATCAATCCTAGCCATCAGCCCATAGCAGCAGTGATATTCTTCTTCTTCATCCACCTCTGTATCACCATCTGACTGTGATAGAGGGACCCTGACTTCAATATTGGCAGCAGGATAATCTTCATCAGCTTCTTTAGCAATAACATCCAACATCTCAATGAAGTTTCCTTCTTCAACATCTACTTCAGCAGAGTACATCCCTATGTAGGCTTCATCTTCATCTTCCTCTTTTGACTCTGATGAGGAGGAGTCAGTCCAGCTCTTCTGCTTCTTAGCAATGAAGGATTTCTCCTTTTTCCCTTTTTTTGGTGGTCCTTCTCACCAGATTCCATTTTTTTGACAGGGAAGTCAGCTATTACATGCCATGTCTTGTTATAACAATAACAAACCACTTTAGATGAATTATGTTTGTTGGAATTAGAACCATACCTGTCCTCCTTAGAGGATTTCTTCCTGCCCTTGTAATAGTCTTTGAAAGTCATTATTTTAAGGATGACTAAATCACCTAGAGGAGGGGTGAATCGGTTATTGGTCTTTTTTTGAGTTTCTTAAATATTTCTTCTTTCAGATCTTTGACTGTTAGTTGTTTTATGCTTTCAAGATGTACACAACCTGCACAAAGAAACAACACAACAAGCACACACAGATTTATAGTGGTTCACCTAATAAGGGTACATCCACTTTTCCTCCCACCTATCCAACTATCTTGTTGGACTGGGCACTTCTCCAAAACTTGATCCAAAGATCTTACACCTCAGATCCCTCAGGATCTCTAAGTATCCTCCAAGACTTACTTCTCAGGCCGAAGGCCCTATAACTCAGTGATCCTAAGATCACCTTCCTCAGGCTGTTAAGCCCTACACTCAGGCTGGGAGGACAGCCCTACCTCAGATTCACAAAGGATCCTACACTCAGAGAGCAGCACTCTCCTATCTCAGGCTGTTAAGCCCTATAGCTCAGATCCACACTTGGATCCTATAGGATGAAGGTGGGTTGGTGGTTACTCTTGACATAAGAGATGTTTCTTTGGGTCAAGCTTTTTGACTGATATAAACTCAGCCCAACTATGACTACAAGAATTTATTTCATGAGTCTACCTTTACAGAACTAAGAAGTTCTTTGTCCAAACTACTTCCACAATAACAAGTATATATTTGCTTGAGCTGGAAGTGACTTGCAGAATAATGTTTTGCCTCTTTTTGAACTAAGCCTGAAGCTCAGCTCTAACTACTACTTCACAACACCAGGGATTTTTCCTGCTGGAACTGTGAAGTTACTGCAGCTAATTGCTGCTATCTGAGCTGAGAAAAACTCATCTCTAACTTTAGAGACTAAGATAGCTCTGCCTCTTCTTCCTTTCCTGGGCTGAGGTGATTCAACCCTAACTTTGTATCCTGAGGGATAGTCCCCTGAGCCTTCTTTCAGATCTCTGCTTCTTCAAGCTTCTTCCCTTCACAGCTTCCAGATTAAGATCTTCAGGATGTTGCTAGTCCAGTTGGAACTGTGAAGAACTTGCAGCAAAGGTCATCCTTAGGTTGCTTCCTCTTTCCTCAAAGAAATACTCTGAACTGCTGAGGTCGATGAAGATGACAACAGCTAACTTGCTCTTCGTCTAGTTGACTTGAGCTTCCTGTTCTTCAGCACAGCAACAATGGCGGTGAAGAAGAACGACCTGATGACTCCTCTCAAAAGTTGTCTTCCTCTATAAAGCCTTTTTCCTTTTACTGATTATGACACAAAGACTCTTTGAGCAGTACGCCTCACACATTTAATGTCAAATACAACCTTGCCAACTGTCATACAGTAGCTTAGCGGCGCCTTTTGGCTTGTACTGTAGCTTTCCTGCTAATAATTTGAATACTGTTGACTTGTTGACTTGCTGACGTCACCATCTGTGGACTTAATAAAAAATAAAGCATTAGTAGAATTGTCGTTGAGTGAATGAGCTTCACTCAATGCAAAAACACTTAGACAGAATTCAGTCTATCTAGGCGTTGAGAGCGTTGAGTGAACAAGCCTCACTCAACGCTATTTGCCTTAGCCAAAATCTTCCTGCTTCTCTTGCGTTGAGAGCGTTGAGTGTGTCTTCATCACTCAACGCTTTTTTCCTTAGAAAAAAGCTTTCTGCATCTTAGGCGTTGAGAGCATTGAGTGAACAAGCCTCACTCAACGCTATTTTCCTTAGCAAAAATCTTTATTCTTCTCTAGCGTTGAGAGCGTTGAGTGTGTCTTCATCACTCAACGCTTTTTGCCTTAGCCAAAATTATGTGTTTAAAAAACACTTGCTTTGACTGAGTTAGTGTTACTCAACACTTATGAGGCTCTGGCGTTGAGTGAATGACCTTCACTCAATGCCTGTGGACTTAGCCACTTTTCTGCCTCTTAAACCTTAGGCTTTGACTATCTCAGCCTCCCTCACTCAACTCTGAACTGAGTTCGATGAATGTTGAACTGAGTTCGACGAACGGTGAGCTCAGCTCGACGACTCTGAACTTTGTTTGACGAATTCTGAACTGAGTTCGACGAACTCAGAATCTCAAACTCTAAGTTTAGTTCGACGAACGATGTGCTCAGCTCGACAAACTCTGAACTCAGTTCGACGAACTCTGAACTCAGTTCAACTCACAACTTTTTTGATGTATGGCGCTGAGTGTGTCTTCATCACTCAACGCCTGTGGACTTAGCTATATGGCGTTGAGTGAGTCAACTCCACTCAACGCCTGTGGGCATAGTGATATTTCCATCTTGCTAACATTCTTCCTTAGCTCTGGCGTTGAGTGAGCTTTCTCCACTCAACGCCTGTGGACTTGGCTACATTTTCAATTGCTCCTTGACTTCTGGCATTGAGTGAGCTTACCTCACTCAACGCCTGTGGACTTAGGCAGATTCCTGCCTTTCCAGCATCTTCACTTTGTGACCACCTGTCACATCACTTAGACAATATGTCTAGACTTGTTCCATGGAACATCCTGCACATGATGAGCTTAAACAACATCAAATACAACTATACTCTTAGTGTTGATGGAGATGCCTCTTAAAATCCAATCTAGGGAACAATGTGGGAAATGGACTCAACAATCTCCCCATATTTGAAGAATGCGGAACACTTAGCAATACTAAGGGGTATTAACATAATAGGCATAATAAATTCATGCAGCTGTAGATTATAATCTGCTACAACTACTAGCTTATGCTATATTAATTCAATGTGCTCCTTTTAATTGTATTGACTCAATAAGTTAAGTCAATGCATCCTTATACTACTTGAGCAATTGCTCAAGTCATATGCTATCTCCTTTATACCACTTAAAATTTAAATGGAGCACCACTAGAAGCACTTATCTTAAATATGCACTAACACAATCATGGCTCAACATGTGGTTAGTCATTGCATTTCTCATACTACTAGAATCTTTTCAAGTAATATGAACTGACTCAACATGACCTAGTCACCTTATGTATTGCCACACATCTCCCCCTTTCTGTCTTCTTCAATAGGTATATCTATTGAGGGAGGAGAAAGGATCATGAGAGAGATTATCTCTTGATCTTAGTCAAAGTCCTATATTGATAACACTAAGGAAATTATCCTAGTGATCAATCTACTTGATTAGGAGTCATACCTTTTGTGTTGATACATTGATACAACACAACACTGCAGCATTTGAGCTAGCTGCAACATAGTTCCACTTATGCTTGTTGTTCCTCTTCTTCAGCAGCAGGACTGTCTTCTCAGCAGTAGCAGTCCTTCTCAGACTCAGAGAAGATTATAACTATATTATAAATAATCTCCCCCTTAGTTTGTGCATTGTCCTTAAGATAACCTTATCAGCAGTTTTGATAGCTTATCTACTACAGCAGCTGCCTGCTCCTTCTTAATAGGAGGCTGATCCTGTTTCAACAAGTGCTGGACATGCTCTACCTCAATAGGAGCATCACTATCATCATCTCTAAAAGACATGTGAGTCTATTTAAGTCTTAATACCACTTAATGGTCTTTATGGTCTTGATATCACATTAAGGACTTATCTACCTGCAAGAAAAGTAAATCCTGCAACACAAAATAGAATTTGGAGCAGCTGAAGCTATCCTAAGTTCCACATACCCAACTCAACCAAGAGGGTGTTGAACTTGACTTCATCTAGTGGCATGATAAATATGTCAGCCACTTGTCAGTGAGGACAAACTCAGGATTGAGTTCTTCCATATGCTCCCAAACTTATTGATACTTAATCTTTATATGCATAGTCCTGCTATGACAGATAGGATTCCTAGCAACTTAGATTACACTAGTAGAATATCAATATAAAGAGGTTCTACTTATCTGGAGGTTATGGTTATAATGCCATGGAGCTGATGCTGGATTTACAGCAACTGTGCACAACAACTCCCTTGCACCTTGCACAGTCTCTTCTTATTGAGCTAGATCTTCTCCTTTTCTTTATCACCAGGCTTGCCTTTAGCTTCAGCTTTCTAACCTGCAGCACAAGAGTGGTAAGACCACTTAGTACTATCTTGATCATCACATTGATCTGCCCTCTTGACCAAACCACTGAATACCACACAACCCTCTTGACCACCACTGGAAATCAATATAAAGGGTTGACACATTCCCCCTCATCAGTTTTGTGGAGTTGAATAGCCATAGTCGACCACCCAAGGTGGCTGAAATCAATTTCTCCAATAAGGAAGAGAGAGAAAGAGGGGTCAATAATGACATGTGTGAGAAATGCGTGCCAACTAGACGCCTGTACCGCGTAGTATCTGAAAGAAGAGGCGAATCATCTGCCCAGGTTTTGTCTTCTCCAATAGCCATAGGGTATCAGACAGGTTTGGCTCCAGTCAATCCTGCTTCTTTTAGAAGGTCAAGGGCATACTTACGCGGGGAGAGGACTAAGGAGTTGGGCTTCCAAGAGATTTCGATTCCCAAAAAGTACTTCGGAGAGCCCATATCTTTTGTGACCAGATGTTGACGAAGATGCCGCTTTGTCAAGGCTACCCCTTCCTGGTCATCGCTAGTGAGAAGAATATCATCAACATACACAGCAAGAACCACCAGTCCCGAGGAGGTTTTGCGAATAAATAGAGAGTGATCGGTAGAGCTGCGCGCAAAACCAACGGCCGCCATAATGCTGCTGAACTTGTCAAACTAAGCTCGAGGGCTCTGCTTCAGACCATAGATTACCTTCTTCAGCCGACATACACGTGTCTCCCCCTGAGCAACATACCCAGGAGGTTGCTCCATGTAGACGGCCTCCTGAAGATCACCATAAAGGAAGACATTCTTAACATCCATCTGGGAAATTGGCCAATCTTTATTGACCTCCACAGAGAGAAGGACCCGTATAGTGCTGATACGAGCCACAGGAGAGAAGGTGTCAAAGTAATCAACCCCATAGGTCTGAGTAAAGCCCTTAGCAACAAGACGAGCCTTATAACGGTCCACAGTACCATCCGGGCTAAATTTGACCACAAAGACCCAGCGACTCAGTACCGAAGGGAGGAGGAATAAGAGTCCAGGTACCCCGCTCTGTCAGGGTCGCCATTTCCTCATCCATGGCCATCTTCCAGTGAGTAATAGCAATGACCTCCTGGTAGGAACGAGGTGTGGCAGTGGCAGAGATATCCAGCACAAAGGCCCTGCGAGAAGAAGTAAGACAATCATATGAAACAACAACAGCAAGGGGGTGTAGGGTACACGTCTGCACCCCTTTGCAAAGAGCTACAGGAAGATCCAGGTCATCGGTTTCCTCTGCATCCAGAGCATCCGTGGCAGAGAGAACTGGCTCGGGAGGAGAGAGCGACGGCAGCGGAGATGAGGGAGATAGAGGCGGAGAGAGAGGAGTGGACGGAGATGGAGTAGGGGTGGATATTGCAGGAGGAGACGAGGGAACGAAGGGAATAACATGAGAATCAGAGACTGGGGGAAGAGAAGAGGAAGCTTGGGGAAGAGAAGAGGAGTCATCCGAGAAGTAGGAGGCATTCTCGAAGAAGGTAACGTCAGCGGATACGAACTGCTTACGAAGAATAGGTTCAAAGAAACAGTAGCCTTTCTGAGTGGTGGAGTACCCCAGAAAGACACATTTATTGGAGCGAGGGGAGAGCTTATCACAGGTGGCAGATGGGGCATGCACAAATGCAGTGCACCCAAAGATTCGGAGAGGGAGAGGAAAAGGCTCCTTGCCCGGATACAGTATGGAGAATGGGGTTTTCCCATGGAGAACTGAGGAGGGAATGCGATTGATGAGGTAGCAGGCAAGGAGAACAGCATAGCCCCAATATGAGTGAGGGACATGCATCTGAGTCATCAATGTGCGAGCGACATCGAGGAGGTGACGGTTTTTGCATTCTGCCACCCCATTTTGTTGGGATGTATAGACACAGCTCGTCTGATGAATAATGCCATGTTGCACACAAAAAGAGGAAAAAGCATGACTCAAGTATTCTTTAGCATTGTCAGAGCGAAATGTTTTAATAGAATCACAAAACTGATTTTTAATTAAATGATAAAAAGAGAGCCATACATCAAAAAGTTCAGAGCGATCTCATAAGAGATACACCCAAGTACATCTAGAAAAATCATCAATGAAAGTTACAAAATAAGAACTACCCCAACCAATGGTGAGGGTAGGAGCAGGTCCCCAGAAATCGGAGTGGACTAGATCAAACGGATGAGTGGATCCCCGACCTTGCTTCGTCGAAAAGGAGGAACGGTGATGCTTGCCAAGTTGACAAGCGTCGCAGTTGAGAGGAGTACTTGAGGGAGGGAGGTTGTGTAGAAGATGATGTAGAAGTTGTGGTGGAGGATGACCGAGACAGAGATGCCATTGGAGAAGATCCGTACAAGAAGAAGAGAAGGCGGACAAAGCGGAAACGTTGTCGAGGAAGTAGAGGCCGCCGCTCTCAGTCCCAGTAGCAATCGTCCGCTGGGAGCTCGGATCCTGAAAAGAACAAGAAGTCGGAGTAAACATCATAGAACACTGAAGCTTCTTGCATAAAGAGGTAACCCACAATAGATTGTATGGAAACTTGGGCACATAGAGAGTGTCCGCTAGTCGAAGGGACGGAGTAACATGAACCACTCCCGACCCATGAACCGGGGAGGGAGAAATGTCTGCAACGAGGATCGGGGGCAACCGATCATGTTGTTCGAGGAGAGAGAAGCACTGAGGATTGCCCATCATGTGATTAGTTGCACCAAGGTCAATAAGGCATTTACCTTGAGTCACCACGTGGGCACTACCTGATGATGTGACCATGGAAGCAGACGGCTTGGAAGAGGAGGCGGAGGAGTCACCGGAGGGGCGAATATGGGGATGCTTCGTCCAGCAGCGATCTGAAGTATGTCCGGTGCGGCCATAGTGAAAGCAAAGGTAGCGGGAAGAAGTATGTCCGCCAGACTGGTGACTGCGGCTACCAGAGCCACTCCGCTAAGTTTGATAAGCATAGTTGTCTGGTGGAGAAGGAGCGGACAGAAGCGGGCGCTGAAGGAGAGAGGTGACAGTGGCGATGCGGCCAGCGGTGGCATCTAAGTTAGGAGATTCCGCCTCACCCAGAATTTGCTGGCGGATCATGTCTGCTGGGTATTGTATCCATAATGGACCTGATTTGAAGAAGTCCCTGAACAAGCTAAGTTGAATTGATAATGTATTTGACGATCTTCTATCAAGTTGTGCTTGCAGCTATTCCATGCTAAGTACACACCAATGTCAGGGTGCAGTGGGTCAATATACACGGGTCTGCGCAACGTAATCCCTCGTTGAGCAGATCAGTGTGTTGACTCACGTGTGCTCTCTCTATTGGAGTGTACTTATTTTCAAGTACAGGGTTAAGGCAGATCAAGAGCAGAAGAAGGAGCAAAGAGGGGTCAAAGACCAAGTTCATAGGAAGGGAGAGAAAAATCGTCTAAGTCAAAATCGACGGGAATCACTAAGTCATTCCCGCCGACTTCGATGGGAGTCACTTGTGATTCTCGCCGATTCGACGAGAATCAGTCTGCATTCCCGCCGACTTCTTCCAGCTATCATTTTTCCAAACAAAAATTCTGCCAAGGTAGAATCGACGGGAATCACTAAGTTATTCTCGCCGACATCGACGGGAATCGTTAGTGATTCCCAGCGATTCGACGAGAATCAATCTGCATTCCCGCCGATTTCCTCTAGCTGACAAGGTTTCCAACTAGAATTCGGCCAAGGCAGAATCGACGGGAATCGTGAGTGATTCCCGCCGACTTCGACGGGAATCACCAACGATTCTCGTCGATTTTGCCTTAGGCAATTTTCGTCTGTTCGCTGGACCGAACCAAGAGACCGTGTACTGTTTCGGCCGGGGCTAGGGCTTTTCCTTATGGGCCCCACAACAGTCTTTTAGGGTTGGATCTGGGTATATATACTTGCGTATTTCGAACTTCTACAGGAACTCAGTCACGCTAAATCAAAAGTAGCCAACGCCGTGCCCTAGCCGATCGCGGAAACCGTCGATCGCCTGTAGCCGCTCGTAAGTCCGTCGTTGCCATTGATCGTTGATCTCAGTGCTTCTTTGATCTTCAGACGACAGTACCGAGGCAAGCCGAGCATCTCACGCATCTCTCTTGAGATCTCTTGTCTTTCGATTCGTTGAATGAGACTAGTTCTCCATTCCAAATTAGTCAAGACGACTGATTTGACTGAGATCGTTCGTAGACCTTGCTTGCTTCATCAAGAAGTTTGGATCTACAAAGTATCTCTGCCGTATTCACTTGCCGCCGCCGATCTTGTCAAGATCCTTTCCAAGAGAGAAATCCAATTGTGGACTCTTCATTACTTTCAAGAAAGCCTCAATGAATGAAGAAGGACATCGGATTCTCCATAAGCATTATTTGTATTTTCTTATACATTCTATTTTGGTTTTGTTGTAAAGGAATTTTTATTCCTAGTTGTAAGGGTTGGGTGAAACTCGTGGTGGTGGAGTGGTGACTCCTGTGTTGGAAGGGTTCCTTCCGTAGTGTGAGGATTGGATTTCAATCCGTTTGGAGAAGTGATCGAGTCATCCCTTAGTGGGAGATAGGTCGAAGGGGGAAAGTGGACGTACCCAAATCGGGGAACCACTATAACTTTTTGTGTGTTTTCTGTGCTGCGTTTGTTAATTTGTGCAGGTTAATTTAATTCCGCAAAAGACCGCACGACACCTATTCCCCCCCTATAGGTGGATTTAGTCGACACTAGATACTTTCAAGTGGTATCAGAGGGAGGTTACTCATCAATAAGGTTAACACCTTGAGTAAGATCCTGCATCTAGTGTCAAGAATAAAGAAGATCTCTGAAATGGACGGACTCAAGTATTCAGGAAAGATCCTAGTGTGCACCAAGCTGAACTTTCCTATCTGGAAGGAAAGGATCAGGTTTTACATGGAAGCAGTCGACCCCCAACTCTTCATGATAGTAGAGGAGGGACCTTATATCTCCACTAAGGCCTCCACCATTGATCCGACCAAGATGGTGCCCAAGAATCTCTCCGAAATGGATAAGGATGAGATGGTGCTTGTCGGTCTTGACAAGAAGGCTCAGAACATTCTTGTCAGCGCCGTCGATGACTCCATGATGCAGAACTTCAGCAACTGCAGGACTGCCAAGGACATATGGAACTGCTTGATCATTTTGATGGAAGGCACAGATGAAGTAAGGGATGATCGAAGATCCCTTCTGAACCAGAAGTATGAGGCCTTTAGGTAAGGTCCCAAGGAAGAAATCGGAGTGACTTTCGAGAACTTCTTGAAGATCGCCAATGCCCTGAAGGGTTATGGCAGAGTGTTCATCGATGGTGAATTCAATGACAAATTCCTTAGATCCCTTACTAAGGAATGGGAAACCAAGATCTGCGCCATCAGAGAATTTGGCAAGCTGGCAGAAACTGATCCCCAGATTCTGTTTGGGAAGCTTATGTCCTATGAGCTTCAGCTGAACACCAGAAAAGCTGAAGAAGAAGCCGATAAAGCCGCTGCCAAAGAAAAGACTGTAGCCCTGAAAGCCAATCACTCAAGGAAAGGCAAGGGTGCAATCTCGTTCCGCTCTTGGAAAAAGGATGAGGAAGAAGACTTTGAGCCATGCTCTTCCGGCTCAGAGCTATCTGAAGAATAATTCTCCCTCATCACTCGAGAGTTCAAGAAGTTCCTCAAGATAAGGAATCAAAGAAAGAGAGACGGCTCCTCCTCTAGACATTAGTTGAAGAATTACTCTTCTGACAGGTATGAACCTAAACAGAACAAACATCGCTCTGCTGACATTATTTGCTTTGGATGCAATAAGCCAGGCCACGTCGTTGCTGACTTCCACCGAAGCAAGAGAGATAAAGGGAAGGGAGAGGAGCACAAGTCCTCTAGAGATAAGAAGAAGGAGAGGAGCTACATTGCCAAAAAGCCAAAGACACTGAGTGAATCTGATTCGTCAGACTCCAGTGATGATGAGGAAGCCTACTTCGGGCTAATGGGTCGCTCTGACTCAAAAGGAGGCTGCCCCCCATTTACTGGGAAGGTAAAAGATTGTACCCCCTCTCTGACTCTGACTCTGAGTCTCCTGATAATGATCTCGAGGACAACCCATCTGCCCGTGAAGCGGAGCTCCTTGAAAAGTATGAGCTTCTGCTCAATACCTTTGAGGAATGCCGCAAGAGGTTGAGGGCTCAGAAAAAGGAAGTCAAATTCCTTAAGGCTGAGGGTGTGTCCCTAAGAGAAGAGATCACTAGCTTGATTTCTCTCCGACAGGAACACTTGGACCTGACTTCTGAGCACTCAGAGTCTCTAAGGCTCCTTGACCAAAAACAGGAAGAAATCAACAAGTTGGAAGAACTGCTTGCGGTAGAAAGGAAGATTGTTTAAAGCTTCTCCATGCCCAAGACCATTCTTCCTTTGGTTGATGAATTCTCTGCTCAGGCTAAGGGGTCTGGCTTAGGGCATGTGGGTATGCCTGGTAAATCATCCAGGAGAAATAGAAAACAGAGGAAAAATAAGGCTGCTAAGAAGGCCTCTGCTGCAGAAAAGGGAAAGGCCCCACTCGATCTTGTTTCATTCAGAAAGCCTGGCTTTCCTTGCAATGAGCAGGACTTTGAGTCAACCTATGGCCACTTCTTCCGGCCCTCAGTTGAAAAGCCCAAGAGCCGGTATGATGGTTGGACCTTCCCCCGAAACTACGGTGAGAGTGTCTTCAAGGCACCTTATGAGGAAATCCAAGTGGAGAATTATGGCCACTTCTCTAGCGGCCATAATAGGAAGCAGACACCAAAGGCCAAGCCTGTTATACTAAAGGAACAGGAAGTGAAGAAATCGTGTGACTGCTGTCATCATGATTCCTCCACCTCAAGATCCAAGGCCCCGACTGGACCCACCGTACCTAGGGTGAAGCTGGAGCCTAGGAAGCGGTACAATAGGTTTGACTGTTGGTGTTGTGGCAAAGTTGGTCACTTTACTGTAGATTGCTGGTTTAATCCAAGATTCAACGAGACTCCTCATGTTAGCAATGCGAGGCCGACCACTCGTAGGGTTAACCACCCGAGGGGGATGTTGGGTATTGTATCCACAATGTACCTGATTTGAAGAAGCCCCTGGACCAGCTAAGGTGAATTGACATTGTATTTGATCATTTGTCTTCAAGTTGTGTTTGCAGTTATTCCACGCTAAGTACACACCAATGTCAGGGTGCAGTGGGTCAATATACACGGGTCTGCGCAACGTAATCCCTCGTTGAGCAGATCAGTGTGTTGGCCTACGTGTACTCTCTCTATTGGAGTGTACTTACTTTCAAGTACATGGCTGAGAAAGATCAAGAGCAGACAAGGAGCAAGGATGGGTCAAAGCAACTCACAGGAAGAAAGAAGAAAATCGTCTAAGTAGAAATCGTCGAGAATCACTAGTGATTCTCGCCGAATCGTCGAGAATCACTCGTTGATTCTTGCCGATTACTGCCGGCTGTCTCAACGCCGTCTTGATTTCTGCTTAAGGCAGAATCGTCGAGAATCACTAGTTGATTCTCGCTGAATCGTCGAGAATGACTTTGCATTTTCGCCGATTCGTCGAGAATGAATGTTGATTCTCGCCGATTCTCTCCGGATGGTAAGATCTTCAGCCAGAATTCTGCCATGTAGAATTCGGCGAGAATCATAAGTGATTCTCGCCGATTCGTCGAGAATCACCAGTGATTCCCACTGAATTTGCCTTAGGCGATTTTCGTTGGCGTGCTGGACCAGACCGAGTATACACGCACTGTTTTGAACCGGACTTAGGGCTTCTACTAGTGGGGCCCACAACGGTCATATTGGATTAATCTACAGTATAAATACTATCCTACTTTGAACGAAACAGTGAGCGAAGAAAAAGAAAATGCACGGCCGCCGACTTGACCTAGCGGATCGCAGATCGTCGTCCGCCGCCGCTGTCGCCGCTCGTGAAGCTGGTCGCCGCTGCTGATCGTGGATTCTTCCTGATCTCCCGGCGACAGAAGCTTAGCCAAGCAACGCGTCTCACGTGTCTATCTTGAGATCTTTTGTCTCTTGGTTTGTTGAACGGGAATACCTTCCCCTTCCGAATTGATTGAGACGATCGATCCAAGTAAGATCGTTGGTAGACCTTGCTAGCTTTGCTATGAAGTTTGGATCTCGAAAGCATCGTCGCCGCTCTCCTTTGCAGCCGCCGATCTTGATAGTATCGCTGCCGCAAGCTTTGCCGCCACCGATCTTGAAAGAATAGCCGCCGCAATCTTTGCCGCCGCCGATCTCGGGGAGATCCTTTCCAAGTGAGAGCTAAGGTCGTGGACTCTTCGTCGTCTTCAAGAACGCGTCATCAAACGAAGAGGGACACCTAGCTCTCCAAAAGTAGTTTGTATTTTATACATTCCATTTTCACTTTTGTTATAAAGGAACGTTGGTTCCTCATTGTAAGGGTTGGGTGCAACCCGTAGTGGAGGAGTGGTGACTCCTTTGGGTGGAAGGGTTCCTTCCATTAGTATGAGGATTGGATTTCAATCCTGTTGGTGAAGTGACCGAGTCGTCCCTGGTTGGGAGATAGGTCGAAGGGGGAAAGTGGACGTACCCAAATCGGGGAACCACTATAACTGCCTGTGTCTTTCTGTGCTCTGTTTATTTTCTTTTATTGTGCAGGTAAATTTTTAATTCCGCAAAAAGACTGCGCATCACCTATCCCCCCCCCATAGGTGAAGATAGCTGACACTAGTATGACTTTCAAGTGGTATCAGAGGGAGGTTCCTCAGCAATAAGGTTAACACCTTGAGTAAGATCCTGCCTCTAGTGTCAACTAGAAGACGAGACTCAAGCATGGAGTTGGACTTTGATGTCCCTCCTCTGAGACTCCCTGCTTGCACAACAGAGTATTACCCCATCTGGAAGATGAGAGTTATGTTTCATCTGGAGGCCATTGACCCTCGGGCGTCACTCATCTTGGAAGAGGGTCCCTTCATTCCCATGAAGTCTTCTTGTTCAGGAAAGGATATCCAAATCCCCATGATTCCCGAAGAGATGTCTGATACCGAGCTCTCACTGTTCAACTTGGACAAGTTAATACATCAGATCATCACTGACGTCTGTTCTGGTGTATCTCGTTCAAGAGTGGACAAGTGTAGGACGGCCAAGTCCATGTGTCAAACCATCTTAGACCTCATGGAGGGATCAGAGAAAGCAAGGACCAGTTGTCAGCAAGAGGATGAAGCCTATGTGGGGGTCCTCATTTCTGAAGATGAAGGGCATGATAAATCTGTCAGTATTAGGGCTCCTATGTCCTTGTCAGAGACTGAAGAAGAAGCTGAGGAAAGCTGTTCTGATGAAGTTGACTCAACAGTCTCTGCCGATCTTGACGGTAACCCTAAACAGCAAAGCCAGGAGCAGGTAACTTCTTCCTCATGCCTCTCTCCTCTTGAACTTCCTGAAGACAGGAATAGTTCAGAGGGTAGTCCTTCCAGTGATGCAAGGGATATGGATAGCTTCAATCAAAAGATTGAAAATCTTGATTCCCTTGAGAGTGCCCTTCAGGCGAGCAACTTACTTGTTGAGGAACAAGCTAAGGAGATTGCTCAGCTGAAGATCTTGATGAATCTCCAACTTGAATCCATCAAGGTAAAGGACTCGAAGATCTCGGATCTAGAGAGTCGTCTAGAGACCGAGAAGAGGATAGTTTCTAACTTTTCCAAGATAGATGCTATCAAGAGAAAAGCAGAAAATGGGTGGATCTCCCAAATTATTAATTCATGGAGAAATGGGGAAACTATGTTCAGACCCCCCCACCCCGAGTAGGAAGGGCAATCATCATGCTTTCAGGTATGACCACAGAAACAACGTTGGTCTCTATAAGAATGATCAGCCCTCAGGTGGAAATACCCACAGTGCCAGAGCTGTCATGGCTACCCATGAGAGAATACCCAAGGCTCATTCTGAACCCTTTGTATTCTCAGCCTCAGCCCCAACTCATCATGAATATGCAGTAACCAGCTCTTACTGCAGTACTTTCCACCCTAGGACACAGGAAAGGGGGGAAAGGAAACATGTGGTAAGTACCCATGGGGCCTCTGGAAGTGTGTTGACTGAAAGGAAGGCACCACCTCCCAGGCCTCATGACACTCACCACATGCTCTCTATCCACCCTCCCACTTGTCACGGTGGAAAAGGCAAATTTGTGAGCAAAACCTGCCCTGTCCCGTTTAGACCTAAGATTCTGACTACCTCAGTCAGTAGATCAGGTCAGAAATGGCGATACAACATTCATGAGTGTTGGTGTTGTGGCAAGGTGGGTCACTTTGCCGTAGATTGTTGGCACAATCCCTCTATGCCAAGGGCAAGGGTATGTCCACTTCCTCTGGGCAGAGTTAGCCTTCCTGGCAGGATTCCTGTAGGAAGGCATTCAAGATTTTATGCTGATAAGAACCTAGGACCCAATATATATTGGGTTCCTAAGGAAAGGTAATTCTTTTTTGCAGGATAGTCTAGGTACCTATGTACATGATGGGACCTAGACAAGAGATGTTCCAGGCTTGCCATGGAATAAGATTAAGGGAAAAGAGATAATGCTAACTACGGTGCAAGGCTTGAACAGCTAAGTTCAGATGAGACTGTTAAAGGTGCAACTCCCAAGTACGTCAAGGTTTCCACCTCGACGTCAGCTGGAGAAGTTGACGAGTAGGATGGAGAAAATCTTCCGGAAGAAGGAGAAGCCCGAGAAGATGTCAGAACTCCAGATGCCAGACTGCTAGAGCTTCGTCACGAAGCAGGGATGATCGGAAAAGCACTTCCGGGACGTGTCAATTCTTCGGAAGAAGGCTTATATCATGGAATAGTAAGAAGCAGAATTGTGTTGCAACCTCCACAGCTGAATCTGAGTACATCTCAGCAGGCAGCTATTGCGCACAACTTCTATGGATCAGAAATCAGCCAGCAGACTATGACCTTCAGTTCAAAGAAGTACCAATGTACTGCGACTCCTCAAGTGCTATAGCTATTGCGAACAATCTCGTCTCGCACAGCAGGACGAAGCATATGGAAGTGCGCTACCACTTCATTCGGGAGCATGTGTAAAACAAGGACATCTCTCTGCTATGTCCCCACGGATAAGCAGATTGCAGATATTTTTACAAAGCCCCTAGATGAAGCCAAGTTCTGTCTCTTCAAAACTGAACTGGGTATGCTAAACCTTGGGGAATGAAGAATACAAAGGCTCCCGGCTCTTGGATCAAGGGGGAGCATCCGCAAGAAACTCAAGTGTAAGCACAAATACAAGAACTGAGGGGGAGCATTGTGGCAAGTGCTAAAGTCATATATTTGTAGAAGCCAAAAAGGGGGAGATTGCCCTCTCGGCAAAGGTGCTAAGGGCTAAGGTGCTCTCGCAAAGTATGCTCCAAATGCTCTAAAGATAATGATATGGAAATTCTTTCTCAACTGATTATTCATTTTATGTTTTTCTTCCATCCGTTATATTCATCTTAGCTTGTAGGGTTTAGGCTTCTTCAAATAGGGGGAGATTGTTGGGTATTGTATCCACAATATACCTGATTTGAAGAAGCCCCTGGACCAGCTAAGGTGAATTGACATTGTATTTGATCATTTGTCTTCAAGTTGTGCTTGCAGTTATTCCACGCTAAGTACACACCAATGTCAGGGTGCAGTGGGTCAATATACACGGGTCTGCGCAACGTAATCCCTCGTTGAGCAGATCAGTGTGTTGGCCTACGTGTACTCTCTCTATTGGAGTATACTTACTTTCAAGTACAGGGCTGATAAAGATCAAGAGCAGACAAGGAGCAAGGATGGGTCAAAGCAACTCACGGGAAGAAAGACGAAAATCATCTAAGTAGAAATCGTCGAGAATCACTAGTGATTCTCGCCAAATCGTCAAGAATCACTCGCTGATTCTTGCCGATTGCTGCCGACTGTCTCAATGCCGTCTTGATTTCTGCTTAAGGCAGAATCGTCGAGAATCACTAGTTGATTCTCGCCGAATCGTCGAGAATGACTTTGCATTCTCGCCGATTCGTCGAGAATGAATGTTGATTCTCACTAATTCTCTCCAGATGGCAAGATCTTCAGCCAGAATTCTGCCATGTAGAATTCGCCGAGAATCATAAATGATTCTCGCCGATTCGTCGAGAATCACCAGTGATTCCCACCGAATTTGCCTTAGGCGATTTTCGTTGGCGCGCTGGCCTCCGACTTGACCTAGCGGATCGCAGATCGTTGTCCGCCGTCGCCGCTCGTGAAGGTGGTCGCCACCGCTGATCATGGATTCTTCCTGATCTCCCGGCGACAGAAGCTTATCCAGGCAACACGTCTCACGTGTCTATCTTGAGATCTTTTGTCTCTTGGTTTGTTGAACGGGAATACCTTCCCCTTCCGAATCGATTGAGACGATCGATCCAAGTAAGATCGTTGGTAGACCTTGCTAGCTTTGCTATGAAGTTTGGATCTCGAAAGCATCGTCGCCGCTCTCCTTTGCAGCCGCCGATCTTGATAGTATCGCTGCCGCAAGCTTTGCCGCCGCCGATCTTGAAAGAATAGCTGCCGCAATCTTTGCCGCCGCCGATCTCGGGGAGATCCTTTCCATGTGAGATCTAAGGTCATGGACTCTTCGTCGTCTTCAAGAACGCGTCATCGAACGAAGAGGGACACCTAGCGCTCCAAAAGTAGTTTGTATTTTATACATTCCATTTTCACTTTTGTTGTAAAGGAACGTTGGTTCCTCATTGTAAGGGTTGGGTGCAACCCGTGGTGGAGGAGTGGCGACTCCTTCGGGTGGAAGGGTTCCTTCCATTAGTGTGAGGATTGGATTTCAATCCTGTTGGTAAAGTGACCGAGTCGTCCCTGGTTGGGAGATAGGTCGAAGGGGGAAAGTTGACGTACCCAAATCGGGGAACCACTATAACTGTCTGTGTCTTTCTGTGCTCTGTTTGTTTTCTTTTATTGTGCAGGTAAATTTTTAATTTCGCAAAAAGACTGCGCATCACCTATCCCCCCCATAGGTGAAGATAACTGACACTAGTGTCAATTTCAGGGGAGTGTGCTAACAAGGAATCTAGGACCCAAGTTCGATTGGGTTCCTAAGGGAAACTAATTCTGTTTTGCAGGTATATCCAAAGGCCACCAAAACGCGAATCTGGTACTTGGACAGTGGATGTTCCCGGCATATGATCGGGACAAGAAGCCTGTTGCATGATTACTCCCCAGTCGTAAATGGACCCAAAGTCATCTTTGGAGGATCTGATCGAGGAGTCACCAGGGGTTATGGTATGATTTCCAATGGTGTATTCTCTATCACTGATGTGGCCTATGTTGAAGGGTTAAACCATAACCTGATCAGTGTAAGCTAGTTGTGTGATAAAGGATACGACGTTAAGTTCTTCAAGGATAAGTGCTTGATAATATCGTGTGCCTCTTCGGAGATGGTATTAACCGGTATTAGGAGCAGAAATATCTTTTGCTTAGATTTTCTTAGCTTAGACTCTTTTACCCCCCGTGTGCCTAGTAGCAAAAGGCAGTGCATCTCTTTGTGAACAATTGCACAAGAGATTAGCACATATTAATTTCAATACTATTAATATGTTGTTTTCCAAGAATTTAGTAAGGGATGCCCCTACTATTAAGTGCATCAAATATAGCCCCTGTCCTGCATGCCAGAAGGGAAAACAGACTCGGGATACCTTTAAGGGCATTGCAGACAAAGACTCCTCCAGATGTCTTTATCTTCTGCATATGGACTTGTTCGGTCCAGTGCAAGTTCATAGCTTAGGAGGTAAATCATATACGCTAGTGATTGTTGATGATCACTCTCGGTTTACGTGGGTGTTCTTCCTGAAACGAAAGTCAGATACATTTGACATCTTCACTAATTTTATCAAGCAGATTAAGAATGAACTTAACTGCTCTATGGTCAAAATCAGAAGTGACTATGGAACAGAATTCGAGTCTGGTGCTATGACAGAATTCTGTGAAGAACATGGTATCTTTCATGAGTTTTCCTCCCCGCATACTCCTCAGCAAAACGGAGTTACGGAGAGGAGAAATAGAACGCTCATTAAAACATGTACGACTATGTTGAATGACGCATCTCTACCAGAGTACTTCTGGGCAGAGGCTGTCAATACGGCATGTCATGTGCAGAACCGAGCATTGATCAACAAGAATCATCGTAAGGCGCCTTATGAGCTATTGAAAGGCAGGAAACCGACCATGTCCTATTTAAGGATTTTTGGGTGCAGATGCTATGTACTCAATAATGGGAAGTACCCACGTACTAAATTCGGAGAAAAATGCTTCGAAGGCATCTTCATGGGCTATAGTATCCATAGTCGGGCTTATAGGGTTTTCAATAAGAAAACCATAGTGGTAGAGGAGTCTATTAATGTTGTATTTGATGAAGGAAGCTTGCTTCACAGCAATTCTTTCAGTGGCATTCTTGAAGATGCATGTGCAAGACTTGAACAGCTAAGTCTCGATGAGACCGCTAAAGATGCAACTCCCAAGTACGTCAAGGTCTCTACCTCAAAGCCAACTGGAGAAGATGACAAACAGGATGAAGAAAATCACCCAGAAGAGGGAGGAGCCCGAGAAGCTGTTAGAGCTCCAGATGCCAGACTCTTAGAGCTCTGACACGTGAGGGGTCATCCCATAGATCAGATCATAGGAGATCCTCGTGACGGTGTCAGAACTCGGAGAGGTACAATTAACGAAATTCTGCACCTTAGTTTTCCGTCACAGGTTGAGCCAAAGAAGTTCGACGAAGCGAACAAAGATGCATCATGGATATTGGCCATGCAAGATGAAATGCATCAATTCGAACGATGCAACGTCTGTAAGCTTGTTCCCAGTCCAAAGAACCAGAATGTGATCGGCACTAAGTGGATCTTCAGAAACAAACTGGATAAACACGGTATCATCATCAAGAACAAGGCCAAACTGGTGGCTCAAGGTTATAGATAGGAGGAGGGGATTGACTTCGACCAAACCTTTGCACCGGTTGCAAGGCTCGAGGCAATCAGATTGTTCCTGGCGTATGCCTCTCACAAAGGGTTCACTGTCTATCAGATGGATGTGAAATCTGCGTTCCTAAATAGAGATTTGAAAGAGGAAGTATATGTCACGCAACCACCAGGTTTTGTTAATCCATCATTCCCTAATCATGTTTACTTTCTTAATAAAGCATTTTATGGCTTAAAGCAAGCTCCTCGAGCTTGGTATGAGACTCTGTCTAGTTTTCTACTTGAGAACAAGTTCTCGAGAGGAAAAAGAGATAAGGCATTGTTTTTTAGGGAAGTCAAAGGCAAGATTCTGCTGGTGCAAATCTATGTCGATGACATAATATTCGGCTCAACGGACAACAATCTTTGCAAGAAGTTTTCTAAACTTATACAAGGAAAGTTTGAAAGGAGCAGCATGGGAGAGCTAAAGTATTTCTTGGGACTTCAAGTGAAACAGTATGAGGATGGAATTTTCATATCTCAGACAAAGTTCACAAATGAACTCCTCAAGAAATTTGGAATGGAGAATGCAACCTCTATGAGGACTCCAATGGGATCCACTATGTCTTTGGACTTGGATGAGAAAGGGAAACCTTTTGATGAAACCAAATACAGAAGCATAATTGGATCTCTGCTCTACCTTACTGCTAGTAGACCGGATATTATGTTTTCCACATGCGTTTGTGCCAGATATCAGGTGAACACTAAGGAATCTCATTATGTCGCTGCAAAGTGAATTCTTAGATACCTTAAAGGTACACCAACTCTTGGCTTGTGGTACCCAAGAAATAATGATGTCGAGCTGATAGGATTTTCAGATGCTGACTTTGCAGGAAGCAGAGATGATAGGAAAAGCAACTTCCGGGATGTACCAATTCCTCGGAAGAAGGCTTATTTCATGGAACAGTAAAAAACAGAACTGTGTCGCAACCTCCACGGCTGAATCTGAGTACATCTCAGTAGGCAGCTGTTACGCACAACTTCTATTGATCAGAAATCAACTCGAAGATTATGACTTGCAGTTCAGAGAAGTTCCTATGTATTGCGACTCCTCGAGCGCAATAGCAATTACGAACATTCCTGTGTCGCACAACAGAACAAAGCATATTGAAGTGCGCTACCACTTCATTCGGGAGCATGTGGAAAATAAAGATATCTCTCTCTGCTATGTCCCCATAGATAAGCAGATTACAAATATCTTCACAAAGCCCCTAGACGAGGCCAAGTTCAGTCTCTTCAAAACTGAACTCGGCATGTTGAACTATGAAAATATAAGACTGAAGGGCTCAAGGCTCTTGGATCAAGGGGGAGCATCAGCAAGGAACTCAAGCTCGAGCACGGATGCAAGAACTGAGGGGGAGCATTTGGCTCCAAGTGAAGTCCCAGATTTGCAGAAGCTGAAAAGGGGGAGATTACCCTCTCGGCTAAGGCTAAGGTGGTTGCCAATGTTAAGTTTGCTCTCAGGAAAATGGTAATGAATTTCACTCTCAGCTGAATTTTCATTTTATGATTTTCATTCCCATCTGTTCTGAAGGATCAAGCGCATACCCAACTGCACCAAAAACCCGGACTGTTGGAGAGGGTGCTACTTAATTTTTTATATAAGTAGTAGAACGCCACGGGTCAAGTGAAGGAACGCTGGACCCAACAAACCCCCCCCCCCCCCCCCGGCGTCCAGTACAACCCGTCGGCTCAGAGGTGGGGTTACCACATGGCCCACACGGCTCAGAGGTGGGGTTACCACATGTCCACGGTTGCCTGACCCACCGGACCCACACAGGTAGAAGGAAAAAATCAGGATTTAATAGCGCCCCCCCGGTCTTGAACCCACGACCTCCCTCTGATACCAATTGAAAGTGAGGGTAAATCTATCTAACTCTAGAGGGGGGTGAATAGAGTTTGTTCAAATAAGTTTCACAGGTTTTTAAAATATCAGCATATATAAAATTTAATTTATATTATAGTGTAGAGTGCTAGAAAATAATTAAAGAAGCAAGAAACCAAGAGCACAGCACACAGCAACAATCAAACAAACAATCCAGAAGACACAAGGAAATATAGTGGTTCCCCAAAACCTGGATACATCCACTATTCTACCACCCTTGGTAGGAATCCACTCAGGATGAGTTGATCAGGTGTCCTGACACCAATGAGCTTTTGTTAAGGTGCTCAAAAACCAAAACTGGATTTTTTGATAAGGTGTCTTGCCACCACTGAGTTTTGACAAGGCTCTCAGAACCAGACTCAAAGCTTTTGAAGGGAGTTTTGAAAACCCTTTTACAGAAGGAAAATAAAAAGGAAAAGGAAATGAAGTTGTCTTCTCTGTTCTCAAATCAAATGAGAGAAGACTAGTGGATCTTTGTTGTCAAAGCTCCCCCTGAGATCTAGACTGGTTCAGGAAAAGAAGCTTTGCTCTAGGGTGATAGGTCTTCAGAATTTTGATCTCCAGCAAAAGATTATTTCAGCAAGAAGGCTGAAGGATGAGGTGTCTGGAGTTCTTGAAATGAAGTTGTAAACACTTTTCAGTAAGCAAGAAGATTTTTTTGTGTCACAGTTCTTCTGTTGTTCTTTTGCTATCAGTGTTCTGTGTTCTGTGTATTCTCCTTGTAATTGAAAAAGGAAGATCTTATTCTCTGAAAAATTCTTTGTCCAAAGTAGCCGTTGGCAGTCATAAATGTCTTCCATAAAGAGTCTTGTCTTCTAGAGGAAAGTCCAGCAAACATTCTCTGAATAATACCTTGAAACTTGCTCCAGAATAAAGACAAACTGCTGGCAGATCTTCTTATCATAAATGCTGATAATATTCAAAAACATTCCAAAGAATAACAGCATTTGAAACCTTAAAAGCGTCGATCTCTCAGAAGAATCGTCGATCTGAGCTCTACGATCGTCGAACTGAGCTCAGAGATAGAATGAGATCAAGCAGACAGAAAACGTCGAACTGAGCTCGAAGATCGTCGAACCGAGCTCAGCGACCTGAAGAATAACTGAAGAGAGATCGTCGATCTGAGCACGAAGATCGTCGACCAGAGTTCGACGATTAAGTAGAACGGGCTGAAGGCAAATAGTCGATCTGAGCTCGAAGATCGTCGACCGGAGTTCGACGATTTATTGAAGTTGAGCTCAGAGTGCGTCGAATGGAGTTCGACGATTCGTCGACCTGAGCTCGACGAAAATTGCCTTAGACTTAGCTCTTCAACCTTGATCTTGGAATGGTCCTAGGGGCAGCTTCAAACCTAAGTTCTAAGCCCTAGACTCACTCTAGTGTTGACCTTCACAACTATACAACTAGGTCAACCTGGTTTCCTAAGACAACCATAGTGATCCTTACCCAAATTAGTAATAGGGTGTTCCAACATGTTCTATTCACCTTAGCTTGTAGGGTTTAGGCTTCTTCAAATAGGGGGAGATTGTTGGGTATTGTATCCACAATGGACCTGATTTGAAGAAGCCCCTAAACAAGCTAAGTTGAATTGACAATGTATTTGACGATCTTCTATCAAGTTGTGCTTGCAGCTATTCTATGCTAAGTACACACCAATGTCAGGGTGCAATGGGTCAATATACACGGGTCTACGCAACGTAATCCCTCGTTGAGCAGATCAGTGTGTTGACTCACGTGTGCACTCTCTATTGGAGTGTACTTATTTTTGAGTACAGGGTTAAGGCAGATCAAGAGCAGAAGAAGGAGAAAGAATGGGTCAAAGACCAAGTTCATAGGAAGGAAGAAAAAAATCGTCTAAGTAAAAATCGAAGGGAATCACTAAGTCATTCCCGCCGACTTCGACGGGAGTCACTTGTAATTCTCGCCGATTCGACGAGAATCAGTCTGCATTCCCGCCGACTTCTTCCAGCTATCAGTTTTCCAAACAGAAATTCTGCCAAGGCATAATCGACGGGAATCACTAAGTGATTCTCGCCGACTTCGACGGGAATCGTTAGTGATTCCCGCCGATTCGACGAGAATCAATCTGCATTCCCGCCGATTTCCTCCGGCTGATAAGGTTTCCAACTGGAATTCGGCCAAGGCAGAATTGACGGGAATCGTGAGTGATTCCCGCCGACTTCGACGGGAATTACAAACGATTCTCGCCGATTTTGCCTTAGGCAATTTTCGTCTGTTCGCTGGACCGAACCAAGAGACTGTGCGCTGTTTCGGCCGGGGCTAGGGCTTTTCCTTGTGGGCCCCACAACGGTCTTTTAGGGTTGGATCAGGGTATATATACTTGCGTATTTCAAACTTCTAAAGGAACTCATTCATGCAAAATCAAAAGTAGCCGACGTCATGCCCTAGCCGATCGCGAAAACCGCCGATCGCCTGTAGCCGCTCGCAAGTCCGTCGTCGCCATTGATCATTGATCTCAGTTCTTCTTTGATCTTCCGACGACAGTACTGATATAAGACGAGCGTCTCACGCATCTCTCTTGAGATCTCTTGTCTTTCGATTCGTTGAACGAGACTAGTTCTCCATTCCGAATCGGTCAAGACGACTGATCCGACTTAGATCGTTCGTAGACCTTGCTTGCTTCATCAATAAGTTTGGATCTACAAAGTAGCACCGCCGCATTCACTTTCCGCCGACGATCTTATCAAGATCCTTTCTAAGAGAGAAATCCAGTTGTGGAGTCTTCGTTACTTTCAAGAAAGCCTCAACGAACGAAGAAGGACATCAGATTCTCCATAAGGGTTGTTTGTATTTTCTTATACATTCTATTTTGGTTTTGTTGTAAAGGAATTTTTATTCCTAGTTGTAAGGGTTGGGTGCAACCCGTGGTGGTGGAGTGATGACTCCTGTGTTGGAAGGGTTCCTTCCGTAGTGTGAGGATTAGATTTCAATCCGTTTAGAGAAGTGACTGAGTCGTCCCTGTGTGGAAGATAGGACGAAGGGGGAAAGTGGACGTACCCAAATCGGGGAACCACTATTACTTTTTGTGTGTTTTCTTGTGCTGCGTTTGTTAATTTGTGCAGGTTAATCTAATTTCGCAAAAGACCGCACGACACCTATTCGCCCCCCCCAGGTGGATTTAGTCGACACTAGATACTTTCAATGTCATAAGTATCAGGAAGCCGGAGCAGATAACACACAACCAGAAGCTCCTGGAAGTGCTTGTGTTGTTGAGCCAAATCTGCAGAAAAGGGGCGATTTTGAAGAATCTCAGCCCCAAGAGCCTGAACCTGTTGGTAGGCAACAGTAGGAGACAAGGAAGGTTGGGCAAAGTGGTTCCCATACAACGTATAGATGCGGGACGTCTGAGCCCCTTTGGAATACAGAGCGGCCAGATGAAGCCAAGCGGCCTTGACCGTCTCATCATGACGGATGACGGGAAGGCACTCATCGGATAGGTTGTTAGCAAGCCAAGTACGCGCAAGAGCGTCACTCGCATCCCAGTAATCAAAGAGAGTTTAAGTTGTAGGAGGAGGGTCATCAACGAGATGATGGCGTTTGCGTTGCGAGCGAAGGAGAAAGGTGAAAGAGACGCTCCAATCCGGGTAGTTGGAGCCGACTAGCTTTGAAATGGTGCCAAGGTTCCCGGAAGGAGTAGGAGGAAGAGGCGGAGACGGATTGACGACAGGGGTGGTGGCAGGAGTGGTGGCAGTAGAACCATCTGAAAGAGCCATAAGAGCAAACAACAGGAAGCCGCGCGATTAGGAAATAAGCCGTGCGGTTAGGAAGAATAAGATCTGCAGCGGTCACGATGTCAGACACCAGCGGCCAGAGAAGCCACAACCAAGCCGCAGAATCAAGTAGAGGGATAGAAGTCGAGCAGCTAGAAGACAGTCCGCTCGAATAGAAGCAACAGGCAAAACAAGGCACAGGGCAACAGGTCGCGGCGAATAGGGCAACAGGTCGCGACGAACAAGTGCGGCAACTAAGCACAGGAACAAAGAGGTCACGCACACAGAGGGAAAAAACAAGGAGAGAAAGAGACCGCGCGGATATATCGCAAGCGGGCGAAGTAAGCCGCGCGGACAATGAGGGCGCACAATCAGGAGGAAAAGATCGATCCCTCTGATACCATGTGAGAAACGAACTAAAACAAACCGGAAGCGGTTTAAGTGAAACTTTATTATCCTAAAAAGGTATCTATTACAAAGGTATGACCTCCCTTATATAGAATGAAGGAGAGAAGAGAGAATACAAATAAGATATGTGGGACTAAAAATTTTCTTGACACAAGCGGACTGTACAGACACAAACCGCACACAAGCCGCGCGGTTAGACAGAAGGGCTAACCGCTCGGCAAATGCCAGAGAGAGAGAGAGATTGCCATGTGAGACCGCTAGACCGCCCGGTCTCCAAGTCGCCAGTGACAAACCGCTAGACCGCTTGGACCACAGACAGCAACACACAGCAACCAGACCGCTGAATGGAAACCGCCAGACCGCGCGGTCATCAACCCGCCAAGCCAGACCGCCAGATCGCCCGATCACCAACTTCAACAACATGGAAGGTGAAACCCCCACAAATCTCCCCATTGATGGTTGGATTCAACTCCTCGGGAGTAGGGGAAGAGTTTCCAGCATTTTTCAGATCACCAAGGGGCTTAATACATTGGGAATTCAGTTACCCGAAATTCACCATTAATGGTGAAAATGGGAATTCATGTCTTGACCCTTCCCCTCCCCATTTTGGCTCTTTTAAAAGCTTCCCCAAGCTTAGAGGAGACGTTTCAAACCTTTACCTGAAGAAACCGAGCTAGTTGGTTGTACAGTTGCAGAGCACCAAAAGCTCCACCACCGTCCATGGCGCACCACCACCAAACCCGTCGGCAAGCACGGTTGCTGGTCTGCTTCTCCTCCTCTCCCTCTATGATAGGTCCCTAGGTTGTTAGAAGTCAGAATCGGGCTCAATCGAGCCGAATCCAATTCAAAATTTCCATGAAAATCCATGGAAATTTGGGGTGGCGGGTTCGCCGGAAACCACGACCTTTGCCGGCCAAACCATCGCCAGGAGATAGCCACCACCTCAACGGAGGTGGTGGAGGTGGTGGCTTGCCAGGGAGGTGGTCGGGTGGCCGGCAAATGGCCTTGGAATGGCCTCCAGGTTGGGTTAATCGGAGCCTTTTGCTGGAGGAGGAAGACGATCTCCTAGCCGTCTGATTGTCTGTGTTATGATTTATCATTAATAAGTGCCATTGATAAGTAAAGTTTGTTTTAAAGAAGATAGATTTGGTTTTATATAATCTTTTACGTATATAAGTCTATCTCTCTTTTTACTTACTTATATCCTGTGGATTAAGGCAAGAGTACCTATCGCATAGGAGTATAGTATTTTGTAGAAAATATCAAGGTCGTATTTTTCCTGGGATCAGTGTTAATTATTCTACTTTTTAGAACATGCTATTATTTTATCGAACGAACGGAGTGGAGTTTATAATTAAAAACTAAAGATAGAAAAATATATATACGTGATTTAATTAAGATAGGGACTTAGAAGGTAGTCCTCGATTTCAGAATTACTTTGAGCGAATATTAATTCACCTATTAAAGAACAACTTTATTTCTTAATTATCTAACTTTACGAGAGGGTCCCTTTGGTAGCATCACTGACTCGAAAGTACGACCGGGAAGGCTTGCGTTTAAACGGGTTAACGTAAACGTAGTGTCTCGTCACCTGGTATATGATCAATTACCAGAAAACCCTAGTTAGAATAACTAGAAAGTAGAGTTGAAATAGTTGAAAATAGTATCCAGCCCAGAGCTCATCTTGACCAAGTGCTAAGGGTTCTTAGCCTCTTCTCAGGATGGGGGCGGTATAAAGTACAGAAAGTAATATCTACCTATCTATCTCAATCCAGGATTTAAGCTTTCGCTTCACCTTTGTTTTTGGGATAGGGTAGTAAAATTTTGCAGAGCTTCCGCACTATCTTAATCCAGGTCATAGGCTTTCGCCTCGCCCTTCATTCGGGATAGTACGAAATAATAAGGTTTTGAAAATAGTTTTGAAAGCAGTTTCACGCTATCTTAATCCAGGACATAAGCAGAGCTTCGCCTTTCATTCGGGATAGTATGAAAAAAATAAAGGGAAGTAAAGCTAAAAATAAAACAGTAAATTACTCAGAATTAAAATTAAAAGAGTTTATTTTATAAAGTCCGAAATTATTATAACTTTCTAAAAAGCTGAAAATAAAGCTGAAAATATTACAACTTACAGAACTTTAGAATACTTGAAAGCTACTACCAGTTCCTTGTTAGAGAGCTGGGGAGTCCTAACAGTTCTTAAGGAAGCTGCTGGAGTTCGAATAATTCTACTCAGCCCTGCCCCTCTATTTATAGAAAAATAAAATTACTTTTGGAAAAGCACTTTTGGAAAAGTTGTCAAACAGCTTATGGAAAAGCTGCCAAACAGCTTTTGCAAAAGCTGAAAATCTGCTTATAGGACAGCTTGACATGTGGCAGTTTTTGATGAGCTGGCAGCTGATTTGGTGGCTGGATAAGGATGGCGGGTCGGGCTGGCAGCTGGCGGGTCAGCAGTTGTCTTGGCGGGTTGGGCAACTGGCGGATCGGGCAGGGGTCTTGGCGGGTCAGGCAGCTGGCGAGTCAGGTATTAAATTGGCGCAAAAATATAGCAGCCCGGAATCGAACTCGCAACCTCCTGAACATCAACATATCTCCCACTCCACTTAGCCACTTGGTCTTGATTACTTATATCCTGAATATATTATCTATAATATATACCAAACAGATTTAACATACTAAAATTCTTATAATGTTATACCATCTAAAATAGAATTATAGTATTTATAATATAAAAAAAAAACATTCTTAAAATATTACTTTATATTATATATTCTTAATAGAAAATTATTTTATTAAACAATAATATACATAATATTACTATTATAATAATACTTAAATATTAATAATTTATAATAATACTTCTTATTAAAATAATACTTTAAAACTAATACTTAACATATTATACTATTTATTATAATTTATAAGTAGATTGTAATTAATTTATGTACATTATATTAACTCTTTTTATTTACATTATTATTATTATTGTAATTATATATAGATTATTAGATCGTATATATATTTGTGAAAATAACATGATGGTTCAGCTCTGCTCAGGTTGTCCAAACCGTTCGGACCGTGAACATTGTCACAAAACATAATATAGTAGATTAAAGTGATAAAAAAAATAAACTACTTGGAGAATAAACTAAAAACAAACCATTTATTTAAGTTTTGACATAAAGTATTACAACCTTGAATTAGAAATAATATTAAAACATAGAGCAAAACATGTATAAATAATCACTCATCAGCCATTTATCCCCTTTACTGTGACCCTTTTAAATTCAATAAATGAGACCCTTAGGGGTTGAATCATGGAAAGTAGCCATCATAAAAGTTGTAGCCCTTGTAGTCCACTTTATTTTAAAATTTGTTTCAACCCATTTGGATAAGTGGTCTGACCACAACACTAAAAATGGTGCAGTTTATACATAGGGTGATCCATAGGCTAATTTGAGTGCCCCCATCAATACAGCTATACAAATGACTTGAAATTTGGACTAGGGGTCACTATTACCTATGTAACATCCCAATTCGAGCTAGGCTCCTCGTGTGTTTATTTTGTCATCTTGGGTAGCTTAGGCCGGTAGAAATTTGGGAGAGAAAACCCAATGTTACGGGGCGGTGGGTAGGTCCGGGCGGTCGAGTAAACTCAATGAATTGTCGAATGGACTCGACGAACGTACTTGGCAAAATTTCCTTATGAATCTGTGGAGTGGGGTACAACGCGTGGTTTATATACAACTACTGGTTGCATTCTCCTAGAAGGCTTATGTCACCTAGGAAGCCTATGTTTCCCGAAGGTAGCGTGTCATCTGGAGGAAATTATAGCGTGTGCGCGAGCCCAAATAACGTGGGTTGCAAATAGCGTATAAAACGCTGAAATTGAGCAAACGGCCTCGGATATGATCTCGGATAATTTTATTAGACTCATGATGATAATATAAGTCCAATGGAGCTGTCCGTTCGCGACTCTCATGTCATTTAGACAGTTTTGCAGTTTAAGTAAAATTGGTCACAAACGCTCCGGAGAGCATATTTGAGCAATCAAACTTGAAATGTAACAGGGATCATCTCGAAACGTGCGTATCAGCGAAACAGTCATAACGAGCCCATGCGGGACAATTTCTGAGTCCTATAGGGCAATGTATAGTTATTTGAACATTAAAAATAATTATAATATAATAGCATTAATAATTATGTTAATAATGATGATAATAGTTATAACTATATATACTTAAAACTTAGGTTAGAATCAGAACACCCGAGCCCTCCCCCTTCCAGCTTTCTGTGACGGCGCCCTCTTTCCCCCACCATTCCCGCTTCCTCCGGCGCGCCACCCCACCGGCAACCCTCTATCATTCACCAGCGCCATTCCTCACGGCAAGTGCAACTCCGGCGAGAGCTCTTCTTCCTCTTTTAGTGTCGGCTTGCTCAACTACAACTCTGACAAAGCTCCTCCAGCCACTTCTCCAAACACCATGGCCGACCACTTCCAGCTCCAGCCACCCTTTCTATGACCTCTTATCGAGCAGTCCTCTTCTACAAATAGCAACATCAGCTCACTCCCAAGGGCGTCATTGGCCCATATATACTGAAAAGGTTAAAGTCTGAACTCATGGGTTTTATGGTGTGTGGAGATCCAGTGGAATCAACTTTTATTGAAAGGGGAAACATCATTTGTTGAACCAGGATGATGGTTTAACCTCATTATGTTAGAAGTTGGTAATAATGGCACGAAATTTTCGAGTGTTGATCATATTTCAGTATTTGGCCTTTGATAAAGTTCAGACATTGCTGTCAACAGGCCATGGGGATATAGGCTACAACTATGTTAATAATGGTGGTGGAGAAAATTAAACTGCAGTAGGCTATGGATATGGATTCTATCACTTCAAGATCCAACGAGATTCGGTCATGGATGGAGCAACACACAAATGTCGCATGCGCTGCTATTGGGTAACATGCATGGACATCTGGTGAGCTTCCTACCCTCTCCCTTGGTGCGAGATCTTAGCTATTTTCTAAGAGAGATATCGACTCAAAGTAATCCGGACTTGGGAGATGATGATTTCCTAGGAGGAGATTGGCAAGGGCTTGTGCCCGATAGTTTGTGTCTTCAACCTTTCCTCACTTCTAAAGGAGTTGGAGGACTTTGTTTCGTGAAGATAAATGAGCTCATGAGGGTGAATAAGGGTGGAGAAAAATCCGTGAAAAGTGTTGAAATAAATAGTTAGAGGAAGAAAACGAGCCGACGCTGTTCGTACCGCTTTAAGATGCGCGCAGAAATCTGTTTTCTGCGCGCAGCGAACTTCGAGCCAGTTTTCGGACATGATGCGATCGGGTCTGGGCTGTCGGCTGAACATGAAAGTTGTAGCCCACGGAAAGTCCTTTCCAACGAGGTGTTACACGCCTTCACTGGAATCCTGTAGCCTCGGGAATCTCCAGTCGAAGTTGCTGTCCAAAAGGTGTCCTGCACTTTGTTGGATAGATCCTTAGCAAATTGACATTGAGGTTGGGTGAATTCTTTTTAGGTCTAACCGTGATAATTCAACGATTGATGAAATTTGTTGGATAGATCCTTAGCGAACAAATGGAGTAGTGAAACGTACTTGAATGAAAGGATTTGGTGGAGGTTAATGAGTAAATGGTTTGATGAATTTGGAACTATACGAATGACTTAACTATGAGAATTAATAAAGATGCGCTAGATAATAGCAATATACAAGATATCATTTGGAAACGAAATGTATGATGCTAATTTATGGCCATGTGAGATGTTGACTGATGGAAGGTATTTAGTCGTCCACTGCTTAGAGTTGTGCCCCTTACGGGTAGCAATGCGAGAACGACATGTAGCATAAGGTGGCTTACCACCTGTGAGAATAGTGAACCCTTGTGTGCTTGGATGCACGGAAATGTGGAAGGGTTGAAAGTGCGTGTGTGTTTGCCACACAGGAATTATGTTTTGGTAAGGGACTCGGTGTAGAGCTCTTGCATGCTGTTGAGCACGAAATGTGAATAATAAAAAGGGGGCTCAATGTAGAGCCCCATATATGATATGCATGCGGTGTGAGTGACACACAGTTTCGTAGTCCTGGGTTAAGGATAGTGTGATAGGTCTACGACTTGCCAGTCGTCACACCGACGGGAGTTGACAGATAGACTTTGTGCGGTTGTTCATTTCCAAGGCTCCTTCCGTGCCAAGTGGACGGTTGAGCTTGGTCCTCGTGCTTTTTTTCGAGGCTCCTTCCGGATCACAACATAGGCCAGTTCATGGCTTAGTTCTCAGTGCACATCTACCCGAGACTCCTGCTGAGCCATAGTACGCATGTGAGCTCCGTTATTGTGTTCTTAGCGTTGAGGCGTACAGAGACCTAGGCCAGGTAGTGTGGATGCCAGCCTAGTAGTGGAGATGTCCGCTATACTGTCACCACATGGTCATGATGGTTGACGCCTGATGGGTTAGCTACCTGTTCGAAAAGTGGGAACTACAAGTCTGTGTCGATATAGCAATTGCTTGTGCATGATCATGGAAGAGTCATTGCATTGCATTCATATCATTACATACATTACATACACAAGATCCTCATCGTATAAGTTTGTATGTGCACTCATATACGATGAGTTACTTTACTGTTTAGCCGATCCTTAACTTATATATCTGTATGAGCATTCATATAAGTTAAGTTACTGTCGTAGATTTATACTTATATACTGTTGTTGATGATAGAACTGCTAAAGTGGATTGATATACTTAATTGTTGTAGTTCCTTGATATATAATGTTGTTGATTAATCCTTTACCACCTATTTGTACTACTGTTTATATATATATATATATTGTACCCTTGTTCCTTTCTTCATCCGGTGTCGAGGAGTTGCCGGGGGAGCGGATGTGATAGTCACTTAGTCCTTATGACTAACGGTTGCTACGTCTTCCTTTTTAGGAGGAAACCTTGCAGACAGAGCAACAATAGATTATGCAGGAGGGAAGCCAGGCCAGGACAATAAGACCTGATTTGATGGTACTGTCATTGCCGTCAGTGACTGATGTGAGTTTTGAGAGACTCATAATGTAGCTCCTTTGGGCAAAGTTTTATATACTCTGATATTTTCAGGAGCCTTTATGTAGCTTCCTGCTTTTCTGGACTTTTTACTTTATGTGAATCATGACTTCTGTGTTTATTCTTTTATTGATGGGTTGATAGTATGATATTTGAGACTAGCCGGCAGAATAGGCATCTTGTGATACAGGTTAGCATATGTGCTGACGCTACCGCAAGGCGACTATTCTGGGCATAAGACTCCCCTCGACCATGCCTTGTGTTCCGGGAGGGGGGGGGAGGGGTCTTACAACTTATACCTATAACATATCTAAAAATAGGAATTTTTGGAAAATATTTTCTATAGTTTTTGTAAAAATTTAATAAAATAGGTATGAATTAATTAAGAGGTCTATGGACCTCAAAATAAACCAAAATTTTGGTGGATGACCCTTAGGGTCAACATATGCCTCTGGTGAAAATATAAACCAATTTCGGGTTGGTTTGAATAGGTTTTGTAAGACCAAAGTTTGGTCCCTTAAGGGTAAATTAGGGCAAATGTGTGCTTGGTGGGTTGGGTGATCATTATTCATCCACACTTGGTGAAAGTTCGGTCACTAATTTATTGACACTTAAAACACCCTCACTTGGAGTTTTGGGTAGATTATGGTGGATTTGGCCTAAGATCCTAGTTCAAACCCTAGGGTTGAACTTTGGGGGTTTGTGAAAGACATAAGGTGTTATGTCCATGTATGGACTTGGGGTTTAGTCCATGTGATCTTAGGATGGTAAATAACCCTAGAAAGTAATTCTAGGACTTTTAGAGTTTACATCCCCCTTGCAAAAACTTAGGACCGTTTAGGACACTTTTACACTTAAATTTATTACTATATCATAGGACTTTGGATGATCTTGAAATTTAGGCAGTGACCAAATAATATTGCTATTAAGCTCTAGAAATTTTAGTGTGAATTTTAGATTAGTATTTGAGATACTTCATTCACAACCCTTGTAGTAGCCCAAATCATCAAGGGATTTATTAAGAGATATCTGCTCATTGAAAACTTATGCAATTTGGTAGAAGGACCTTTTTAGTCATACATGAGCTCTGTGAATATTTATAGAAGTATTGGAGGACTGCCTATATGGGTTGCTTCACAAGGTGCCTAATATTATTTTGTTTTAAATTATTTATTTATGAGACCAAATGATGTTGAAAAATAATAATTCTTGGTCAATAGACTTTTCTAATCATAGTTTTAGTTTAGTAATTTTCTGATAAATTTTGGAAGGTTGGTTCTATTTTTCCTTTATTTATCCTAATATTATAGTTGTTTATCCAATAATTAATTGATGGTCAAATTCATTCTGAAAAATTAGGATTTTTAGTATTTACTGTTATTTTGATGTTATTAATCTATCATAATTTTGTTGATGCCATACCTAGTCAGAAAAGTGAACTTAGAGTTCAAAAGCTTAGGTGATCGGAATTTGCAGAAAATTTAATAAATGTCAAACTAATTAGGAAAATTACAAGTTTCTTGATTTAGTCTAAATATATCATGATAGTGCCCCAGTAATATTCTTAGGTTACTTGGATGAATATTTGAAGGGGGTCACCATTCATACTCATCATATAGCTTAGGATGGTCTGCACATAGTAAAACTGCAGATTTAAGATAACATGTGGGATGGACATGGGGAGTGAAGTTAATGATATACTGATTTGGTAAAGTGAAGTTGAGTTCACCATTGTGAGTCATGATGGGAAGGGTATTGGTCTGAGTAGTGTTAAGTGATGCTCGGAATCGACTAAAGATCGTCTTTCCCGAGGAGAGAGAGTCAAAACACACTAGGGTTTGTCTTAGTATAACATTAAATGGGATTGAGACCTGGGTAGATATCAATAATAGTAAGTGTCTTGCAAAAGGGAATGATGAGCTTCAGCTACCATCATAGTTCCTAGTGCCCTGTGAGAGCTCTTAACAGGGAATACACTGGGCTGTCCAAGGTTAACCTAAAGCATAAGAATAAATAACAAAGAACAACAAGTAAATCTAGGATATCACTTTAACTCACCCTGATGTCTCAGGAGGTTAGCTTGGTTAGGTTCTCCGGGCAGTAGCCTCGGTGGTTGTGGAAATGGACGAGTTAGCCCGGCGAGTCGAAGGCTCGAAAGGTAGTCGTAACAGACAGGATAGTCCGGGGAGCCAATCGCTCAGAAACTCATGGTTGCATGTTCATAAAGGTGGTGGGTCTTCAGTATTTGAAGGTCGTTCACACCAACGTCGGTACGCTGACTCGGCATGTGTGGACACTTAGCCAAGGGAAAGTCTGGCAGTGGGTCAACATAGTACGTGGAGACCCTGGTGTGTCCTTCAGGGGCGTATATAAGGGCTAGGCCTGGTAGTGTGAATACTCGTCTAGGAGTGGGGTGGTCTGACCCACTGTCTCTATTTTCCACGGTGGAGGCTCCTGGGAGTGATGCTAGCTTCCAAATAGGGGGAACTAAAGGTCTTTGTGCATAGAGTCGTGTGCGTGTGTTGCATTTGCATGAATCATGACATAATATTTCAATTCACTCATACTTGCATACAACCTGACACCTCATCATATAAATTGGTATGAGACTTTTTATACGATGAGAGCTTTGCAAAAGACCACTTTAACTTTTAAGTCTGTATGAGCATTCATATAAGTTAAGGTTACTTATTTCATTGTCTACTTTACATGTACTTACTGCTCAGTTTACTCGTTTACATTACTGCTTCTTTATTATAGAACTATTAACTTGCATTTCCTTTTATAGTATTATACATATTACAATATAACTGCTATAATAGGTCTGTCATCACCTGCTCTTGTTCATTCTCCACCATAATATCTTTCCTTTCCTCCTCCACGCACGATGCCTAGAAGTCGCGGGGGTGAGACGAGGACGATAGTGGCTTAGTCCTTATGACTAATGGTCGGTGGACCAAATATTTCAGGGACTCCGGATGGGAGACATGGAGCAGCAGCAGGAGATGCAACACCATCGAAGTACGGTGCACGTGGAGGTGGGCCAGTCTAGTACGGGAGCACCAGCCTCTAGCCCCGTGAGTGTTAGCATTACTAGCTTTTGCGAGAGTGTTTTAGTGAGGATTTGATGTAACGGGCATAGCCCGTTTATATTCCTACTTACTGATCTATTTCAGTACTTTTATTATCATGTGGACATTGCTGTGATTTTTATTACTCATATTATATATGATATGGGGACTTGAGCTTATCTATTCTATCTGTATACTTCTCTTTCTTTGGCGATCGTTAAGGCCGGCAGGATCAGTGTTTTGTAGTGGCGACCTTCCCGAGTGTCGGTGTCACCGCAAAACAGCGATTCTGGGCGTAAGACCCGGTAGCGTAAAAGATAAAAATGGGGTCTTACAGAGTGAATGACCTTCACTCAACGATTCTATACTTAGTCATTTTGCAGCTTCTTTGGCGTTGAGTGGCATTGAGTGAATGAGCTTCACTCAACACTTTTAGACTTAGCTTAGCTTTCTGCTCTTTCTACATCCTAGGCATAGAGAGCATTGAGTGTAGCTTTATCACTCAATGCCTTTTGTCTTAGATTATTTTCTGCTTCTTCAGTAACCTTGGCGTTGAGAGTGTTGAGTGTAGCTTAAACACTCAACGCTTTTTGCCTTAGATTATTTTCTACTTCTTCAGCAACCTTGGCATTGAGAGCATTGAGTGTAGCTTCATCATTCAATGCTTTTGCACTTGGCCTCAACTGCTCTACTACATGACATTGAGAGCGTTGAGTGTAGCTTCATCACTAAATGCTTTTGTACGTAGACATTTTTTTTCTGTTTCACTCTTTCCCCTTGGCTTTGACTGCTAGAGCTTGACTCAAAGCTTTCTGTCGTCTGGCGTTGAGTGAATTGGCTTCATTCAACACATGTGGACTTGACAAATTTTCCAGTCTATCTTTTATGGCATTGACAAAATCAGTATGACGTTGGGTGAACTGTCTTCACTCAACGCTTCTGGACTTAGCTTATTTTTCTTTGACAGAAACTCTGCGGCTTTGACTTAGGCAGCAATACTCGACGAATTATGCCACATGGCATCGAGAGAGTTGACATCACTCAACGCCCGTGGACTTAGCAATTTTTTTGGCTTCCACTGCTTAGGCTTTGACAGACCCGACTTTATTCAGCGTCTTTTATGCTATGACGTTAAGTGAACTGCCTTTACTCAACGCCTGTGGACTTAGCTGCATTTCTTTATCCAGCTTCCTTTCTTAATCCATCTGGCATTGAGTGAGTTTGCTCCACTCAACGCCTGTGGACTCAGGTAATTTCTTGCATATCCAGCTAACTCCTTTGTGTCCACCTTCCCTATCATTATAATAAGGACTAACCTGCATGCATTAACTTGCAACCATATCAAATACAACTTGGTGTATATCATTGACTTGTTTGACTTCTTACAAATCAGGGACATTGAGATCAATGGACCCAACACCTACCATGCTAGGGTGTCCTAAACCTACCAACCTTACAATAGGAAATTACCATTTTACCCTTTAAATGTTTAATTTTTTTTGATTTAATAGGACTTATACTGAAAGCAAAACCACAATCTGATTTTGTATATAGTCCTCCGGCCCAATTAGTCCGCCCGGTATAATCTAAATAATCCTACAAGCTGTGTAAATTTTCAAAGATTACAATCACCTCCTATTATTTAAATAACAACAACCAACATAAATAAATGACGTGGGACTAATTGGGTCGGAGGTGTAACACCCCTGCTCATTCCAAGGAATATAACAACGGATCCGGCCGGGACACCACATTATATTAAATGAACAAACGAAAGAGTTACTTAATGAATATCATTCCGTAACACTAAGCTACAACGCATACTAGAATTATACACTAAATAAAGCATTAATCTTGAACCGAAATGTCCACATCACTAAGGGAATGATTCAACACAATTTACAGTGTCTTGCTTTGACCTTAAGGCCTTACACATGTGCAAATGTTTAACTACTACATAGATTCCATACACTGACATGCATGTCAGCAAAATACGAATAGCTAAAACAAAACTTGGATTTTCGAGGGCCCGCACAGCTTGGGCTTCCGCCCGCTCTATTTTCTGCATGGCTCTCCAGCACCTGTGCCTGTACAAACCACAAAGATGTGGCAACAAAAGAAGGTAATGAGTCAGCTTTTGCTGAACACTTTTTACAAACGCGCGGTATAACAACCTCACCCCAAACCTGGGATGGTGGAACTCCTTCCCTGCAAGCAAGCAACAAGTATAGATATATAACAAGAGTGTGCACTTTAAGCACCATCCATCACAGACGTTGGCGCGACCGGCCAAACGTCTCATGCACTCAGGGAACATTATCGGCGTATCGGAATCCTAGGGTCCCAACACCATCCTTAGTCCTAGACCGATGGTAATATTGGGCATTCCCTAGTCTGGCGCGTAGCCACGACTCTTTCCTAGGCCAACGACAAAAGCCAAATACGTTAGACAATCTAGTCGAACGACAAAGTGTGGGTATAGATCAAACAAATCTCGTTACTCAAATTGTTATGTCTACGAGACAATGACGAGGGTCAGCCCGTCCTTTCCTGTTTCCACATATATAATCGTGTTATATTCCAAGGATGGCACTCATGACCAATAAAGTTGGGCACCCCTGGCTCTATGCTTTACAAGCTACCTACCTTGTCCCTAGGACCTGGGCTTGCAATCACATAACAGCTTGTTGGGAGCTACCATCAGTGGTAACACTACTGTCGGGCAGTACCTAACAGAACTCCGATTCTGTTTGATTGTCTTGGTATTTCTTGGAGTTAGCCTCCAAGACTCCCTATCGTGCTCTACAGTACTCAAAACCCAAAAATGGCATACAACACGGAGTCTTCTCCAACACGCAAATATCAATATAAGCATCACCAATCCAAACCAACTTATTTGGATGAGATTCACACATCATGCCTATATCCAAAGTTAAAATAGGCGTCTATATGTGATATATGCTAGGGACAGACTCAATCGACCCGGAGAAAAAGTTTAGTCATACGCTAATTAGCGAAAGAGGCACTTTTATATGTGAATATAGAAACAAAAGAGGACACACACACGTCCTAACGAGAGAAGGAAGATCGTTATACTTAAAGTTCTCTTTGGAGGCATGAATCAAAAATCCAATCGGATAGAGAGAACCAAACCAGGCCGCTCTCCGTGGATCTGGACTCGGCTTGCGATTTGGAGCTCCGAAGCTCTGGCAATGGAGGAAAACTCCTTCTTCCTCTTCCTTAGCTCTCCCTTCTATCTACCTCTAGAAAGAGAAATCCCAAAGGGAAAAGGGGTTCAAACCCTCAACTCCCTACCTTAACCCCAAAGGAAACACGATCCCATCGTTGGATTTTACTTAAAATCCACAGATTGACATGATTGAAACTAGATTTCCTGTATAGGGAGCTACCGCCGCGCGGTAACAAGCTACTGCCCCGCAGTATCTTGGTTGGTGGATTCTTCAACAAGCCCACTGCCTAAGCATGCCACTCGAACGATGACACATAGCTTCAAGTAACTAACACACTTTCGCCGCGCGGTAACATACTACTGCCGAGCGGTAGCAAATTTTGCGTATCTTCACACCAACGACATCGAAAGGACCACTACCATTGGGCGGTAACTCCCAGAGCATAAAGGCAATTAAATCAACTATGCAACCGCCAGCGCTAACACTACCACCGGGTGGTAGCATTCAGTGAGCTATTTATGCGTGAAATTCTGGGGCATTACAACTCTCCACCCCTTAAAGAATGTTCATCCTGAACTTCTAGAATGAAAGGAAACAACATAATATAAGCAAAAAACTTGAATGGTACCTTGGCGGAATAGCTCGGGAAACTCTTCAAGCAAGTGGCTCAGCCGCAAGTATCACCATCAGTAGTAGCAAGTGGCTCAGCCGTGATGAACCTGTGGGGACCATCAGTAGTAGGTATCACCATCAGTAGTATCAAGTGGCTCAGCCGCAAGTATCTTATCTAGAGTAAGAAACGTCTTGGGAAACCTAAGGAACATGTCAGCAGTAGGAATAAAGGAATGCAACTCACCATCTGATGATATACCTGTGGGGACCGTAAGAGAGAGATCATCCGAACTACCGCTCCCCAACCCATTAAAAATTTCAGTGGAAGGAGAGGATGACAAAGAATTCAACTCTTATGGAGGCGAAACAAACAACGTCAAATCCGAGACATTAAAAATGGGGGAGATACCCCAATCAGTAGGCAAATACAAAACGAAAGCATTGTCACCTAGCTTCTTTATAATCCGAAAAGGGCCGACACGCTTTGGTGCTAACTTTTTAACGGTGCCAGTTGGCAGTCGTTTGGGAACTAACCGTACTAAGACCAGATCGCCAACTTTAAAGTGTGACACTCTCCTACATTGATTAGTGTGCACTTGATAAGACTCGTATTGAGTATTCAAGGTAGCCCGTATACGTGCGTGTAGGTCATGAATGTGTTGGGTGAAGGATTGTGCGAATTGACTTGCTTTGTACGTTGGAGGCAACAGAACCAAGTCAAGCGGCACAGGGGCCTTGTACCCGTGGACAATCTCGTTGGGAGACATACCCGTGGACCTATTTTTTGAATTATTGTAGGCCAATTTGGCATGGGGAAGAAGTAGATCCCAAGTACCTTTGTGATCACTCACAAGACATCTAAGAAGATTCCCCAAGCTTCGATTAACCACTTCCGTCTGCCCATCAGTTTGTGGATGATAGGCGGTGGAAACTAATAATTTGGTACCCATTAAAATCCAAAGTGTTTTCCAAAAATAACTCGTAAACTTGACATCTCTATCCGAGACTATTGTCTTCGACACTCCACGGTGATTAATGAATTCTTTAAAATACAATTTCGCAATGTGAGATGCGTCGTTGGTCCTACTACATAGAATGAAATATGTCATTTTAGAAAACCTATCCACAACTACAAAAATAGAATCGTGATGGCATAAAGTGGTGGGTAGGCCTAGAACAAAATCCATACTCACGTCTTCCCATGGTGTGGAAGGGATAGGCAAGGGTGTATATAATCCTACGTCAGTTTTGGTTCCCTTGGATACCTGACAGGTACGACATCTACTTACTACCCTTCCCACCATCTCCTTAAGTTTTGTCCAGTAAAATTTCTCCTCAACTAGCGTAATGGTCTTATCCCTTCCAAAGTGGCCACTCAACCCTCTGCTATACAGCTCCCAGATGATATGAAATCGTAGTGATGAATGTGGGATACACAACTTCCAATGCCTAAATAGATAGCCGTCTTTAATAATAAACGCAGATATAGTCGTGGGGGAGCTATCCTGGGCAGATAAATATGACTCCTTAAAATCTAGGAAGGTAGCGTACTCATCTTTAACTCGCTCAAATCCCACAATATTAACCTCCATAGTGGAAAGCAAGATGGTAAGGCGACTAAGAGCGTCCGCGACTCGGTTGTCTGTACCCTTCAGGTGCTTAAGATTAAACGTGTAACCTTGTAGGAAAGCTACCCACTTAGCGTGATGCGGGCTGATTTTATGCTGGCCATTGATGAAGCACAAAGCTTCGTGATCGGAGAGGATCACAAACTCCTTGGAGAGGAGACAGTGCCTCCAATGGTGCAAACACCGTACAACTGCATAAAACTCCCTATCGTAGTTCGAATAATTTAGCTTAGCGCCAGTTAACTTCTCACTAAAGTAACTGACTGGGTGCCCCTCCTGATTCAAGACACCTCCTATTCCCACCCTAGAAGCATCACAAGTTAACTCAAAGACATTGGTGAAGTCTGGTAGACGCAAGATAGGTTCCTCAGTCATAAGCTTATTAATGCGTGTGACAGCATGGGTGGCAGACTTTGTCCAGGTGAACTCTCCCTTCTTCATGCATTCAGTAATGGGGGCCATGATGCTACTGAAGTCCCGTATAAAACGGCAATAAAATGTAGCTAACCTGTGGAAACTACGCACCTCTCGTATAGTGTTCGACTCGGGCCAGTCCTTAATGACTTGAACTTTACTAGGGTCAACTCTGATGCCCTCCGATCCAAATATGTAACCTAAGAACTCCACTCCAGGAACATAGAAAGTGCATTTCTTAAGATTAAGAAATAATGTTTCCTTTCGCAGGGTGGAAAGAATCACTCTCATGTGGTAGATGTGCTAGGCAGGGGTGGTGCTATAAATCAATATGTCATCAAAAAAAACTACCACGAACTTTCCCATGAACGGTTGAAAGACGTGGGTCATCATTCGGGAAAAGGTACTGGGAGCATTGGATAGCTTAAAGGGCATCACAAGCCACTCGTACAACCCATCCTTAGACTTAAACGCAGTATTCCATTCGTCTCCCTCACGTATCCTAATCTGGTGGTATCCACTCTGAAGATCTAATTTGGAGAATATGGTGGCGCCAGATAAGACATATAAGAGATCATCTAAACGCGGGATAGGGAACCTATACTTGATCGTAATCTTGTTGATAGCCCGGCTATCAACGCACATCCGCCATGTACCATCCTTCTTGGGGGCAAGCAAGGCTGGTATAGCACATGGACTCATGCTAATCCTAATGAACCCCTTCTTCAACAGATCCTCAATTTTGGCCTATAACTCCTTGTGGGCAGCGGGATGGAGTCGGTAATGGGGTTGGTTGGGCAAAGAGGAGCCCGAGACGAGATCTATCGTGTGCTGAATATCTCTAAGCGAGGGTAATGACGACTGCAACTCCTCCAGGTATACTGATGAATATTTTCTCCATGCTTGCGCGTGTTTCCAATTGATGAGACAAGTATACCTATCGTTCGGAGTATAGAATCAAGTATCGTATTTAAACTCGGGACTGTCGAGTACTTGTACTCACAAGGGAAACTATTATCTTATCGGAAGGAAAGTTTGTTTATGTTTGGAAAAGGAAAAACTAAGCGTTAAACTAAGAGAGAGAAATACGATTTGGGGAAGCTAGCACTTGATCTAGAATCCCCTTGAACTAAAATAAATCTTCTTGAAAAACAAAACAATGCAAGTTCTTATCTACTCGCTCGACTGTGGAGGTTCCTAAAGTACAAAAGCGTCTCCGTCGAGCTCATGCTCCTGACTAACCTTAGGTTGATCGATTAAGACCTTTCGGCCAGTCGAAACCCCTAAGCTTGCTTTAGGCGGTGAACCCCTCTATTGGATTTGACTCCAATCCGGAAGATTTACGTCGCCCTCTCTCGAGGAGTGCATTCAACTCCTTTTATCCTTGAGTGATCTCCTCGTATCCGCAACCTCTCAGTCATTTAGGATACGGATCTTAGATCGAAACCCATATCCGCGTAATATGAATTTGATGAAATAAAAATCAAAGATAAATCGTAGCGAGTAGAATTAAGAACAACACATTTGATAAAAAAGAGAAGATTTTATTTCATTCCATGGTTCATCATGATCAAGTGCTAAAAGATAATTAGCTACTCATCATGATTAGGGAATTACAAAATAGAGTAGAGAGAGAGACATGATGAAAATAAAAGCAAGTAAAATAGAAAGTAACAACAATAGGGATTTATACTAGTAATGAGCAAAAACAGCAAAAGAAGTAGAAAATTACAAGACTCCAACTCCAAAAATTCCTCCCCTGAACATCTGAAGTTGTCTGGAATTTATAGGAAAAATTTCTGTTTGGTCACGCCCTAGGTCACGCCCGTGACCTAGGGCGTGTCAGGCTCGGAATCGTCGTCTTGAAACCCCGGGGACGTTGGAGGAGAAACTGCCAAAATTGGTTAACTGACGGGTCACGCCCCTCGGTCACGCCCGTGACCTAGGGCGTGTCACGGCTGTTTCTGGAAAATGGCGCGAAGCTGAAAACAGCGGGAGTAAAACTGGTCTTCAAGGAGGTGTCACGCCCCACAGTCACGCCCGTGACTAGGGGCGTGACAAGCTGCAATGGAAATCTGGCGGCAACGGTACGAACGGCGCGTTAATGTCTGGAAACGTCCTTGACACGCCCTGGGTCACGCCCGTGACCCAGGCGTGTAATTTTAATACGACGTGGCAGTGATCAACGCTCTCTTTCTGGCACTCCCCGTGTAGGAGTGCCACAGGCGTGTCATAAATCAACACGGGCGTGACTGAGCCGGTCGACGGACGTTAGGCGCGGTCGACGAGATTCAGCAGCAGTCTCGATTATCACGTGTCACGCCCCTGTGTCACGCCCAGGTAGGGCGTGTCACAGGGCGTGTCTAGGCAGAAAAACAGGACAATTCTTGTTTTGCTCTAAATAACTTGTAGATCAGCCCTGCAAGATTGAAAATGATTTTATTAGAACAAATAGATATAAATTATAGAAACAAGTTAAAATAAACTTAATATTATAAAATTGATATAAAATATCTAACTATTAATATAAAATAGTAAATAAAAAGATAGAAATAATTAGAGTTATCAAATACTCCCATACTTATCCGTTTGTTAGTCCCGAGCAAATAACTTCCTATAGGGGGCAGAAAAATTTTAAATGCTAGAAAAGAAAATTGAACCTAAGGAGTAAAATGCGAAGTCTTATGCCTATGCTTGTGAGTATTTTTGTAGAAACTTACTAAGCATACAAATTAGGTTTTTTTTTTTCTTAAAATGCGTTTTCACTATTATTTTTACTTTTAAGATGAAAATCCGGTAAATATTAAAATTATCTTTAGGGAGAGTGTAGCGTGCGTACTAAGATAACATTGCACAAACAAAGATTAAGATACCCTCTAAAGAAATCCATCAATGTCGATGGCCATAGGCTTGCCCTTTCACACTCTCGCCACGGCACTAGTCTAACTCATAAGCGCAAATCAATAGGACTTAACTAGGTTGAAATGTAGGCTTAGGTTTTTGGTGAGGATGGTCAAAGATAAAAAACGGTGGCTAGGCACACCAAAACCTAGAGAGAGCTTGCATAAAAATAAATTGTCATGACTTTAAAGAACGTAGCCAATTCCTAAATTCTTTTGTTTCTTTTCTTATTTTTTTACTCTCTCATCATATTGAAATTTTTTTCTACCTCTTCATTTTTTTAATGATAATTTTTTATTTATTTTGAAGAGGAGAGAAAATAAATCAACTCTTTTCTAATTTTTAATTAACCACCGAAATAAAGTGGCTCCTAATCACTCCCAAAACATTTCTACATTTGTTCTTTCAAGCTCGGGTTTAGGTGTGTAATTAGGATGCTTTTTAGGCTTTGGTAAAGTTCTTGGTGTAGCTAAAACAAAGGAATAGGGAAATAGGCTCAAAATGGCTTAACAAAGATAAAAATTTTAGGTACGGGTACAAAAGCTCAAACTGGCCAAAAGAAATGCCTAAATCATATTTATGCTAGTGAGTTTAACTTATGCAAAGTCTTTAGAATAGTTAGAGGGCAAGTTTTAGACATCGAGAAAGAATCTCTCTTTCTTAGTCCGCGAAATATCTCTCTAGTAAACTTCTACTTACTCACCTAAATTATTATAAAGTTTTACCGGTTTTCAAAATTAAAGTAAAATAAAATATTTTCACGCATTTAGAAAAACAAAACTTTAATTGCATGCTGAATATTTAATTTTACTTAAATTCTACTTACATGTGCATTTAACTAGAAACACAGCATGGCCAACAGTTCTACTCCAAAATTCAAAATTCAATTAAAACATCAAAATTCTCTAAACACTATAAAGAAATTGAATTACGAGGAATTTTGCATGTGAATAAATATGGAAATAAGAAATTCTCTAATTAAGTTCTAGGCCTAATTTTTTTATTACTTCTTAGACTTCCCGAGGTATACCCTGTGAAGGGCTCTCAACGGTACTAGGAGGTAAGATGGGGCGATATCCCAAATGTTCCTTTCTAAGAAATTTAATTTTTGATTTTCTAAAATTTTTTTGTATTTTGAAATTTTTTTGAAAAACAAAATTCAAGAAAGAAAATAAAAGATACCTTCTTTTTTTTGAAATATTTGATATATAATTTTTTTTGAGTTTTAATGTTTTGAAATTTTTTTTATTTTTTGTTTCAACAATTTTTTTTTGAAATATTTTTGTATGTTTTGCTTGAGAAATACTCCTCCCCCATACTTAAGCAATGCATTGTCCCCAATGTAAAATAAAAAAGAAGAATGGAAAAGAGACTGCCCTGAGAATATCGAATCAGCATTAAAAGATACCTGTAAAAAAAAAGCAAAACATAATATTTTATAAAAAAAAAAATTTCGGTGTTTTTGTTTTTTTCTTTCATAATAAAAACAAATACATAAAATAAAGATACAGATACAGATACAAAGAGGTGACCCTCTACAAGTCCAAAGAAAAGAAAAGGCAGATACTCCTTGTCAGAAACGTCCTCGTGCTCTTGATAGAAAGTCCGCATGTTCGCGAACTCGCGAGTAATATGCACTAGGGAGGAAGCATGGTTTCGCTCGAGCACGGTGAAGCGCGCATCAAAAGAAGCGAAGCGACCGTCAAAATGGGTTTGCATCTGGTCTATGCGAGTATGGAGCAACCCAAATTGCCTGTCCCAATAATTGGAAGGATCGGGCGCTGGAGCAGAGTGCAGCGGTGGTGGCGGAATCTGGGGGGAATGATGAGTACCGCTGGGACCGGCACCATGATCAAGATCAAGATCCCCTCCACCCACTAACGGGGGAATAGCCTCAAACTCGCCCTCTCGTCGGCGAGCTAAACCAAGAGCCTGAAGGGTCGGGAACTGAAGAGGCTGCGACGTTTGCATGCAAGTGAGCCGCGGAAGAGCAGGCCACACGCCGGTCTGCTTGGCGAGGAAAGTGATGAAATTCCCGCCGTGCACCACCCCCAACCTCACATTTTCGGCCTGGTGCCGAAAGAAAATGACGAGCAAGTAACCAAGGTTGAGTGGGACCCGATAAAACATACTATACAAGTATAGTAAGTCCGCTCGAGTCACCATGTCGTGGCTATCGCTGCGTCCGGAAAGAGTGAAAATGAGAAGATTGTGTAGAATGCGCAAAGCGGGGGAGATGAGGTGGCTATCCTTAGATTTCTTTGGGGTGTAGTGGGCGACGTCATTACAAATTTCTGTCCAAAAAGTGAAGAGATTAAAGTCGGAGGGAAAATCAGTCCGGAGTTCGAGGTAGGTGGGGGAAGTGGAAAAGGCTTCCGAACAAAAGCCCATGATGACATTGAGCTGGCTGATGGTGAACTGGTGCATCATCCCGCCCATGCGAAAGACGATGAAATCATCTTGCGCTGCCCACCGAAACTCAAAAGAGGCCAAGAACTCAATAGTGAGTTCGAGGAAAGCGGGCTCAGAAATGGCGAAAAGGGGAGCCCACCCTTGGGTAGAGATGAGCTCCCGAACTATCTCCGCTACTCCGAATTGGGCGAGGATGGCCCAATCCAAGATCCGGAACATGATAAAGGGTTTGGCGCGCAGTCGCTCGCTTCGATCTTGCTGGGTTGCATTCTCGAATAAGAGCATGGCCTCCGCCGAGGCTGGATCGGCGGGGTGCTCGGAGGAAGAAGCGACGGATCGAGGGTGGTGGCGAGGCATGGTGAGAAATATGGAGAAAATTTCGGCCAAAGGGAGGAGAGAAGAGAGGGGTTGAAGGGTGGAGGTGTGAAGAGAAGAGGAGAGGAAAAAGTCCTATTTATAGAGGTTGTCGGGTTGGTCACGCCCCCTATCACGCCCGTGACAGGGGGCGTGACAAGCACGGGTCAAAGCGGGAAGGATTCCGAGGCTGACCGCCTTGGATTCGGGTGTCACGCCTCAGAGTCACGCCCGTGACTCTGAGTGACACGCCCGTGACATCGGGCGTGTAGGGGGATCCAAAGAGCATCGGGTTCTTCGGTCACGCCCCAGAGTCACGCCCGTGACTCTGGGCGTGTCAGTCAAATTTGACTCGTGAAGAAGGAATCCGAGGCGTGACTGGTCAACGCCTCGGATACCCGCGACACGGGCTCGCCACGCCCGTGACCATAAATGTCACGCCCGTGTCATATCCGAATGACGTGCGGGAAAAGCGAGGGAGGAGGAATCTCCCACCGTCTTGGCAAAACACGCCCGGGACACGCCCGTGACCAATGGGTCACGGGCGTGACAGACGCGTGTTCGAGAAAAAAAAGAGAAAAATTCCTTTTTTTATATAAATATTTTTTTATTTTTGTTTTTATTTTTTTTGTGTTTTTTTATATCATCATTATGTTAAAGAGCAAAATAAAAATAAATTAAAATTTACCGACTTGAAGAAATACGAAGATTCGACGTTCGTCCCCAACCGATCGTCATGCACCGATGTCCTTCAAACATGTAAAAATCTTAAAAAGAAAATAATAAAAAAAAAGGATAACCGTGGGGTGCCTCCCACGAGCGCTTTGTTTATGGTCGGTGAGCTCGACCATAGTGAGGCGCGTGATCTAGGGATTTGACAACAACATGTTGTCAATTTTAGCGTTAATAGTATCACCGGAAACATATAGTTTCAGTCGGTGCCCATTCACCTTAAAATCGCCTCCTTCCGGGTGCGAAATAAGCACCGTCCCGTAGGGCCAAACCTCCTTTACGACGAAGGGGCCGGACCAACGAGACTTAAGTTTACCCGAAAATAAGCGTAGGCGGGAGTTAAAAAGAAGTACCTGGTCTCCCGGTTGGAAGTCCTTTGGGTGCTTAATTTTTTTATCATGATAAAATTTGATGCGCTCCTTATAAAATTTATTATTTTCATAAGCAAGGGAGCGCCACTCATCGAGCTCGTTAAGTCTGAATTTGCGAAGCTCGGAGGACAAATTTTCATCAAGATTTAAAAATTTAAGTGCCCAAAAGGCACGATGTTCAAGCTCAACCGGTAGATGGCATGCTTTCCCATAGACCAATCGATACAGCGTACAACCGATAGCGGTCTTGTACGCGGTCCGATAAGCCCATAGAGCATCATCAAGCTTGACCGACCAATCTTTTCTATTAGTAGAAACCGTTTTTTCTAAAATTTGTTTAATTTCTCGGTTAACTACTTCTACCTGGTCACTAGTTTGAGGGTGATATGGGGTGGCTAACCTATGTGTAACTCTGTATTTAGATAATACTTTAGCAAATTATGCGTTACAAAAGTGGGTGCCCCTATCACTAACTATCGCCCGCGGTGCTCCAATTCGTGAAAATAATTTTTTGAGAAATCGAGTCACGACTCGGGCGTCATTAGTGGGAAGGGCTTGCGCTTCCGGCCACCGTGACACGTAGTAGACCGCTACCAAAATATATTTATTTCCATAGGACATTGGTAGCGGTCCAACAAAGTCGATCCCCCATAAGTCAAAAATTTCTACTTCTAAAAACAAATTTAAAGGCATTTCATCACGGCGAGAAATATTACCTGAGCGTTGGCATTGTTCACAACGACTTACATGAGCGTGAGCATCCTTGAAGATGCTTGGCCAATAGAAGCCCACTTTAAGAACTTTCCGTGCCGTCCGATTAGCTTGATAGTGCCCACCGGCGGGTCCCTCGTGGCAATGCTTTAAAATTTGGGCGCCTTCCTCATGAGAAACACACCTCCGCACTACTTGGTCCGCGCAAACACGAAAGAGAAAGGGATCCTCCCAAAAATAATTCTTCAAATCGGAAAAGAATTTCTTCTTTTCTTGATAAGACAAATCATTCGGGAGGAATCTCGCAACAAGGTAGTTTGCGAAATCGGCGAACCAAGGAGTGAGGAGAGTAATTACCTTATGAATCGCGAGAAGGCGCTCCTCGGGGAAAGTATCATCAATGTCCTCCTCCATGAGCTCCCCCAAATTGGGATTCTCCAACCGCGAAAGATGATCGGCCGCCAAGTTCTCCGCTCCTCTCTTGTCCCGAATCTCCAAGTCAAATTCTTGGAGTAATAAGATCCACCTAATCAATCTTGGCTTTGCATCTGTTTTTGTTAGTAAATATCGCAAAGCAGAATGATCGGTAAAAACAATAATTTTAGACAAGGTTAGGTAGGAACGAAATTTATCAAGGCGAATATAACGGCTAACAATTCATTCTCGGTGGTAGTATAATTTTCTTGTGCGGCGGTTAGAGTCTTGCTCGCATAATAAATAGGATGAAAATTCTTATTTATGCGTTGTCCTAAAACCGCACCTACGGCAAAACTACTAGCATCGCACATTATTTCAAATGGAAGTTCCCAATTGGGAGCGATCATTATAGGAGCGTTGATTAATTTTTCTTTAATAAGTGAAAAAGCGCGCAAACAATTTTCATCAAAAATAAACGGCGCATCTTTTTCTAATAAATGTGTAAGGGGCTTAGTGATTTTAGAAAAATCTTTAATAAACCGGTGATAGAAACCAGCGTGCCCCAAGAAACTACGAACGGCCTTAACATTTGAGGGGGGAGATAGCTTTTCTATAATCTCAATTTTGGCTCTATCTACCTCTATGCCCTTGCTAGAAATTTTGTGGCCTAAGACCAAACCTTCTCGCACCATAAAATGGCACTTCTCCCAGTTCAAGACTAGGTTCATGTCCTCACATCTTTGGAGTACACGGGAAAGATTTGATAAGCATAAATCAAAAGAGTCTCCAAAGACGGAAAAATTGTCCATGAAGACCTCCATGATATCCTCCACTAGTTCATCAAAGATCGCGAGCATACACCTTTGGAAGGTTGCCGGCGCATTGCATAAACCAAAAGGCATCCTTCGATAGGCGAAGGTGCCAAACGGACAAGTGAAGGTTGTTTTCTCTTGGTCTTCGGGCGCAATTGGGATTTGGAAATATCCCGAGAGACCGTCAAGAAAACAATACAACGAGTGCCCGGATAACCGTTCAAGGATTTAGTCAATGAACGGTAAAGGAAAATGATCCTTTCGGGTTGCATCATTTAATTTACGGTAGTCGATGCAAACCCGCCATCCGGTAACAGTTCGAGTAGGAATTAATTCATTTTTATCTTTAGGAACTACCGTTAATCCTCCTTTCTTGGGCACCACTTGGACCGGACTCACCCAAGAGCTATCCGAAATCGGATAGATGATGCCCGCATCTAATAATTTAATTACCTCGGCCTTGACTACCTCCTTCATGTTAGGATTTAGCCGGCGTTGAGGTTGAATAGTTTTGTGTGCATGTTCTTCTAATAATATTTTATGAGTGCAAAAGGAGGGATTAATTCCCCTCAAATCCGTGATCTTCCACGCAATTGCGCGGCGATGATGTTTTAAAATATTTTATAAATTATTTTTTTCATCATCGGTCAAGTAGTCCGACACAATTACGGAAAGTTTAGAATCCTCCGCTAAAAATAAATATTCTAAATGTTCAGGCAATTGTTTGAGTTCAAGAATGGGAGGTTCATCATAAGATGTTTTAAAGTGATCATTACCGACTTCTAAAATTTCAAAAATAGGAGCGCGAGTGATCGGAATATTATCACTATTTTCATGATCAATTAAATCTAAATTTTCAAAATCAGATTCATGAGCAATAGAAGATAAATCAAGTTCAGAAACAGAAAAGGAGTCTTCTTCGAGAGAGGCCTCCAAGAAATAACACGAGTCGTCATTAGATGAAGTATTTTTCATAGAAGGGGTGATGGAAAATGAAACTTCATCATCACCTACTCGTAGAAAAAGTTTTCCGTTGCCTACATCAATTACCGCATGAGAGGTGGCAAGAAAAGGGTGGCCAAGGATCAAAGGAACCTCGACGCCCTCTTCGATATCCAAAATGACAAAGTCTACTGGAAAGATAAACTTGTCAACCTTTACGAGCACGTCCTCAACTATTCCTAACGGATACTTTATGGACCTATCCGCAAGTTGGATACTCATCCTAGTCGGGCTTAAAGTGCCTAATCCTAGTTTCTTAAAAAGAGAAAAAGGACATCAAATTGATGCTTGCTCCTAAATCGGCCAACGCACGTTTTACAAATAAATCACCAAAAACACATGGAATAGAAAAGCTACCCGGATCATTTATTTTTTTAGGCAAATTATTTGTTAAAACTGCGGAGCACTCGGCGTTTAAAGTAACATGAGACAGACTTTCCAATTTCTTTTTGTTAGTTAAAAGATCTTTTAAATACTTTGCATACTTCGGCATATTAGCTATTGCTTTGCATAAAGGTAAATTGATATGAATTTGTTTAAACATAGATAAAAATTTGTCGTAATGCGCATCTAGTTGTTCTTTAGCTAATTTTGACGGATACAGAAGAGGCAGTTGATATTGCTTAATTTTATTAGAATTAGAAATTGAAACTTGAGGAGTAAGAGGAGGGGAAGAAGAAATGGGTACCTCCTTTTCAACCGGCTTTTCTTGAGTGGCTACTTCTTTACTGCTCCGCAGCGTGATGACCTTCACTTGCTCCTTGGGGTTGGCCTCCGTATTGCCTGGTAATGCTCCTTGTTGGCGATCGGAGAGCATTTTTGCAATCTGCCCAATTTGGTTTTCCAAATTACGGATGGATCCGGTGAGATTCCAGATATTTGCATCATTAGTTGCCGTATATTTTGTGAAAACGTCCTCCAAAGAAGGAGGTTTTGGAGCTTGTGGTGGAGGAAATCCGGGTGGATTTGCGTTTGGGGGACGCACAGCATTCCCCGGATTACTCCATGAGAAGTTGGGGTGGTTTCTATAACCCGGGTGATAGGTATTACCATAATTAGTATTACCCGGATTAAAGGGTGGCTGATTCGGATTTCCCATATAATCCACATGCTCGGCCAACGTAGTGGGAGAGGGGGAAGAAGTAGGATCCCAGGTAGGTGTAGAAGAAGAAGCAAACATCTCTTCTAATCTTTTATTTAGCATCTCAACCTGGAGAGATAGATTGGAGACTGTATCAATTTCATACATCCTGGCCGTTTAGGTGGTTTAGACCGAGGTGTCTCCATTGATAGGTATTCAAAGCCATACCTTCTATAAGCTCTTGGGCGGCCGCCAGTGTTTTGTTATTGAGCGTTCCACCGGCGGCGACATCGATATGTTGCCTAGTTTGAGAATTTAGACCGTTATAGAAGGTTTGGATTTGTAACCAATCCGGAATTGCATGATGAGGACATCGGCAAAGCAATTCCTTGAAACGCTCCCAAGTATCATATAACGTTTTCGAATCAAGTTGGGAGAAATAAGTAATATCATTGCGCAATTTAGCCGTTTTAGCCGGCGGAAAGTATTTCGTAAGAAATCTTTCCGTCATTTGAGCCCATGTTGTGTTTGATCCTCTTGGTAGAGAGTTCAACCATTGCTTGGCTTTAGTGCGCAATGTAAATGGAAATAACCTTAGCCGAATGGCATCATCGGATACACCATTAATTTTAAAAGTATCGCATATTTCTAAGAAATTAGAAATATGCGCGTTTGGATCTTCATCTTAAAGCCCATCAAATTGTACATATTGTTGTACCATTTGAATAATACTAGGCTTCAACTCAAAATTATTGGGGGTAATTGCGGGGCGAACAATACTAGATTGGGCTTCATCCAAGTTTGGACGGGAATAATAGGACATAGTCCGTTGTTCGGCCGCATTTGGCTCACCCATATTGGAAGAAAAAGAAGAAGAAAAGGATCTAGGAGAATGAGAAAAAGAACTAAATGAAGAAGGAGGAGAAGAAGATGGTGACAGAGAGAGAATTAATGAGGGATTAGGGGTGTCCCCTAAGGATTCCGTATCTTGAAAATTCGGAACTCGAAATCGTAAGCGGTGCCGAAGGGATCGCTCGATTTCCGGATCCGAATCAAAAAGAGGCAACGGGTTCCCTCGGGTCATACACCACACATAAAAATTTTAAAATTAAAAATTTATAAATAAAAATTCTAGGACTTCCCAAGGAATACTTGGTGAAAGGCTCTCGAGATACTAAGCGGTATTGCGGGATGAAAACCCAACACAACCCTTTCGCTAGAAGTTTTAAGTATAAAAATTTATAAATCAAAATTTTTATATTAGACAAAAAATGATAAGAGTAATAGAACCCTTCTTTCAAAATATCGAAAATTAAAATCCCCGGCAACGGCGCCAAAAACTTGATGAATATTTTCTCCACGCTTGCGCGTGTTTCCAATTGATGAGACAAGTATACCTATCGTTCGGAGTATAGAATCAAGTGTCGTATTTAAAATCGGGGCTGTCGAGTACTTGTACTCACAAGGGAAACTATTATCTTATCGGAAGGAAAGTTGGTTTATGTTTGGAAAAGGAAAAACTAAGCGTTAAACTAAGAGAGAGAAATACGATTTGGGGAAGCTAGCACTTGATCTAGAATCCCCTTGAACTAAAATAAATCTTCTTGAAAAACAAAACAATGCAAGTTCTTATCTGCTCGCTCGACCGTGGAGGTTCCTAAAGTACAAAAGCGTCTCCGTCGAGCTCATGCTCCTGACTAACCTTAGGTTGATCGATTAAGACCTTTCGGCCAGTCGAAACCCCTAAGCTTGCTTTAGGCGATGAACCCCTCTATTGGATTTGACTCCAATCCGGAATATTTACGTCGCCCTCTCTCGAGGAGTGCATTCAACTCCTTTTATTCTTGAGTGATCTCCTCGTATCCACAACCTCTCGGTCATTTAGGATACGGATCTTAGATCGAAATCCATATCCGCGTAATATGAATTCGATGAAATAAAAATCAAAGATAAATCGTAGCGAGTAGAATTAAGAACAACACATTTGATAAAAAAGAGAAGATTTTATTTCATTCCAAGGTTCATCATGATCAAGTGCTAAAAGAGAATTAGCTACTCATCATGATTAGGGAATTACAAAATAGAGTAGAGAGAGACATGATGAAAATAAAAGCAAGTAAAATTAAAAGTAACAACAATAGGGATTTATACTAGTAATGAGCAAAAACAGCAAAAGAAGCAGAAAATTACAAGACTCCAACTACAAAAATTCCTCCCCTGAACATCTGAAGTTGTCTGGAATTTATAGGAAAATTTCTGTTTGGTCACGCCCTAGGGCGTGTCAGGCTCGGAACCGTCGTCTTGAAACCCCGGGGACGTTGGAGGAGAAACCGCCAAAATTGGTTAAATGATGGGTCACGCCCGTGACCTAGGGCGTGTCACGGCTGTTTTTGGAAAACGGCGCGAAGCTGAAAACGGCGGGAGTAAAACTGGTCTTCAAGGAGGTGTCACGCCTCACAGTCACGCCCGTGACTAGGGGCGTGACAAGCTACAACGAAAATCTGGCAGCAACGGTACGAATGGCGCATTAATGTCTGGAAACGTCCTTGACACGCCCTGGGTCACGCCCGTGACCCAGGCGTGTAATTTTAATCCGACGTGGCAGTTCTCAACGCTCTCTTTATGGCACGCCCCGTGTAGGAGTGCCACGGGCGTGTCATAAATCAACACGGGCGTGACTGAGCCGGTCGACGAACGTCAGGCGCGGTCGACGAAATTCAGCAACAGTCTCGATTATCATGTGTCACGCCCCTGTGTCACGCCCAGGTAGGGCATGTCACAGGGCGTGTCTAGGCAGAAAAACAGGACAATTCTTGTTTTGCTCTAAATAACCTGTAGATCAGCCTTGCAAGATTGAAAATAATTTTATTAGAACAAATAGATATAAATTATAGAAACAAGTTAAAATAAACTTAATATTATAAAATTGATATAAAATATCTAACTATTAATATAAAATAGTAAATAAAAAGATAGAAATAATTAGAGTTATCATATACGTCCTTATATTTTTCCAACAGTGCCCGTAACTCTCTGGGCAGATCACCCAGAACACTAGAATCAGGCTTCGCACTCAAGAGAACTAGTGCATACATCATCCATTTAAGAAACGAGTCCTTCAAAAACTCCTTCCTACCAACTAGACTCAACGTCCTCCTCTCTACTAGGATAGTGGTGTCCTTAGCCAAAACTACTAGCTCCTGTGGTATGGTCTGCCTCAAGGTAATGGTTTTGCCATTGAATTTAAATTCTTATGTGTTGGCTCTACCAAAATGCATCACATCACGGTCATAGAGCCAAGGGCGGCCTAATAACGCGTGACAAGCATCCATCGGAAGGACATCACACCAAACCTCATCAGTATATGATTTGAATGAGAGGGCGAACATGCATCGCTTGGTAATCGGGACGGTGATCTTGTTTATCCAAGCTACCTGATATGGGGTCGGGTGTGGTTCCGTGGTCAGGGCCATACGCGTGACGACGTTCTCAGAAATGACATTCACACAGCTACCACTATCGATAATCAGTTTGCAGAGTTTCTCACCACTCTTAAAAATCAGAGAAAATATGCTCGTCCTCTTCCAATCATCTAACGGACGAGGAGTGGTCAAGATATAACGCATCACCATAAGGTGGTGATCGTCCTCTAAATCACTTGGGACCCCTTCTGGGTCACTCTCCTCAGAAGCCTCATACACTAAATCAGCGGGATCGGTAGTCGTCTCTAAAAGGGTTTTGGCCTTAGTCTTCGTGGGGCATTCAAAGGCATAGTGACCTTGAATGCCGCAAGAGTAACATGTAGCGTTGTTCTTGCTAACCTTTCCTATGGGGATACGCGCACTCGTCGGATTCCTAGCGTTCCTAACAGTGATCACTACAGACTTCGACTCGGTGGACCTAAACTCTCCCTTATCCGGATATGTGGAAGCAGATGATTCAGCTGTTAACTTATTCTTCGCATGGGAATAGTGGGAGTGGGCCTTAGAGGCCAGATGTTTTTCAATGTCGAGGGTAGCATTGAAGGTCGTATTCAGGTCCGTATGACCGTAGCGCAAGAGCTTCCTTTGAATCTCGGGTTGAAGCTCTTTACGAAATCTAGATAAGGTGACCTCGGGGATCTCCCTAAGATCACAACGCATCATTCGGTCCTTCAGCTCTCCCATGTATTCAGCTACCGAATTTGAGCCCTGCCGCAGGGTGGCAAGCTCGTCGAACATCTGTGTTCGGTGGTATGCAGGGACGTACTGATCAGATAGAAAATTCTTCATCACCGGCCATCCTATAAGTGGGACCCCATGTCCGGTTCCTAATCTCCGTTCCTCATTCAGCCAAAAAATCTTTGCATGATCCGTTAACTTCATCCTGACAACTTGGACCTTTTGAAGGTCCGTAAGGTTGTGTCATTCGAAGTAGCATTCCATATCCAATACCCAAGTAAGGAAAATCTGGGGATCACCCATACCATCGTAAGTGGGGGCATTGATCTTAATGGCTCTGGTAATATCGAAGTCATGGTCTGCATGACGTTCGCGACGGGGCACCCGGGGCGAGTCCCCTTCATACTTAAGGTCGTCAACCGGTTGGGGACGGTTGGGCTGCCGCGTATTACCAAGTGACTGCGCTCTCTCTTGATTCAGTAAGATCTGGGCTAACATCGTCCTAATATCTGTAATCTCAGTACGTAGGCCCTCTATGGCCTCAACATGTGGATCCTCGTGCTCTCTATCAGCCATTCTAGACGTAGACGGAATAGTGTACTCCAAACCTAGTCTAGTGCACATTCAGGTTTAGAATTTTTTTGGAAAGATGATTTTTCCTAGGGCTGACCCTATATCGAGAACAAAATATTTTTATAATTTCCCGAAGTGATAAAAATGTAGCGCGCACATTTTTTTTTGAAATTTTCGCTTAAAATTACAGATTTTAGAATGTTATTGGCAGACAATTTTTTTTTAAATTGTGCGTGTCGAGAAAACTCAAGCGAGGATGTTTCAATTAAGAAATTGAGACGACCGCCTCTGATACTAAAATTGATGTAGGGTATGTCTGCTAGTCGGAGTTTGCCACGAAACAAGGAGATCCTACTACGCCCGACACGCCATGACTCAACCGCACCTACACAAGCATCTATCGCCACAACACGGATCGGCTCTAACACAACACATAAACCACAAGGAGGAATGATCGACTATAAAATAACGATCAGAAATGAGTCGGATTATTCCCCTAAAATTAACATAAAGGTTGCCAATCCCTTTTGAGAATGAACCAAGGCTATAGGCCAAGATCCGCTCAAGCAAATAGGACATACCCTGTCCGGATTTGTAAAGAAATTCGTCAACAATGAAAGCGATTCAAAAATTGCAAGCGATGGTATTCAAAATCATGGAAATAATGGTTGCTCAATGTCCACAAAACTAAAGCAAGAACGCACAAGAGGCGGGGGGGGGGGGGGGGGGGGGGGGGGGGGGGGGGTGGGGGGAAGAGAAGTTACCCAACCCGGATTCACTTTGCACACAAGATAAGGTGGGAGAATCACTCTCTCCACGGATCCACCGACGTCACACCGAATGGGGGCTGCTACCTTCTTCCTTGGCGTCACACCGAAGGAATCCACGCCAGAGTCGCACCGAAGAGGGGTGGAGGAAGCAAGAGGTGGCTTCACACCACCAAGGGGGCGGCGGCAAGAGGAATCCCTCTTGGCCGAAATTTCTCCTTGGGAGGATTTAGGGTTAATCAATTCTTCTTCTATTAATTCTCATAAAAAAGTTTCTTTATATAGGAGTTATAAACACATATCTAACCGTCCAAGATGGAAATGAAATCTCATCCATCTGGGCGACTAAATACACACCAAATGTTTTTAAATGCAGGAAATAAGCAAATAAAGTCCTCACATGAATATAAAATTATTACCCAAGCATGAAATAATTTTATATTCTCAAATATAAAATATAATTAAAATAAATAACTAAGAGCATGATTTTAAAATGAGTCTTCAAGTGGGCTTAGCACGCCGTAGACGGAAGTTGTAACGTTGTTTTCCGTTTGCGTCATCATGACTCCTAAAGTCTTTATGTTGTAGCGCCTCGTGTAACATCCCATTTCCGGCTAGACCCATAGGAGTCGGTTGGTCGTGACAGAACCCTGAGAAGCCCAAAAATTGAAAGAAATCGATCGAGGTTTCGGGTCACGGGTTGGTCACGCCCGTGACCGACCCGTCACGCCCGTGACTTTGGGCGTGACTACTTCGACGATCGTCGATCTCCGCGAAACGATCGTCGAACTTGCTGCCCGGGCATGTCACGCCCGTGACCAAAGTGTCATGCCCGTGACCTAGGGCGTGACCCCTTCGACGATCGTCGATCTCCGTGAGACGATCGTCGATCTCCGTGAGACGATCGTCGATCTGGCAGCCCGGACATGTCACGCCCGTGACCAAAGTGTCACGCCCGTGACCAGGGGCGTGACTCCTTCGACGATCGTCGATCCCCGTAAAACGATCGTCGAAATTGAACTCGGGCCTGTCACGCCCGTGACCTAAGTGTCACGCCCGTGACCTAGGGTGTGACCAGCCTTCGACGACCGTCGATCTCAGTTCGACGATCGACGACCTCAAAATTGCCGTTCGGGCCTGTCACGCCTGTGACCTAGGTGTCACGCCCGTGACCTAGGGCGTGACCACCCTTCGACGACCGTCGATCTCAGTTCGACGATCGTCGACCCCAAAAATTGACACTCGGGCCTGTCACGCTCGTGACCTATGTGTCACGCCCGTGACACTGGTCGAAACGACGGTTTAGGCCCGAAATTATTCTAACACACGTGGAAATAAATGCTGGTGTGGGAAGTTACACCATGAGTAATTACGGGCCGTTTTTTCCTTCTATAATTATATATTAAAGGAGGAAGTGTTGGTCCAATAGGAAACCGCCAACTGGACACACCTGTTCATCTTCCACTGTTTCTTATCCCTTCACTGTAACCGAAAGGCTATTAAGAGGAGCCTTCATGGCCATTACGGCTTTACCCTTTCACCTCCCCACTTTCTGACTTATAAAAGCCCACTTGGGGCAAGAGGAGAAGTTTACACGCTCAAGTAAATGGATCAGATCTTTGTTCTTGCTGTAGGAGAAGTTCAGCTACGCCATCACTGCGCCATGGCACCCCGTCGTTCTTCTCGCCTCCAAACCACGAACAAGGTCCTCCTCTACTTCTTCTCTTTCGTGGGTAGATCTTAGGATTCTTAGAAAGGAAGTTCGCGCTCAACGGAGCCGGACCCATCTCTCGTTTTCATGGGAAAACCATAAAAAAGGTATTTTTGAGTTCGCCGGAAACCGCCACCTCCGGCGGCCAAACCACCGCCGACCGCTAGCCATCGCCTCAACGGAGGTGGTGGTGGTGGTGGTGGCTGGCCAGGGAAGTGACCGGACGGCCGGCGACGGATCACGGAAAGCTTACAGGAAAAATGGTTTGCTGTGTCTGGTTTTCGGGTTCTGTAGAAGATGAACAGTAAAAACTGTTTTATAATATATAAATTATGTAAATAATTTATAAGGAAAATATACCTAGATGGGCATATTTTGATGCTGCAAAACGAGGCACTTAGAGGCCGTTTTAGGAAAAGTGACCAGTCACAAAAGTCGTAGCCCTTCGAGTCTAGATTAATTTAAAATTGGTTTCAACTCGTTTGGGTAAGCGGTTCGGCCGCAGTACCCGTTTTAGTGAGGGCTGTACCTAGAGTTGGGCAGAAATTAAAATGGATGCCCACTCTTCGTCCCTTGTCCAAATGACCTGAAATTGGGGCAGGGGGTTAACCTTAGCTAAACCTAATGGTTGACCAAAAATAAGAATTTTTGGAGAACTTTTGCCTGAAGTTTTTGTAAAATTTTAATAAACATTATAAAATTAATTAGGAGATGAAATTAAGTCCAAACTCCCCCAAATTTTGGGTGGTGGTCCCTGGCTTCAATGTTAAGATCTATACAAAATTTCAACTCCATTGGTCGAGGTTTGAATAGGGAAGTATCAAGTCCTAGATAGGTCTTGGTGAGGGATACTATGGGGAAAAAGTACGATTGGAAATGGAGTGGACAAATCTCCTCAAATGAGGCTGGTGTTGTGGCCACTGATTTGTTGAGTCTATGTCTACCCTCTTGGGTAAAATGGTGTGGATTAGGGTGGATTTTACCCTAAGAGATCGGCTCAAATCCAGTGGGTGGGAGTTTGAGGTTTGTGAAGGACATAGGAGCAAAAGCTCTCGTATGCCCTTGAAATTTGGAGGAGAGTGGGATGATATGCTGAAAACCCTCTGGTTGAAATAGTGAAGGAATTGGAGGTAATTAGGTACCTCGGAAGTTGAGATTTTGGATTAGGATAAACATGTATTTTAGTTATTTTAAGCACTAAATCTAATCCAAAATTTATGAAACTCGGGAGGAGGGAGTTTTAGGATGTTTTAGACTTATGGTAATTTTCCTGGAATTTTATGATTAATAAGTATTATACTTCATGTGTTAAAGGATTATTAGCCTGATTTGTTGTTTCAATTATTTGGAGGTTTTAAATTAATTATAATCAGTTAAAATTCTGGATTTAGATCTTGACTAGTAGAATATTGATCCCTGAATTTTTATAGAATTTTATGTTGAGTAAATCTAGTACTTTATCCACAGATGTTAGAAAGGGGTTTTATTGTTTAGAAATTAATTATGGATAAAATACTTGCTGGAAAATTATGAAACTTGCCCAGTGCTAATTTTAGGCCTTTATCTGCATGTCATGAATTATTTATAATTTTTGGAAGAATGCTTTCTGTACTTGATTCATAAACAACAGAAGTTAGAGATTATTTCTAAAATAGTTTTCATGCCCTTTTGATGATAGAAAAATTATGATACTTAGGATTTAACCTATTGAGATAACCTACTATTTATCATAAATTTGTTGGACATCTTGCATGATTACTTAGGGTAGTTCATGTTCAAACTGGTAGCCCTTGGGATTTTTGAGGAATTTAATTAAATGCCAAATAAATTATGAAAATTTCCATTTTCTGGATTTAGGTCATTTATGTCATGGTAAGTCTCCAGTAAATAATTTAGGGCATTTGGACGAGTATTGGATCATTGCATAACTGGTTCGACATGTAGTCTAGATCGGTCTGCATATAGCAATTTGTGAAATGCAATAGGACATGATCTGAGGAAGGCATTGGAGTTAATCATAATGTCTGGGTGGGCAATGGTGGAGGAAATCACAATAGGAAGGTATAAAGAGTAGTGAGAAGTGGTGATAACTAGAGTTAAGAGGTGCTCGGGCTTCGGCGAAAGATCGCCTTTTCCCGAAGAGAGGAAGGTTAAAAATCACCCTAGGATAGTCTATCGTAATATGAGAAGGGAATCGGGTTATGGGAGATCAACCAATAACAATAAGTGCCTTGCGAAAGGGAACTTCGGGCCGTAATGCCGCCGTCTTGGTTCCTAGTGCCCCTTGAGAGCCCTTCACGGGGAATACCGGGGGCAGTCCTGGGCTAACGTTAACTGTAATAACAAACCGACAAGAGTAACTTAGTAACTAGGGCTGCACCTTTCACAAACGCTGTTGGCACAGGGAGATTGATGAGAGCTTCGGCTCGGTTGGTTTGGAGACGGACGTTTTGGTCCGGGGAGCTTCGGCTCGGTTGGTTGGAGACGGACGTTTTGGTCCGGGGAGCTTCGGCTCGGTTGGTTGGAGACGGACGTTTTGGTCCGGGGAGCTTCGGCTCGGTTGGTTTGGAGACGGACGTTTTGGTCCAGGGAGCTTCGGCTCGGTTGGTTGGAGACGGACGTTTTGGTCCGGGGAGCTTCGGTTCGGTTGGTTTGGAGACGGACGTTTGGGTCCGGGGAGCTTCGGCTCGGTTGGTTTGGAGACGGACGTTTTGGTCCGGGGAGCTTCGGCTCGGTTGGTTTGGAGACGGACGTTTTGGTCCGGGGAGCTTCGGCTCGGTTGGTTTGGAGACGGACGTTTGGGTCCGGGGAGCTTCAGCTCGGTTGGTTTGGAGACGGACGTTTTGGTCTGGGGAGCTTCGGCTCGGTTTTGTGTGTTTACGATAAACTTGCATGTGCATAAAATAGGAAAAGTTAAGGTGGTGGGTTTTTCGATATCGGGGAGTTCGATTGCACCGACACCGATATCGTTGACTCGGCGGGGTGATTAGCACTTCGCCAACAGAAGTCCGGTGCGCCAGCCGGCAAGAGTACGCAGGCGTCCGCTTAGTGCACCAAGCGTTGAGGCGTACGATAGGTCAGACCAGTGGTGCTTTTACTGGTTTTGAGGTGGGCGAGGCCTAACCCACCGCTTCCGTCCGCCACTACGGAGGTATCCTGGGAGGTAACGGCTCCGAAAGGGGGAACTAAAGGTCTGTGTGCACAGAGTCGGGTGTGTGAGTTGCACTTGCATGTTTCATCATACCCACTAGCATGTCATAGCATAATCGATTCATTTAACCCTGACACCTAAAGTATAAGTGGTATGGGACGCTTATACATTAGGACCTGCAAAACGACCCCTTGGTCTATAAGCTTGTGTGGGCAAGTTTATAAATCAAAGGTTAATTTCAATATATAATAACCATTACTGTTTGATAACCGACACCCCAAGGTATAAGTGGTATGGGACACTTATACGATGGGAGCCTTGCAAAAGATCCCTTTTGCTTATGTGTTCTCGCATAAGTGAAGGTTAAATTCATATATTTGCTTTTCTTACTGCTAGACCTATTATAATAATTATATTAACTGCTCACCGAATACAACTTGTTAGATTAGTTCCGCTGCCATCTGTTTTTTGATTAATCTCTACCTTCATGTCCTTCCCTTTCTTCCTCTCCGCTCGGTACCTAGGAGCCATGGGGGAAGGGGTAGGGGATGATAGGGCTTAGTCTTTATGACTAACGGTTTTCGAACCACATCATTTAGGGGATCGTGGAGCCCAGCATGGAGGAGCAGCCCCAGAGATCGGTGCGCCTAGAGATGGGGCAGTCTAGCTCCGGAGTTCATACAGCCGGGACCGTGAGTCTCGACCATGAGTAGTTTCTGTTTTTGCTTCCGCATGAGAGACTTGTAGTGAGGACATTTTGTACCAGGCATAAGCCCGCATTTATAGTACTCTGATGTTTTCTGTGGACACTCCCTTCGTGGAGATTTATTTCTATATATGTGATTTATTATTGTGGACTGCATTGCTCTTACTTCTATTATTGTGCTACCTTTCTGTGATCGAATTGGCCGGCAGAATCGGCGCCTTGTGGTGATGACCCTTCAGGACGTGAAGGTGTCACCGCAAAGCGGCGATTCTGGGCCTAAGACCCCGGTGTTGAAAAAGAAAAAAAAGGGGGGTCTTACACCTCGACAACCGAATCATCATCAAGTAGAGGTGGCGAGTCTGCGACATCACCGACACTTGATCAACAACAATCACTTGAGTAGGCTCTTTCAATGACTTCCTCAACACTGGTATGTGGAACACATTGTACAATATGCTCAACTCTGTCGAAAGAGCGAGCTGATAGGCATCTTCACCAACACGCTCCAAAACTTCAAATGGTCCAAGGTATTGCGAACTTAATTTTTTAAAGCATCTAATCCTTACACGCCCTTGAATGGTTTGATCTTCAGATAAACCTAGTCGCCTACGATGAACTCGATGTTCGGGTGCTTAGCATTGTAGTATTTGGCCTGCCTATCCCGAGCAATCAACAATTGCTCCCGGATTATTCGTATAGTTTAAGTAGCATCTTGAACTTCCTTTCGTTTAAACAACTTGATTTCTCCCTTCTCTGCCCAAGCCATGGGGGTACGACACTTTCTACCATAAGGGGCCTCAAAGGGCGTCATTCGTATACTCGTCTGGTAGCTGTTGTTTTAAGCGAACTCGATCATAAAGAGATGATCATCCCACAACTTTCTGAAATCCAAGGCGCACATGCGGAGCATTATTGGGTACATTGACCACAATGTCCAAGATTTGAAGATCATAAGTCAATAATATACACAAACATGTATTTGATATATGTCCGATTTCATATGTGAAGGGTGTCTATAACTATGTGATTAGACAGGTTAAGAGTGTCAAAAGTATGGCTGGAGAGAAGTCAGCATGATCAAAGAAGTCAAGAAAATTGCTAAGTCCAAATGCGTTGAGTGACTACACATTGCTCAATGCCTAAGGTCAGAAAGCATTGACAGTTTGACTATCACTTAAAGGCTCAGTGGAGATAGTATGTAATTTGGCTAAGTAAAAATGTGTCGAGTGAAGGACTTACACTCGACGCCTTCTTAAAGAAAACTCTGCTAAGTATAAATGCGTCGAGTGAAGGACTTACACTCGATGTTGTCTGAGTAATATCAGTCCTGTACAAATGCATCGAGTGAAGGACTTACACTCGATGCCTTCTCAAGGAAAATCTGACTAAGTATAAATGCATTGAGTGAAGGACTTGCACTAAACGCTTTCTTAGTATATATATTAAAGGACATATGCGTCGAGTGAAGAAACTTCACTCAACGCATCAGAGATAGACAGAAATTTGGCTAAGTACTAATGCGTCGAGTGAAGAGACATCACTCAACGCCTCTGCATCAGACATAAATTTTGGATAAGTACAAATGCGTCAAGTGAAGGTTATTCACTTAACGCTTCTGAAGTTAACTGTCAAAGCTCAGATTCGTTGAGACCCTGTACAGAATCAGAAATTGTTCTAAGTCCTTTTAGCATCGTGTCAAATCTGTTGACGTTATCCTTAAATTCAAATTGACGCAAATCTCATGCTAAAAGGCAAAGACCACCGTATTGATCGGGCAGCGATATCCTGGAATGAATCCACCATTAAAGTCGGTCATGCCGCTTACCAAAGGCGGAAATAGTTGTTGCTAATGTCGAGATATATAAGGGAAGTGAGAAACATTTTAATAACAACTTTTCAGAGAACTTTTAGCGAAGAACTTCAGCAAAACTCTCAAAACCCCTAACTTTCGCAAAAGTCGGCTAGCATTGCTGAATAAAATTTCTGGTTGTTTTCAAGCTTGTTAATATATAGAACGATCATCTTTCTCAAGCTTGAAGAAGAAGAAGAGCTCTGCAAAAAGTTCAACACAGCACATGCTGAATTAAAACTGAAGAAGCATATTCCTATTGTAGTGGAGGTAAAAGATTGTCTGTTGTACAGTATAGGAAGAAGAAGTCTCAGAAATTTATTTCTGGAGTTATATTACTCAAATATTTATTCTCTTATAGGATCTTAGTGATATCTGAATTGTAAGCCTAGTTTATAAAAGCTGAGTTGTAGGACTGTAAGCAGTCTGAGTGGTAGGAGTGTGCAACACTCTGAGTTGTAGGATCCTGAATAAGATTTGAGGTAAGTCTTGTGCCTGAGGTAGGATCTCTATGTAGATCTGAGATAGGAGATCAACTGGGTCCCAGAGTTGTAGGAGTTAGAAGACTCTGAGTTGTAGGGCTATTTTGCCTGAGGTAGGAGATATGTGCTGTCTCTAAGGTAGGGCTATGATCATTCTAAGCTGTAGGAGTAAAGTGCACTCTGAGTTGTAAGATCCCGAGGGATCTGAGGTGTAAGCTCAATTTGATCTGAGTAAAGGATGAGTTGGCTGAATCTAGCACATCGCTAGATAGATTAATAGGGAAAGTGGATGTTTCCTAGATTGGGGAACCACTATAAACTTTGTGTGTTTTCTGTGATTTTGAAAGCTAACAAACTTACATCAACACAAAACAAGTACATAATTCAAAAAAGAGTCAAAACTTCCAAAAGAAACCTATTCACCCCTCCCCTCTAGGTGTTCATCTATCCTTATAAAAATTTTCAAGAATATCCTCTATTGTCATATTGGTCCTTTCGGTTTACCCATCAGTTTGAGGATGGAAGGTCGTAATGAACTTCAACTTGGTTCTCAATAGTTGGTGGATTAGACTCAAATCATTTGAAGTGAAACATCCATCACGATCGCATACGATGCTACAAGACATACTTTGCAATTGTACTATGTTATCCACATAAAGCTTTGCTAGATTTTCCACTAAATCATCTTTCTGATTCAGAATGAAGTGTGACACCTTTGTCAAACGGTCTACGATTACCTAGACAGCATCGTTCCCATGCTGTGATCTCAACAATCCATGCACAAAATCCACTGATGTGTCGTCGAACATCTATTCCAGAATCTGCAAAGACGTTAGAAATTCACCAGGCTTCTGACATTCAGCCTTCACTAGTGCGCACGTATAACACTTTACCACATAATGAGCTTTGTCCTTCTTCAAACTCGGCCACTAAAACAATGCCTTTATGTCTTTATACATCTTTGTGCTCCCAGGATGGATAGAGTACTTGGTAAAATAATCCTCGTACATCAACTTCTTCCGTAAAGTGCCAAGCTTTGGGATGCACAAACGGTCGTCTTTCCACAAAAATCATTTTCATAAGAAAACTCAGCATTAGACCCATCCACTGTATTCGCTACTTAGTGCTTCATTTTTTCATCAAACTCCAACGCTTGTTGAATCCTGTCCTCAAGGTCACACTGCATCTCCGTCTAGTTCAAACATGAATTTGTCGTTGTACTCCTCTTGACGCAAGTGATTCCAAAGGCTTCAAAGTCACTAATGAGGCGCTCATCATGCCTCAATATCCAGTTTTCTTGTGCATAAGTCCTTCGGCTCAATGCATCCGCAACAACATTTATCTTGCCAGTAATATAGTGAATCTTGAAGGTATAGTCCTTGAGGAACTCCATACACCTCCGTTGTCGCATGTTTTAGTCCTTCTGATCTATAAGATACTTTAGGCTCTTATGGTCCGTAAAGATATCAATATTTACATCATACAAGTAGTGCCGCCAAAGCTTAAGAGCGAGTATCACGACCGCTAACTCCAAATTGTAGACCGGATAGTTCCTCTCATGCACCTTCAATTGGCGAGAGCCATATGCAATAACCTTCCCATACTGAAGAATAATGAAACCTAAGCTGCTACCTGAGGCGTTACTGTAGATTTCATATCCTTTCATACCACATGGCGAGCACAAAATATGCGTTGTGGCCAAACAATTCTTCAATTCCTCAAAAGCTTGTGTGCATGCCAGTGCCAAACAAACTTATGATACTTCCTCATCAAGGTAGTGAGAGGTAGAGCTATCCGCGAGAAGTTCTCTACGAAGCTCCTATAGTAGTCGGCCAGTCCTAGGAAACTTCAGACTTTTTCCACTATGAACAACACATGCCACTCTCATATCGCAACTATCTTTGCTGGATCTACCGCAACTCCCTCTCCATTGACAACATGACTAAGGAATGCTACTGATGATAGCTAGAACTCACAGTTCGAGAACTTGGTGTACAACTGACTCCTCAGAGTTTCCAAGATAGTGCGTAAGTGATCCACATGATCTTCTTCCGACTGAGAGTACACTAGGATATCGTCAATGAAGACTATTACGAATTGGTCCAAATACTCCCTGAACGTTCTGATCATCAAATCCATAAACACTGAAGGCGCATTCATTAAGCCGAACGACATAACTGTGAACACGTAATGCACATAATGCGTGCTGAATGCCGTTTTGGGAATATCACTTTCCCTGATTCTCAACAAGTAATAACCAGACTTCAAATCCATGTTGGAATACACAGTCGACCCAACAAGCTGATCGAACAGATTATTGATTCTTGGAATCCGATACCTACTCTTCTCCATCAGCTTAATCAGTCCACGGTAATCTATACACAACCGCAAGCTTCCATCCTTTTTCTTCACAAAAGGATTTGTGCACTCTAAGGTGACGAACTCAGCTGCACAAAGCCTTTCTCTAACAATTCTTGCAACTGAACATTTAGTTCTGCCACCTCATTTGGCGCTAATCGGTATGGGGAGCATAATACAGGCTTGACACCTAACACTAGCTCAATAATGAAATCGATCTCTCGCTAAGGCGGAGCTCCAGGGAGATCATTAGGGATCAGCAAACTCTGATACTATAGGAATGGTACCCAGGGCTTGGGATTTGATGTAACACCCCAAAAATTGTTAACAGAACGTAAAGGTGGCTATCGCCGGGAGATATTTGGTATCGCTGGCGATAGCACTCGACATACTCGACACTCTCGACGCTTTCGACAAATCGTCAAGTGTGGCTATCAGAGTGACAAAAATTGGTATCGCGTGGCGATAGTGCCACATATGGCTAAAAATATGTCAGATGGTCGGACGATAGACGAAGAGCGGTGGTTGACTGGGGTCAAAGAGGCTACCGACGATATCTCCCAGAAGATAGCGGACATCGCCCGGAGATAGCGATAAATTTGACTTGTCAGATGAAATCGTAGTCATTCATTCCTATTGAAGAGAGGATCCTGTGACTGGGATTAATCTCGAGACCACTTAAGCAGAGGAGTGGAGAAAAGAGAAGTCATTTCTCTTCTTCTCACTCTCTCTCCTCCTTTTCATCCAAACTCTTGAGAGAAAAGTGCTAAGGAAGAAGAAGGCTGAGACTGAGCTTAGCAAGGCTTAGTGAAGGAGATCCAGGAGTCGGAATCAAGAACCGAGGCAAGATTCGTGAAGGGGAAATTGAAGCGCTCCTTTCCTTTCAGATAGAAGACTTATCCATGGCTTCAAAATGAACTATGAGGGTAACGATCTTCCTTCTTGGATAAGTGAAATCCTCTTTTTGGCATATACATGGAATCACCCACCAAAAGGTGGAGAATCGAGGGAATTCTGATGGGTTAATATGCTATATCCCTATGTGGTTTTGCATATAGATCCAGAAATCACAGTACGGAATAGACATGTTATGTGAAGCCCATCCGGACAGGTTGGTCTTAATTGGTGATGCTTTATTTTGTGTACTGGTGAAGACTCCGCATTTAAACGAGTAGTTTACGGGGTCTGTGGGTTGTACCTGTGAATTGAGAGTAGTAGAAAGTAGTGGAGGTGTGCTCCAGGAAAATACCCATAAAATACCACAGTTTGCATAACTGTTAGATATTGTTGGGTGACAGCGAGTATCGCTGGCAATTTCTCTTGATGAGCTCTGATTGATGTGAAAGACTAATTTTCTGGTACTACAAGAGTCTGTAGGATTTTATGGACATATGTTCAAGTTGTGGCTAAATCTAGGTATAGTACCAAAAATTATGTTGCTTGGTGCTCCCAGAGAACATTTTATTGACGAAGCCAGTTTCTCAGAGACCGTGTGGCTAGTATGAGCTGTGAGCTCTTAAAGGCCCATGAGCCGAACGAGCAAGGGGAAGCCGACCCACGTCAGTCTAGTATTGAACTGACGAATTGAGCAATGGGCAATATCTGAACCGTACCAGCGTTATGTCCGTCTGACTCGAATTTCCTAAAGTAATTTACATCGTTGGAGCGCATAATGAGAGTCTTAGTCTTGCGCGCCGGAAAGACTAATAACTCAAAGTTGACTGTCATGTCTCGGACCTCTAAACGTTGATGGGACCCTGGCAATCCGGTACACTGAGAATGTGCCCTGAGTGCACGAAGCGTCGGGCAGTTGATGCCAGTGTTTGTGATATATTGAATGGTGCATGCGTCACACTTTCTTGTAATATATCTAAAAGTTGACCGTTGTCTTGTTTTCCACCATCTAGTGGATTGTCCCTGTGAAAGTGCTGGAGAGTCGAGTGGGAAATAGCGGGTTACAACCCTCAAGCTATGCCGACCCTTGAAGGCCAAGCTCAGTTTTATTGCTTTCATGTGTGGACAGCCTACGCGTCGATGTCTTTAAACTACACTTCTAAAGAATAATTGTAAGGCCTTAAGGCTGTAATAGTTTAACTACTGTTGACTGTCGCCGGGCGACAGTGACTATCGCTAGTGATAGTAACTTTTGTGTATTTTTGTAAGAATATTCCAGTCTTTATAGTGGACATTGATGTGATACTTGAGTTCAAAAGGTTAACCCATGAAGCTTCCGCTAGAATGCTCTGAGTTAGGATTCATTTAGTTTTTGATATTAACCTGTAATCCCGCTGATTGTGTGTGGAATATGTCGTGGGGCCCCGACCAAACACACTGTTATATTTCATGCGACGGACATAGGTATTACAATTTTGGTATCAGCTTGTCTTGGTCTTCCTCCTGCAAATTCGTGGTCGAATTCTTTTTAGGGGTGGCGAGTACATGGTTGTGCTTACTGTTATAACATAAATGAACTCAAGAATATCTACTTAGGAATGAAAATACACGTGTTTGAGGAACTTGTGTGTTTCTAATAGTCGTTGTTTGCTTTTGAGTAGTCGCTAAATTGTGTATTTTACACTTATTGGTGACTAGAAGTGGTGCGGGGCAGTCTGAACCCCAATGTTCTATTAAGAGTGTGACACTAGCTGATGTGCCCACACCTCCTCCATCTGCAGAAATCGTGCGCTTAGTTGCTGAGGCAGTGTTTGCAATGATGAATGTACAGATGATTGGGCAAGTGCGACCTGCGATTGTGCAAGTACAAGTTTGTGTAACCGAGCCTATAACTGCTAGGCAAGTGCCTGCTGAGGCTTTGGTTGATAAGCGAGCGACTGAACGACAACTGAAGCACTTCATGAGCTTTAGTCCTCCTATGTTTACGGGTGCAGGATCCCCAACGCAGGCAAAGTATTGGCTTTCGTGCGTCAAGAGGATATTGATGGCGATAGATATAGAAGAGGGACAGAAGGTCACCTTGGCCACTTTCCTATTGGAGGGAGAGACTCAGATTTGGTTGGATGATTTGGAGTTATACCACTTCGCGGGCAGACGACTATTGGAGATCTTGATTGATGAGTTTTTGAGATTGTTCTTGGCAAAGCATCTTCCGTCGACGTAGCGAATTACCATGGAAATTGAGTTACAGCGTTTGACTCAGGGCAAAAGTAGTGTTGATACCTACTTGCATGAGTTTACCAGGTTGGGACGTTATGCAGGGTCTATCTTTGCTGACAAAGAGCGTAAGACCAATAGGTTCTATGAGGGACTGCGGGATGAGCTGAGGTTATTGCTCTCGGGTCTGATGAACTAAGGGTTTCAAGTGTTGGTTAATACAACTCGTTCGTTGGAGAAAGACATGAAGAGGGTGCAGGGCAAGAGGGACTTGGTTGTGATAAAGCCCGAGTCCAAAATGCCATATCCTGGAAAGTCTGACTAATGTAAGAGATGGGATAAGAAGTCCAAGTCTTCTAGATAAGCTCCTTCTACTGTTGCTTCGGGAGCAACATCTTGGGAAAGCACGCGTACATATTATACTTGTAGCAAACCGGTACATATAGCCCGTGACTGTCGGAGTGGTCCTCCAAAGGTTGAGAAGAAGTTAGAAGCAACATATGGTGAGAAGGGAAAGGTGGTGGAGTCCACTGCGTCCCAATATGCTCCAGCTGAGCTGAGGGTGTATAATCTTGGCCAGCAGGAGGCCATAAAACAAAGTGACATCGTAACAGGTATGAGTTACGATACAGTTTTTACTGCTTTCCATACTTAGTACCTTGCACTTTTCTTGTGTATGAATTATTTACATATAGGCTTTGTCCTTACTCGGGACTATTCGATGAGACCACTGTTCGATACATGTGCTTCTCATTCGTTTCTATCTGAGGACTTTGTATCGCAGATCAGATTGTCTACTCTTATGTCACTAGATAAAGTAAAGGTGTTGTTACCTAACAGATGCGTGATTCATGCGGATAGGTCTTGCTGTCTTGAGGTACGGATTGGAAATCAAGATTTCGGATTGGAGGCATCTGTGCTGCCGATATCTGAGTTCGATGTAATCTTTGGTATGGACTAGCTCTCGGAGCAGCGTGCCTATATAGATTGCAACTCAAAGGAAGTCACACTAGGACAGAACACCGAGCTAGAGACTAATTTTGTTGGTATGCGAGGATCGAGCAAGATATTGATGTCTCCTCTCCAGGATCGAGCAGAGTTGTTCTTCATGTTGTTGGAGGTTGTTGAGCCGAAGTCCAGTTTGAGTGACGTTCCTAACGTATCAGATTATGCAGATGTGTTTCCTAAGGATTTTCCTGTGTTACCACCCCAGTAGGAGATTGACTTCGCTATAGAGTTGGTGTCAGGTGCGAAACCTGTGGTTTGCTCGCCGTACCGTGTTGCGCCAAAGGAGATGGCAGAACTAAAAGTTCAATTGTAAGAATTGCTAGAGAAAGGCAATATACGTCCAAGTATGCCCCCTTGGAGTGCACCAATCCTCTTTGTGAAGAAGAAGGACGGAAGCTTGTGTCTATGCATTAACTATCGAGAGCTGAATAAGCTGTCGGAGAAGAATAAGAATCTGATTCCAAAGATAGATGACTTGTTTGTTCAGTTGGTTGGATCAACGGTATACCTAAAGCTGAATTTAAAGTCTGGCTATTACCAATTGAGGATTTGGGAAGATGACATTCCTAAGACAGTGTTTGGTACATGTCATAGGCACTACGAGTTCACTGTAATGCCGCTTGGGCTAACAATTGCGTCATCAATATTCATGGACTTGATGGGTCGAATATTTAGAGTGTACTTGGACCTATTTGTGATTGCCTTTATTGACGACATATTGGTATACTCTCAATCCGAAGAAGATCATGCAATTTATTTGCGGATGGTTTTGCACACCCTGAGGAGAAACATATAGGATCTTGTGGCGCCCTTAGAGGGGGGGGGGTGAATAAGGGCTCTTTAAAGCTTTACAAACTTTTTAATAAAATAAGAAATTAGACGCAAAGTTTGAGACACACCAATGAAATGAAAATCAAGATTTTATTTCTCTAAAATATATATGTAAAATGATTCCAATAAAGCTTGAAATCAAGGCTTACAACGATAATAGTTTTTAGCTTTTTCACCGGTCCTTCTCCCAAGGACCAGTAGACTATAGTCAATATCTCCCTAGATATGGCTACTAGCCTCCCCCTAAATAAAACCTATGATCTAGACGCTGCACACAATGCGGTGATTTACTCCTAAGCCTCACAAGGACCTAGACACCACACAGAAGGCGGTGATTTGCCCCTAAGCCACACACGGACTTAGACACCACACACAAGGTGGTGATTTTCCCTTCCCAATTACAGAGATAAAAAGTGAATATGAAAGTCCAATAGTAAAACTTAAAAACTCCCTCAAAATCACGAGCTCTGAAGATGATGGTGGACCGATGAGAAGATCTCCAATCTTGAACGCACGATCGTATCTTCTTCGCTCTTGAGATTTCAACGAACCAAGGGAGTTCGTCTTGAAACGGAGATGAAGGCTCTGAAAATTCTCTGGGAAAACAAAGCTCTGCACGATCTATATCTTCCCTGAAATTTTTGGCCGTAATTACTCAATTGATTAGTACATTTAGGGGGAGTAATTACATCTAGGGGAGAATATTGGGGAAGCAAATAGTCTTTATTATAGGGGGAGTTTATTCATAATGATTATCTGAATTGTTTCACATTCTCCTGATCTCACGCAATTTCTTTCTTAGTGGATTTGTTATTATCAAAAGGGGGAGATTGTTGGAGCATGCGTTTCGCGCTTCTTGGTTTTAGAATAAAAAATCCCGGATGTATTTGATCTTGGTATGTGTTTTAATGTGCAGGGATAATAGGTTTTTTAAGTACTAAGGAATGGCTGAGCATAGCATTGAAGAAAAGGAAAATTGCACTATCGCTGGCGATAACTCTACCGCAGGCGATAACATGGACAGTTACTGCTAACGTCAGCCTTGATCCGCACATTGCCACGCACGAAGTCACGTTTCAGTGATATCGCGGGGCGATACCGATGTCGCCGAGCGATATCCCACGATCGTCACGTTCTTCACTCAGATCTGAAAGTCCGCGTGACGTGTGCCACGTGTCAAGCAACGGAGAGTTATCACTATCGCAGGGAGTTAACTCTACCGCCGGCGATAGCATGAAGTGATATATACGGCCAAAAATTTCAGGGAAGATATAGATCGTGCAGAGCTTTGTTTTCCCAGAGAATTTTCAGAGCCTTCATCTCCGTTTCCAGACGAACTCCCTTGGTCCGCTCAAAATCACGAGCTCTGAAGATGATGGTGGACCGATAATCATTATGAATAAACTCCCCTATAATAAAGACTATTTGCACCCCCTATATTCTCCCCCTATATGTAATTACTCCCCCTAAATGTACTAATCAATTGAGTACATGATTCATGATTTCTTACTTAAGTCTCCCCCTTTTGGTATTAGCAAAAGAAGGTGGGGTATAAAAAAAACAAGAAGTGAGTTGCAAATATGGAAGCTGAAAGAAGTGAGAGAGTAATAAATTAGGAATAGAATGTGGAAAGATGAGGAGTAGGATAACGACATTAATAACCATGGAATAGTATTACCATAAAAGGTGGATTGGTATTAGAAAAAAAATGTTGGTAGTGGAAAAAATTAATTTAAGAGTTGAATGTAAACATTGAAAATTTGTAAGGCCAAGATATCAAAAACATTAGAAACGATGAAATAGAAGAGAAAAACTATGTCCTGTCCAATTCTCATGAGAAGAAAGTTTATAAATGATAATGATGTGTACATGTGAAGAGTGAATTAGTACACATATTCCTTAAGAAAGAATGGTACATGAAAGTTTGCAATAGATTGATACAACAAGCTAATATTTGTACATAAATAACTTCATGTCATAAAGATTTTTTTTTAAAAAATGGCCAAGTTTGTTTGCACAAGACACTTTACAATCCTTTTCAAGGTGCTCAACCTCACAATGCTCATTAAGACTTATAAGGAGGGTGAGTAGAGCTTGATTTGGAGTATCCTACTCATATGTATTTTTTTTTGTTGATTGTTTTTCAGTCACTTTTGTTTGTTTAGAAACTTTGACTTAGGACTCCGAATTCACTTGTATTGCAAACAAAAAAAAAGTGTTTTTCTCAGAATGGCCATCAGTTTTGAAAATCAATTTGAAGGAAGCATAAATGAAAGTTTTAGCGTTGGATTCGAATCTGTGAAACAAACCAATAACATGTAATAAGAAGCTTAAGTATGTGTAACTATCAACTCGTGTCAGTGGAAGCTCATTATCAAACATAAAATGTTACTCATACTTAGAGGCATGCGGAAACAACTCTATGCATATTCTAGTCATCAAAGGTATAGAAAGATATCGAGAGCAAGACAAATTAAAAAAATGTTTAAAGAACTTATAAATTAATTATCACACATGTAATAGGTAATGTATCCTGATAATCATCCAAAATTTACAGTAACACTAGAAGCAAGGTTGTTGAAAAGGTGTCAGAATATTAGAGAGTTGTGGCTTAAAAAACGTTATGACATCTAGGTGCGGTAAAAACTATTTCATTTGTTTTTGAATCAATAATTTTGCACAAATTTGTAGAAGATTCAAACAAAATATTTAAACCCTTATCACATAATTGGATAATAGAAATCAAATAATGTTTTAAGCCTTCTACAAACAAAACATTTGAAATTGAAAAACTTTTGTTACCCACAACACCGATGCCGATGATTTTTTCCTTTTCCATTATCTCCAAATGTTACAACTCCTCCTTTCTTCATCTCCAGGCTAAAGAACTTCTCTTTATTTCCTGTCATGTGCTTTGAACAACCCGAGTCCAAGTACCACACGTCTTCTTTGTCCTTCGCCTGCCAACACACCTAGAAAGAGGATGTGAGTAAAGATCTGGCTACCCAAGTGGTTCCACCCATAGTATAGGTAGAAGCCTTAGGCATCCAGATTTGCTTAATTTTACTTTTTCCTTTCTTCCAGCACGAGTCCGTGGTGTGACCAAATCTATTGCATTTGGCACATGTAATGTAACGAGAAGAATATAACTTATCTAGACTTTTACTGTAAGAAAATGTAGTATCAGTTAATTTATTATTATCAGGATTTTTAAAATTCAATTTTCTGGATTTCTCACTATCGCCAGCGGTAGTGGTTATCGCCGGGCGATAGTTTCTAGTCGTGTATCCGAGTCCAAATCTTCCAGATCCGTGACATTGGTAACCTAAGATCATATCTAGTGATCTTTGGCCCATTCCAAAAATTTTCATGGCTAGTGTTAAGTCATGAATCTAGTTCCTCATTTCAGTATTCTCGGATACTATATTTACACATCTACGTTCAAAAGCTTTCTTTCCTTCATGGACTTTGGAAATAGAAGATTTCAGATCTCTCTCTAAAATCTCAGTCTTTTTTGTGAGAATTTTTATTTTTGAATGAGATTTGGAAAGAGATTCTTCAAGCTCTTTTATTCTTCCCATAGAGTGATCACACTCTTGGCAAGAGACTTTTTCTTTTCCAATAGTCTTAATTTCATTTAACATTTTTTTATTTTCTTTAACTAAAACTTTATTTTCAGTTTTAAGAAGATCATTCTCTTTTAAACTTTTTTCAAAACATTTGCAAGTCTTTAAAAATTCAGAAAATAATTAATCATAAGTTGGAGGAGTTACCTCAGTGTCGCTTTGGACACTGCACTCGTCATCAGATATGACGCTTTTTCCCATTAGGCACATATTGGCCTCCTCCTCCTTGCTTGAGCTTGTACTGCTTGCATCCTCAGAAGTAGTATCATCCCATGTTTCAGCTTTCAGGACCTTCTTCTTCCTTTTGTGCTTCTTTTCTTTAAGTTCTTTCAAGTACTTTGGACACTTGCTTCGAATGTGTCCTAACTTCCTGCAGTGATAGCACTCTGGTGGGGGTCTTTCTTCCTCCTCATCGTCATCCTTTTGTTTTTTCTTTCTAAGCGTCTCCTTCTTAAAATATTTTTTAAAAGTATTTCTTCTCTCCGGATTTCTCATAATTTTTTTAAATTTTCTACCGAATAGACTTTCCTCATCTTCCTCTTCATCCTCAGAATTACTACCTTCCTCTTTCTTAGATCTTAGAGCCAACCCCTTCTTCTTTGGCTCCATATACTCTTGTTGTTGAATTTTCAATTCAACTTCATGAGTTTTCAAGTTCCCAATCAGGCTTTCAATATTAAGAGATTTAAGATCATGAGATTCAGAAATTGCCGTCACTTTGGGATTAAATTTAGGGGGTAAAGATCTAAGAAGTTTTCTCACCAAATCACCATTTGAAAAATTTTTACCAAGTACTTTTGAGTCATTCACTATCTTGGTGAATCTGGTGTACATTGAGTCTACGTCCTCATCCACTTCCATCCTAAACTTTTCAAATTCTGATTCCAGTTTAAACAGCTTCGAGTCCTTCACCTGCGAGGTACTTTCATGAGTTACTTCAAGTAAATTCCAAATCTCATAAGCATTATTGCAAGCACAAGTTCTATTAAATTCAGTCCTATTTAATGCACAAAATAATGCATTCATGGCTTTTGCATTATTTTTGCACCTTAACTTATCCTGATCATCCCATTTATCTTTTGGTTTTTCCATTTCTACATCTCCTACTGTATAAGTGGGACAATCATAATTAGTCTCTATCATATTCCAAACTTCAATGTCAAGAGAAATAAGAAAACATTTCATCCTAGTTTTCCAGTAATTATAATCAGATCCAGTGAATAATGGAGGTCTACTTATTCCTTGCCCCTTAGAGAAAGCATGGTCATGCTGCGCCATAATTCCTGGTGGTGAAACCGTATTAGGAATAACCTGGCTCTGATACCACTTGTAGGATCTTGTGGCGCCCTTAGAGGGGGGGGGTGAATAAGGGCTCTATAAAGCTTTACAAACTTTTTAATAAAATAAGAAATTAGACACAAAGTTTGAGACACACCAATGAAATGAAAATCAAGATTTTATTTCTCCAAAATATATATGTAAAATGATTCCAATAAAGCTTGAAATCAAGGCTTACAACGATAATAGTTTTTAGCTTTTTCACCGGTCCTTCTCCCAAGGACCGGTAGGCTATAGTCAATATCTCCCTAGATATGGCTACTAGCCTCCCCCTAAATCAAACCTATGATCTAGACGCTGCACACAATACGTCGATTTACTCCTAAGCCTCACAAGGACCTAGACACCACACACAAGGCGGCGATTTGCCCCTAAGCCACACACGGACTTAGACACCACACACAAGGTGGTGATTTTCCCTTCCCAATTACAGAGATAAAAAGTGAATATGAAAGTACAATAGTAAAACTTAAAAACTCCCTCAAAATCACGAGCTCTGAAGATGATGGTGGACCGATGAGAAGATCTCCAATCTTGAACGCACGGTCGTATCTTCTTCGCTCTTTAGATTTCAACGGACTAAGGGAGTTCGTCTGGAAATGGAGATGAAGGCTCTGAAAATTCTCTGGGAAAACAAAGCTCTGCACGATATATATCTTCCCTGAAATTTTTGGCCATATATATCACTTCATGCTATCGCCGGCGGTAGAGTTAACGCCCCGTGATAGTGATAACTCTCCGTTGCTTGACACGTGGCACACATCACGCGGACTTTCAGATCTGAGTGAAGAACGTGACGATCGTGGGATATTCGCTCGACGATATCGGTATCGCCCCACGATATCGCTGAACCGTGACTTCGTGCGTGGCAACGTGCGGATCAAGGCTGACGTCAGCAGTAACTGTCCACGCTATCGCCTGCGGTAGAGTTATCACCAGCGATAGTGCGATTTTCCTTTTCTTCAATGCTATGCTCAGCCATTCCTTAGTACTTAAAAAACCTGTTATCCCTGCACATTCAAAACACATACCAAGATCAAATACATCCGGGATTTGTTAATCTCAAACCAAGAAGCACGGAACGCATGCTCCAACAAAACAAACTCTATGCCAAGTTCTCAAAGTACGAGTTTTGGCTATTGTCAGTGGCTTTTCATGGCCATGTGGTTAGTGGAGAAGGTATTGCGGTGGATCCGGCAAAGATAGTTGCGATATGGGAGTGGCCTGTGTTGACTACTGTAGCAGAAGTCAGGAGCTTCCTTGGACTTGCTGGCTACTACAGGCTCTTCGTAAAGAACTTTTTGCAGATAGCCTTACCTCTCACTACACTGACGAGGAAAGATCAGAAGTTTGTTTTGACGCCTGAGTGTGCACGAGCTTTTGAGGAGTTAAATTTTTTTTGACCACGATGCCTATCTTGAGTTCGCCATATGGTACAGACGGCTATGAGATTTATTGAAAGTCTTTATTTTCAAGGTAGCTTACAACTTAGGGGGTAAATAGGTTGTATCACTGTTATTATTCTCTTTTTAGTTTTTCCTTTAGCACTAAGTGTGTTGGTGATAGTTTACTTTCAAGAACCTGCAGAAAGAAAATAATACAGAAAAGCACACACAGATTTATAATAGTTCCCCAACTTGTGGGTACATCCACTCTCCTTCCACCTTGCCAACTTCCTGTTAGTCAAGGCACTTCTCCAAAACACTGATCCAAGGAGCTTACATCTCAGATCCCTTAGGATCTCTCAGTCTCCTCTAAGACCTACAACTCAGCCACAAGGGGCCTACAACTTAGTGATCAATAGATCACCTACCTCAGGCCAATGTCCCTACACTCAGGTTGGGGTGACAACCCTACCTCAGATCCAAAGGATCCTACCTCAGAGAGTTACACTCTCCTAAAACTCAAGAAAATTTCCCTACCTCAGGTCAGTGACCCTACTGCTCAGATCCAGTTGGATCCTGTTGAAGTTGGTGACCGGGCGGTCTGGCAGTCTGTCTTGGCGGTTTGGAGACCGCGCGGTCTGGCAGTTTGGAGTCAGCGGTTTGATTCCTGTGCTGTTGCTGTGCGGTTGCCGAGCGGTAAGGCGGTCTCCCCTGGCGGTCTCTCTCTCTCTCTGGTGGTAGTCGTGCGGTTAGCCCTTCTTTCTAACCGCGCGGCTTGTGCGGTTTGTTCTGTATAGTCCGCTTAGTCCTGTATTTTTTAGTCCCACATCACTTATTTGTATTCTCTCATCTCTCCTCCATTCTATATAAGGGAGGGCATACCTTTGTAATAGATACCTTTTTCTGATAATAAAATTTCAGTTATACCATTTCCAGCTTGTTTTAGTTCGCTTCTTACATGGTATTAGAGGAATCGATCCTTTCCTCCTAATTCTTTGAGCCCTCTCTGTCCGCACGACTTGCTTCTCCAGCTTGCACCCTGTCCACGCGGTCTCCTTCTTTCCTTGTCGTTGCCCTCTGTGTGCGCGACCTATTGCCTTATTCGCTGCGATCTGTCGCCTTGTTCGCCGCGACCTATCGCTGTGTGCCTTGCCTTCTCTTGTGCTTCTGTTCGAGCGGACTGTCTGCTTGCCGCTCGACTTCTTCCCCTCTGCTTGATACTGCGGCTTGGTCGTGGTCTTTCTGGCCGCTGGTGTTTGACATCCTGACCGCTGCAGTTTTTCTTCTGCCTATCCGCGCGGCTTGTTTCCTAACCGCGCGGCTTCCTGCTGTTTGCTCTTATGGCTCTTTCTGATGCTTCAACTACCACCACTCCTGCCGCCACCCCTGTTGCCAATCTGGCTCCTCCTCTACCTCCTACTTCTTCCGGGAACCTTGGCACCGTTTCCAAGCTTGTCGGCTCCAACTACCCGGATTGGAGCGTCTCTTTCACTTTTCTCCTTCGCTCGCAACGCAAACGCCACCATCTCGTTGATGACCCCCCTCCTACCACTTCACCTCTCTTTGATGACTGGGATTCGAGTGACGCGCTTGTGCGTACTTTGCTCGCTAACAGTCTATCTGATGAGTGCCTTCCCGTCATCCGTCCTGATGAGACGGTGAAGGCTGCTTGGCTTCATCTTGCTGCTCTATACTCCAAAGGGGCTCAGACGTCCCGCATCTATACGTTGTATGCGGACCTCTTTGCCCGGCCTACCTTGTCTCCTACTGCTGCCTACCAACAAGTTCAAGCTCTTGGGGCTGAGATTCTTCAGAATCACCCCTTTTCTGCGGATCTGGCTCAACAACACAAGCACTTCCAGGAGCTTCTGGTTGTGTGTTATCTGCTACGTCTTCCTGACACTTATGACATGATCCGCCAACAAATTCTGGGTGAGGCGGAATCTCCTACTTTAGATGCCACTACTGCTCGCATCGCCGTTGTCACCTCTCTCCTTCTGCGCCCGCTTCTGCCCGCTCCTTCTCCACCAGATAACTATGCTCATCAAACTCAGCGGAGTGGCTCTGGTAGCTGGAGTCATCAGTCTGGCGGACGTCCTTCTTCCCGCTACCTCTGCTCTCACTGCGGCCGCACCGGACATACTTCTGACCGCTGCTGGACGAAGCATCCCCATCTTCGCCCCTCGGGTGACTCTTCCGCCTCCTTTTCCAAGTCATCTGCTTCCGTGGTCACATCATCAGGTAGTGCCCATGTGGTCACTCAAGGTAAATGGCTTATCGACTCCGGAGCAACTAATCATATGACGGACAATCCTCAATGCTTCTCTCTCCTCGAACAGCATGATCGGTTGCCCCCGGTCCTCATTGCAGACGGTTCACCCTCCCCAGTTCATGGGTCGGGAGTAGTTCATGTTACTCTGTCCCTTTGGCTAGAGGACACTCTCTATGTGCCCAAGTTTCCGTGCAATCTATTGTCGGTTACTTCTTTGTGCAAGCAGCTTCAATGTTCTGTAACGTTTACTCCATCTTCTTGTTATTTTCAGGATCCGAGCTCCCAGTGGACAATTGCTACTGGGACTGAGAGCGGCGGCCTCTACTTCCTCGACAACGTTTCCGCTTTGTCCGCCTTCTCTTCTTCTTGTACGGATCTTCTCCAGTGGCATCTCCGTCTCGGTCATCCTCCACCACGGCTTCTACATCAGCTTCTACCCCACCTCCCTCCCTCCAATACTCCTCTCAACTGCGAAGCCTGTCAACTTGGCAAGCATCATCGTTCCTCCTTCCTGCCGAAGCATGGTCGGGGATCTACTCGTCCGTTTGATCTAGTCCACTCCGATATCTGGGGGCCTGCTCCTACCCTTACTGTTGGTCGGGGTAGTTCTTATTTTGTAACCTTTATCGATGACTTTTCTAGATGTACTTGGGTGTATCTCTTACGAGATCGCTCTGAACTTTTTAATGTATGGACCTCTTTTTATCATTTAATCAAAAATCAGTTTGGTGTTGGTATTAAAAATTTTCGATCTGATAATGCAAAAGAGTACTTAAGTCATGTTTTTACCTCCTTCTGTGTGCAACATGGTGTTATTCATCAGACAAGCTGTGTCTATACCTCCCAACAAAATGGGGTGGCGGAACGTAAAAACCGTCACCTCCTCGATGTCGCTCGCACATTGATGGCTCAAATGCATGTCCCTTGCTCATATTGGGGCTATGCTGTTCTTCTTGCCTGCTATCTCATCAATCGCATTCCCTCCTCCGTTCTCAACGGAAAACCCCTTTTTCCATCCTTTATCCAGACAAGGAGCCTTCTCCTCTCCCTCTCCAAATCTTTGGGTGCACTGCTTTTGTGCATGCCCCATCTGGCACCCGTGATAAGCTCTCCCCTCGCTCCACCAAATGTGTCTTTCTGGGGTACTCCGCCACTCAGAAAGGCTACTGCTGCTTTGACCCTGTTCTTCGTAAGAAGTTCGTCTCCGCTGACGTTACCTTCTTCAAGAATGCCTCCTACTTCTCGGATGACTCCTCGTCTCTTCCCCCACCTCTGATTCTCCTGTTATTCCGTTCGTCCCCTCGTCTCTTACTGCGATATCCGCCCCTCCTCCGTCTCTGCCCACTCCTCTCCCTCCGCCTCTCTCTCCGCCTCCATCTCCCTCATCTCCGCTACCGTCGCTCTCTCCTCCCGGGCCAGCTCTCTCTGCCACGGATGCTCTGGATACCGAAGAGCCCGCCGACCTGGATCTTCCTGTCGCTCTTCGCAAAGGGGTGCGGACGTGTACCCTACACCCCCTTGCTGCTGTTGTTTCATATGATCGTCTTACCTCTTCTCGCAGGGCCTTTGCGCTGGCTATCTCTGCCACTACCACACCTCGTTCCTACCAGGAGGCCCTTGCTATTCCTCACTGGAAGATGGTCATGGATGAGGAAATGGCGACCCTAACAGAGCGGGGTACCTGGACTCTTGTCCCTCCTCCCTTTGATACAGATGTTGTTGGCTGTCGCTGGGTCTTTGTGGTCAAATTTGGCCCAGATGGCACTGTGGACCGTTATAAAGCTCGCCTCGTTGCTAAGGGCTTTACTCAAACCTATGGGGTTGACTACTTTGACACCTTCTCTCCCATGGCTCGTCTCAGTACTATACGGGTCCTTCTCTCTGTGACAGTCAACAAAGACTGGCCAATTTCCCAGCTGGATATCAAGAATGCCTTCCTTTATGGTGATCTTCAGGAGGCCGTCTACATGGAGCAACCTCCTGGGTATGTTACTCAGGGGGAGACACGAGTATGCCGGCTACAGAAGGCAATCTATGGCCTCAAGCAGAGCCCTCGAGCTTGGTTTGACAAGTTCTGCGGCATCGTGGCGGCCGTTGGTTTTGCTCGCAGCTCTGCTGATCACTCTCTATTTATTCGCAAAACCTCTTTGGGACTGGTGGTTCTTGCAGTATATGTTGATGATATTCTTCTCACTGGCGATGACCAGGAAGGGGTAGCCTTGACAAAGCGGCATCTTCGCCAACATCTGGTCACGAAAGATATAGGTTCTCCGAAGTACTTTTTGGGGAACGAAATCTCTCGGAAGCCCAACTCTTTAGTCATCTCTCAGCGTAAGTATGCCCTTGATATTTTAAAAGAAGCAGGATTGACTGGGGACAAACCTTCCCGATGTCCCATGGCTGTTGGAGAAGACAAAACCTGGACAGATGATTCGCCTCTTCTTTCAGATGCTTCGCGGTACAGGCGTCTGGTTGGTAAGCTCATATACCTCACCGTGACTAGGCCCGACATTTCCTATGCTGTGGGCAAGGTGAGTCAATTCATGCAAGCTCCCAGGGAGTGCCATCTACAGTCCGCCTTACGGATCTTGGAGTACGTCAAAGCAGCCCCAGGGAAAGGATTGCTCTTTCAGAAGAATGATCATCTGAGGGTTGAAGCATACTCAGATGCGAGTTACGCTGATGACAAAGGGGACCGCAAGTCTACCTCCGGTTTCTGTACTTTTGTTGGGGGCAATCTGGTGACCTGGAAGAGCAAGAAGCAGTCTGTTATTTCCAGGTCCAGTGCTGAAGCAGAGTATCGGAGTATGGCGTCGACCACTTGTGAGCTAAAATGGCTACGGGCTCTAATGCTGGATTTAGGAGAGGTCTACAACCATCCTCTACCTATGTTCTGTGATAACAAGGCTGTCATATACATCTCCAAAAATCCGGTCTTCTATGAAAGAACCAAGCACATTGAGGTTGACTGTCATTTCATTCATGAAGAAATCTTAAAGGAACAAATTTGCACTCCCTTTGTCACTTCTGATAAAGAGCTGGCTGACATCTTCACCAAGCCAGTTTCCGCCTCGTTTCATCATATTTGTGACAAGCTGGGCATGATCCATATATATGCTCCAGCTTGAGGGTGAGTGTTGAAGTTGGTGACCGGGCGGTCTGGCGGTCTGTCTTGGCGGTTTGGAGACCGCGCGGTTTGGCGGTTTGGAGTCAGCGGTTTGATTCCTGTGCGGTTGCTGTGCGGTTGCCGAGCGGTCAGGCGATCTCCCCTGTCGGTCTCTCTCTCTGGTGGTAGCCGTGCGGTTAGCCCTTCTGTCTAACCGGGCGGCTTGTGCGGTTTGTTCTGTATAGTCCGCTTAGTCCTGTATTTTTTAGTCCCACATCTCTTATTTGTATTCTCTCATCTCTCCTCCATTCTATATAAGGGAGGGCATACCTTTGTAATAGATACCTTTTTCTGATAATAAAATTTCAGTTATACCATTTCCGGCTTGTTTTAGTTAGCTTCTTACAGATCCTACAACCCAGAGAGGTTTACTCTCCTACAACTCATGCAATATTGCCCTACCTCAGGCCAGTGGCCCTACAGATCAGATCCAGTTGGATCCTATAAAAAGATGAAGATTTGAGTGTTTTGACACAGGGAAATTTCTCTGTATCAAAATCTAGGGCTGAGTTATCTCAGCACTCTCTTGCTTCACAGCAGTAGGAAGAAGTTCTCCCTCTGCTGGAAGGACCTCAGAATGAAAATTTTGATCTTGCTGATGAAGAAGATGAACTTGTGTTCTTCAATCAGCCAACTGAGCCCACTGAAGAATGATGGCTCTACTTGTTTCCTCTATCAGAGATCTTTCTGATTATGTTGTAGCAGATGAATAAGAAGCAACTCACTGAACTTTTTGTTCTTGTAGGAAGACTTCAAGCTCTTTCTCGGCGATAATGGCGAGAGAGATGAAGTCAGGCCGCAACCTTTTGAAATTGATAAAGCCCTATAAAGTTCTTTTTTGTATCGACCCATCTCATCCATTAGTAGTTCGCCGATCAACGTCTCTTAGAGATCAGTGGGCCCCACCTGCAACTTCCAGCTGCACCTTGTTTTAGCGGAAGAAGACGTACAGTAGCTTCTCAGTAGAGTTTGTCGTGTTTTGTAGCTTCTCCGTGCTTGATTTGAAATCAGTTGACTTTGTCGATTTTGCTGACGTCAACACCTGTGGACTTAGCCAAAATAGAACATCAGTAGAATATGAGTTGAGTGAGCAAGCCTCACTCAGCGCAAAAACACTTAGATAGAATTTGTTTATCTAGGCGTTGACAGTGTTGGGTGAACTCTCCTCACTCAACGCTTTTTGCCTTAGAACATTCTTTAGCCTTTTCTGCATGCTTGGCGTTGAGAGCGTTTAGTGACCACGCCTCACTCAATTCCTTATGCCTTAGTCATTTTCCTGCTTCTTCAACATCTTAAGCGTTGAGAGCATTGAGTGAGCATGCCTCACTCAATGCCTTTTTCTTTTAGCCAGATTTTCTGAATCATGGCGTTGAGAGCGTTGAGTGACCATGCCTCACTCAACGCTTTCTTCCTTAGCCAAAATTTTCTCCACCTTAGCGTTGAGAGAGTGAGCTCCACTCAACGCATTTGGGCTTAGCCAAATTTCTGTGTCTGAAAACACATGTCCTGACTGAATGAGATACAATCAACGGTTTAACACATGGCATTAAGTGAGCTTGCCTCACTCAACGCCTGTGGACTTAGTCAAATTTCAGTACAGATTTTCTGTGGCTTTGACTGACTGAGCTTGTCTCACTTCCTTTAATTGTATGGCATTGAGTTAGTATACTTCACTCAATGCCTGTGGACTTAGCCACTTTCTCAGCTTGCCACTTCTTTGGCTTTGACTATATAGGCTCCACTCAGCGCTATAAGTCATCTGACGTTGAGTGAGTAACCTTCACTCAATGCCTGTGGGCTTAGGCAGATTTCTGTTTGTCCATCACTTAGGTAAGTGTTTTACCTGACTTAGCCACTTAGCCTACATGTTCCATCATTGCAACTAGTACTAACCTACATGTATGAACTTGAACATATATTAAATATACCATTGTGTATGCTCATTGACATATTTGACTTCTTCAAATCTAGGACATTGTTGGCAATGGACCCAACAATCTCCCCCTATTTGAAGAAGTCAAAACTTTCCACCAAAAATCTGAGTCAATGACATACACTAACAAATTGCAATAATTCAGCAAAAAAAGATATGATGGGAAGATAAGTTTTAGTACACTTCCTTGTCTTCAGGGCATACCTGCACCTGCTCCCCCTTAATAGCTGCTACCTACTTTTGATGAATTTTATACCACTTGTATCCTTTTGCTCCTGTCCTCTAATAACACTTTTAAGTCCTTGAATCAGTAAGATGATTCAAGTTCTTCTCCACCTTTTTGACTTCTATAAATAACCAGGGTGTTGGGTACATTGGAGATTGTGTACCTGATTTGGAGAAGCCTCACCTGACTCAATAATATACATCAGGTTGTATTTGATGGTGTATTGAGTTTATTTGTGCAGGCAGAAGAATGAAGAAAATATTCTAAGTACAAAAGTGTCACTACTAGAAAACAGACTTTTGGCCAGGGCAAATTGTCCTGGCAAAAAGTCCAAAACCGTGGCTAAAAAGCTTTAGCCACGGTCTAGCCACGGGAAACCACCGTGGCTAAACATTTTAAGCCACGGATTGACCGTGACAAATAGTATTAGCCATGAAAAAAAATTACCGTGGCATATAAGCCAACTATTAGCCACGGTATAAAACCCTGGCTAAAAGTGGACTCATCATTTTTAAAAACTATTTACCACAGTTGCAAGCCGTGGCAAATACTAATTTCGGTTTTTTAAAAAAAACACTTTCAAAATATTGTAATGCTAGACAATAACATTTAAGTAAAAATTAATCAACATTACACAAAAAACAAACTGCATAACAATTCTCATAATTAAAGCTTACAACTAAATAGGACAAGCTTAAGCCATTCAGACTGTGTTAGAAGGTTAGAGATAAAAATATTTTTAATGCCAGACAGTGTTCTTATAAACTGAAGATGTACAGAAGTGGTTAACACATATGAGTTCTTACTAACCGGGCTATATTTTATCAATTCCTATAAACTGTTTATAATTACTGAAGAGGTTGTGCTGCCTCAGTAATTCTTGACATCAACAATTCATGATCAGCTAATAATGCATTAATCCCACACTACCGAATTGCTTTCAGACAGAGCCAAGCTTGCCCTCTTCCGTGTCATTCCTTTCTCATCACTGTAAATAATCCTTCTAACTCTCAATCAACAAACAACAATGTGTCTCTATCTGTTTCTCTCTCCGATCCATAAAAAGTTAACAAAGAGGAGTACCCTGATGCATTCATTTCATCTCAGAACAACATCAGCATGACTGCACAACTTTCCCCATTATAACTTTTCATAAACAACCCCCACTTTGCACTTTGCAGCCAGCTTTCCTCTCCATTCTTTCTTCCACCCTCACATCCCTTTTGTCTCTTATGTCATCTCTCATTCACTCTCCAACCCAACCATTAATATAAATACACACCCAAACCAAAAGCCAAGGTATAACTTTTTTTGCATAATATGACACAAGAGACAAAAGGGAAGTGGAGTGAGAACTCCAAATGCTTCTCAAATTCAACAGATCACTGCCCATCTTTCTTACTATGGAAAGATTGAGGGTAAGAATGTCTTCTACTGGTTTCAAAACCACAAGGCAAGATACATGCAGAAGCTTAGAAGAAGGCTTAGTAGATAGCAGATGCAACCTTCTTATACTGCTCCTCAGTTTCATCTTCACCATCTGAACAACTTGGAGGACATTAATGCTCCTTCTTTGATTCCTCCTCTTGCTCCTTCACACTTAATATTATCAACAGTAAATGTCATTTGAGCAAACCATTAATTTAGTGAAAATATTATGAGCTACCATTCCTAAGCTACAAGGACAAAAGAAAATGAAAATGGAATATTAATGATAAATTTACCTATATCAGTCATTAAAAAAATTGTTTGGTGTAAAAAATCTCAAGTATTCACATAAATTACTATAAACCAACAATCAAAACATGATGTAATCAAGCTGGACAATTTCTATATTATCAAGCATTTGAGAAAATTTATCAAACCAAGTTTATCTCCTGATCTTCTATTTAAATATAAATTACAAAAAACTGAGAAATAATGACATGCTTTGAGGAAAAAGAACATAAGGAGTATTTTCAATCAAGTAAAACATTGATATCTGTTTCACCTCTTGTATCTTCTTCAGTTCATTTTGATCTGGAAGAAGCCTAGGCCAAAACATTTCTCTTCTAGCTCTCTCAACCTGACCAAACCTGGAGAAAACATCACATTTTTAATGGGGTTTCTCTAAGAATTTAAACAAATTACATAATTGGGCAATCAAAGAGACGAGCTATAAATCTTACAGCTTTATACCTTATAGCTTTATACCTTATAGCTTTATACCAAAGGATCATGTACAAAACTATATACCATTCATTATATACTTCTTCACCTCTACAAAAACTGATGTACAATTTTACCATTACAAAATCATACCAATACTGTATGCCATAAAACCAAGGATCCTGTATAGAACTATATACAATTAACCATATACCATTAACTATATACCATTAACTATGTACTATTTACTAAACAACACATCATACTAATAATCATGTACAAGAACTATATACCATTAACTAAAGGATCCATAAACAATGTCCAAAGCAAGCATGTGACTAGATATACTTCTTCACCTGTACAGAAACTGATGGACACTCCTTTTATTGCTCTCAACTGTCGATGAAATTGTCTGAAAGTATGCGCAATTCTCTATGCACAAAACTATAAATCTAGTGATAGAATTTCACCGTAAGAGTATAGAAAGTAAGATATCTAGATAGCAATGGAACATGCTAATCAAATGCAAACATGTAACACTAAGAAATATTGCATTAAATAATACTTATATTGATGTACTATATCTCAAGTTGGCTCATCCATCTTTCTTTATGTTAATCGTGATAGGCCTTTTGAATACATGGTGAGAGAACTCTCATTTGGGAAGTGATACAATCAAGCAAAGAAACAAAGGTAGTGCAACAATACTTCAATACATCAAGAATAAAGTTTGTGGCAACCAGAGTAGAATATATCAGAGGCATAATTTCATATGGATATACTACCTGCCTTACACGACCAAAGTTCGATCAGCATAGCATAATTAATTTCAGCAATAGTGTATGAAGTGCTAAGATAGTTTAATATAGTGAGACTGTTTACTAAAAAAATACTTAACACAAATCACGTAAAAACATGAAAATTGATCAAAAAGGAAGAATTTGGGGATGTACAAAAAAGATATTATTAACAAAGTTTCATTCCCCAAACAAATTAGAATTGAAAACGTGTTTTGCTTTCCTAGAATATGATACTGTACTGTTACAGCCTCTATCCAGACATATTTGTAAGCACAATTTTCATTATGTCTCACAACCTTAATGTTTAAAATAGGATTTACCTCATCAATTATTTTTTCCAAAGTGTCTTGCTCTCTCTTGTCTCTCAAGCTTCAGCCTTCTAAGTAGGCGTTGTTCAATGTAATCACTAAGAATAGTTCTTGGCAAATCTTTGGCCCCAAGTACAGCACTTTGAGGGAAAGGCATACACTCACATTTTTCTAATTCTTCCATGTAGCAATTTGGACAGGTGTATTCTGCTTGTCCGCCATCATTCCTTCTGCCATTAAAAAGAGCAAAAATTTGATGTTGCCATGCCCTTCTTCATTCTCCAGGATCATTCACTACTATGCCATGAAAAAGTTCCTCTGATACCTTTCAAGCAAACATTAGTATAATCCAACATACTATCCAAAACTTTTTAACTAAAATACCATTTAGTTAAAACTATCAATCCATAGGCTGACTATGAAGAAAGAAATCAAAGAACTGATATTAGCAAAGAACTGATATAAAAAAAGGTAATGAAAAACGGATCGAAATTTGTGAATTAACCTAGATCCAGCTGGTAAACGAAGGAAGATCCGTGAGCGATGAGGTTGCCGGAGCGATGTCGGGCGAAGAAGATTCGTTGGTAGGGTGCGACACCATTAGATTGTCGGATGGCTTGCACGATCTGCCACGGTATAGGAATCAGAATGATGTCTGGAAATCAGTGAGAAGAAAAATGAGTGCTTACCAAGATCCGGCAGGAAAATGATGGGAGATGCAGTGAGCGAACTCGCTGCCGGAGAGATGTCATAGGAAGGAGAAGTGATCAGCAAGATGCGGTGAGCAAACTGGTTGCCATAGAGATGCTAGAGGAAGGAGAAGTGATCGGCAAGATGAGGCGCTCTGAAGTTGCGGGGAAGGGTATGACGATGTTTGCTTAGGTTTAGGGCGATCGGGAGGAGGGTTATGGAGGCACGGGGTAGGAATTTTATTTTGGTTTCACGCAATTTCCTGGAGTGGGTTTAGACGGAAATGGCCAGACAATTAAAATTATTTTGAAATTTTATTTTGGCTGAAAAGTCACTATTAGCCACGCATTTTTGCTTTTCATGGCTAATACAAAGGTATTAGCTATGCTTTTTTATATCCGTGGCTAAAACATAAATATTAGCAACGTTTTAGGGATCATGGCTAATACTAGTGTATTAGCCCCGGTTTTTGAGCCCTGGCCAAAAAAAGTGTAGCCAATACTCACTTTTTTAGTAGTGTGTCAAGACATTTATAATGTGTCGACATCTTTGAAGGAGCAGCGTCGAGATCAGAAGAAAAGTTGTGTCGACACACAGGACTTGTGTCGACACATGATATTTGAGTCGATAATAGTTATGTCGACACTCAGGACAAGTGTCGACACACTTAGATTTGAAGTGCTGACATGAGTAGAAGGGTTTTGTCGGCACACAGAACTTGTGTCGACATTCAAAGTTCAAGTCTACATCAACTGTGTCGATACATAGGACTTGTGTTGACATTCAGAGTTCAAGCCTACAACAGCTATGTCGACACACAGGACTTGTGTCGACATACAGAAGTTGGGTCTACATCAGTTGTGATGACAGTTTCTGAAGAGTGTCGATATTGTCAAAAGAAGTTTGTCAACACATTCTATAAAGGGAGTGTAGAGACTGGTTGAAGAGCTATGCCGATAGTTTCTGAAGAGTGTTGACAACATCAAAGGAGTTGTGTCAACACATTGTATAAAAGTTGTGTCGATAGTTTCTGAAGTTTGTCGACAACACCAGAGGATGTGTGTCGACACCCGGGTAATTGTGTCGACACATACTTCATCTGTGTCGACACATACTATCCTTGTGTCTCGAAACATTCAGCTGAGTTAAATAACTCTAAGTGCCAGATCTCCGCACAGAAGACTTGACAGCTGCCAGGATTGTCAAGGCCTGTTAGACATGTCAGAACTGTCAGATGTAAATCATCCACCAAATCAGCCGGTTGCCTCAGATGTGATCTATAAATAAAGCCGAGCAATCAGAAAAAAAAAAGGAGACACTCAGTAAGACAGAAAAATTAGAGGGAAGCCAAAAAGGAGGATTATTCCAAAAAACATTCACAGAATTCTACACAGCAAGAAGGTTCTGATTCTATATCAGAGAAGGAGACAACATCTCTTTGGATCTGTCAATGTTTGTTGAATCAAGTCAGCAAGAAAGAAGAAGTTGTGTCTACATCAACTTCTCAAGAAAATTCAACCTAAGTTCTCTCTTTCAAGAAGCTTTGAATAAGCTAAGTAAGGTTGAATCTGATTCATTGCAGCTATGATCTGAAGAAAGCAGATTAATCAAGATCTGATCAAGATTCCTTCACCCCTCTTTTCTCTCTATCTGGGTGAAGGAAGAAAAGTAATTCTTTATACAATCTTTTGTAAGATCTATTTATAGATCTTAGTGTTGTAAGCCTGTAATTATAAAGGCTGAGGTAGGAGATTAAGTTCTCTGAGCTGTAGGCCTAGGTGATAAGGGCTGAGGTAGGGCTTTATAGCCTGAGTGGTAGGAGTGTGAATTCACTTTGAGTTAGGGTTCTTGGGAAGAACCTTAGGTGTAGGACTTGTTGAAGTTTGAGTTGTAGGGACTAGTTTGGGTTCTGAGTTGTATGATTTGAGGATCTGAGAAGGTGGAAGGAAGTTTGGCCGAATCTAGTGTATTGCTAGATAAGCGACGGGGGAAAGTGGATGTACCAATCTCTTGGAGAACCACTATAAACCTGTGTGTCTGTTGTGATTGATGTGTTATATGCTGTGATTGCTATAGAATTTAGTCATACTGTGAATAATCTATTAACTGCCTAAGAATAAAGAATTAAACCTATTCACCCCCCCCCCCCTCTAAGTGTTTAGACATTCTTGAAACCTATTCTTTCAAGTGGTATCAGAGGCAGGTTACTCAAAATAGACTTAACAATCTAAGTATATCTCCAAGATAGTAATAAGATAGTCATGATGAGTTCAGGTGAAAATCATAAAGAACTTGGATCCATGAAGCTTCTTATATGTAGAAAGGCAACTTTTGGCATATGGAAAGAGAGGGTCGGATTATTCATGGAGACATCTGATCCAAGAATTTACATCACAGTTCTGGAGGGTCCATTCATCCCAATGAAGACATCAGTTCTTGATGTAAATTTACAAACTCCAAAGAATTTTTCTGAGATGACAAAAGATGAAATCATCTTAGCAACTTTGGACAAGATTACACAAAACTTAATTATCTGTGCCATAGATGATTCAACATTTCAAAATTTGATTCACTGCAAAACCTCAAAGGAAATGTGTGACACATTAATTGTCTACATGGAAGGGACAACATAAGTAAGAGAGGATAGGAAGTCCATTCTCAATCAAGAGTATGAAAGCTTCAAACAAACTAAGACAGATAGCATAACTATGTGTTATGAAATTTTTTTCAGAATTATTAATGAGCTGATGACTTATGGAAGGGTCTTCAACACTTATGAACTGAATGATAAGTTTCTCAGGTCTTTGACTAAGGGCTGGGATACCAAGGTCTGTACCATCAGAGAAGTGGCCAGACTTGCAGATACTCCTCCAACAACCTTGTTTGGAAAATTGTTGTCCTATGAAATGCAGTTGATTGCCAGAAAGGAAGAGGAAAAGAGCAGCAGGTCTTACAACAAAGATAAGTCTGTGGCTTTCAAAGTTGAAGCTACAAAGAAGGGCAGGAGAAAGACTCCTTCTCCTCCTAGAAATGTTGTTGATACTGATTCAGAAAGTTTAGACTCAAGTACATTAGATTTCCATAACTCTGATGATGATCTTACTGCCTTTTCTAGGCAATTCCAGAGGTTCATGAAGAAAAAGAACTGGAGGAGCAGGCCATCCTCTTCTTCTTACTCCAAGGGTGATTACTATAAGGGAAAGAAGAAAACCTCTAAAGAGGAAAAGTATGGCTCTAAACCTGGTAAACAAACTTCTACTAAAATTGTTTGTTATTGTTGCAGCAAGCCAGGACATTTAATAACAGACCGTACTATCAAAAAAAAGGAGTCTGGTGAGAAAAAGAAACACCAGCATAGTAGAAAGAAGGAGAAATCCTTTGTGGCCAAGAAGCAGAAAAGCTAGACTGACTCTTCTTCATCAGAGTCAGAAAATGAAGAGGATGCTGAGGCCTACATTGTGTTGTTCTCAACTAAGGAAGATTATGAAGAAATAGAATTCTTGTAGTTGTTGAATGATATCAATAAAGAAAAAGACAGCCAATGCATATGGCTGATGGCCATAGCTGAGGATGGACACAACTAGAAGCTGTCTGGTCCTAGTAAGGTACAGTTATCACCTTCAGTGTTAGATTATGTTACTAGCCCAGAGTCAGAAGAAGTTTCATCAAGAGATGAAGTTGGCTCTGAATCTGAAGGAGACATCAATCAACTGATTGATGATTATGGAGAGCTCCTGCAAGCCTTTAAGGAAAGAAACTCCTAGCCAAAAAATTGACAAAGGAAATTGCCACTCTGAAGTTGGTTGCCTCAGACTCAGCAAAAGTGTTGGATCTGAAGTTAAAAGAAATTAGCAAATTGAAGAATATAACTTTTATTTAGATGGATACCATTGCTTTCAAGAATAACCATATTAGGAATCTTGAAAGTATACTCCAAAAGGAAAGGGAGTATAACTTTTATTTAGATGGCCATACTTCAGCTCTCCCATACTTCTCATTTCAAACTTCCCTTGCATAAGTTTGGAAAACTTCTTGCAAAGGTTTTCTTCCGTAGTGCCAAAAATAATATCATCAACATAGAATTGCACTAGCAGAATCTTGCCTTTTACTTCCCTAAAAAATAATGTCTTGTCTATCTTTCCAATTGTGAACTTGTTCTAAAAAAAGCTAGACAGCGTTTCATACCAAACTCAGGGAGCTTGCTTTAAGCCGTATAGAGCTTTATTTAAAAAATAAATATAATCAAGGAAATTTGAATTAACAAAATTTGGGAGTTGCGCAACATATACTTCCTCTTTCAAATTCCGGTTAAGGAATTCTTACTGCACGCCCATTTGGTAGACGGTGAAGTCTTTGAGGGCAGCATACGCAAGAAACAACCTGATCGCCTCGAGCCTGGTCACTAGAGAAAAGGTCTTGTTGAAGTTGATCCCTTCTTCTTGTTTGTATCCTTGAGCTACAAGTCTGGCTTTATTCTTGATAAAGACTCCATTTTCCAGCTTGGAAAACTTCTTTTAAGAAAGTGGTTCAAACTTCTAATAAGTATGGCCATGATAATATATTTGGTCATTATGAGCAAGGTAGTAGAGATGACAAGGGCACTAGTGCCTATTGGGCAGTCCATGAGAAAACCCAAATGGCCCATAATGGACCATTTGTGTTTGGTGTACCAGCCCCAACACTCAAGGACAAGGTACCAGCTGACTCAAAAAGTCTGCCAATCTATCATCAAGCTAAGGGAAAATCTGATAGCAAAATAGACTTAGGAATATCTGAAGCTATCAGAAGTATGCATTCTTAAAAGAAGGCAACTGCAGATAGGGTTTAAGATATCCCAAGTACTTATGCTACCAGACAAGTCCCTAAGTAAGCCCTGACTGAAAGACTTAAGAAAGAAGTTGATGTACCAGCTGATTTAAGAGCTGCAAATAACATTACTGTTAAGCCAGTTCTTAAAAGAAGGTACAATGTGCATGAGTGCTTGTGCTGTGGCAAAGTGGACCACTATGCAATTGATTGCTGGCACAATAAGAGTATCCAGAGAAGTAATGGTGGCCTATCTGTCAGAAGAACTGATCGTAGAAATGTTCAGTTTAGAACTAACTTGCACCTAGGACCCAATAAAATTTGGGGTCTTAAGGTTAGATAATATATTTGTTACAGGTTTGTCCAAGTTGTCATACCCCTACATGGTACTTTGATAGTGGATATTCCAGACACATGACTGAAACAAGAAGCATGCTAAAGGAATACACTCCTATTGAGAATGGTCCCAAAGTTATCTTTGGGGGCTCAGAAAAAGGGGTAACTAAAGGTTTGGGTAAGATAACAAATGACATAGTAACTATCACACAAGTGGCTTATGTGAAAGGTTTGAAACATAACTTTTTAAGCATAAGTCAACTTTATGATCTGGGCTATGACATTTCCTTCCTCAAGGATGAGTGTCAAATTAGAAGGTCAATTAACCAAGAGGTTATCCTGACTAGCACTAGGAGAGGAAATATTTATTGTCTAGACTTTGAGTGTTAGAGTGAGGACACTCCTATATGCCTTGTTGTAGATGAGAAAGTTTCTCATTGTGTCAAATTGCATAAGAGGCTAGCTCACCTGAACTATAAGACCATAGGTAGACTCTTTAGTGAAGAGTTGGTAAAGAATAGTCCTGAAGTTAAGTGCATTAAGGAGGGAATTTGCTCAGCTTGTCAAAAGGGCAAGCAGACCAGGTCTTCCTTCCATAGTCTTTATACCAAAGACTTAGTGAGGTGTTTATACCTCCTACATATAGATCTATTTGGTCCTATGTCAGTTCATAGTCTAGGTAGGAAAGTCTATACTCTTGTGGTGGTTGATGATTTTTCCAGGTTTGCTTGGGTATTCTTTCTAAGGAGAAAATCTAAAACCCCAGATATCTTCTAAACTTTTGTCAAGCAAATTCAGAATGAACATAATAATTCTATGGTCAAAATCAGAAGTGATCATGGAACTGAGTTTCATTCTGAATGCATGACAAAGTTCTGTAAAGGGCTTGGGATTCATCAAGAATTCTCCTCACCTAAAACACCACAACAAAATGGAATTACTGAAAGGAAGAATAGAACTCTAATTGAGGAAGGTAGGACTTTTTAAAATGACACTTCCCTCCCAGAATATTTCTGGGCAGAGACAGTAAATACTGCTTGTCATGTTCTCAATAGAGATTCCATCACCAAAAGCCACAAAAAGACTCCCTATGAGATTTTGAAAGGCAGAAAACCAAATTTATCCTATTTTAGGATTTTTGGTAGCAAATGTTATGTACTAAACAATGGTAAGTCTCATTTGACAAAGTTTGCTGCCAAGTCCCAAGAAAGGATATTTGTTGGGTACAATAAAAATAGTAGAGCATATAGAATCTATAACTTGACTACACAAGTTGTAGAAGAATCAGTCCATGTTATCTTTGATGAGTCTAAGTTGATTAACTATGAGCTGCCAAGTACTTCTTCATGTTCTACAGGTTTAAAAGACAGGATGAAAAATCTGACCATCAGGGAAGATAAACCAGCATGCCAAGAGATTGAAGATGATGGTTGTTGTCCAGGGGGAGCTCAAGACTTACAAACTGAGAATGAAGAACAACCAGCTAAAGATATTGAGGATCAACAAGCTGAAGAAAATGAAGAACACCAAGTTGAACAAAGATTGCCACTAGTTATGAGATATTTAAGAGATCATCAACCTCACCAAATCATTGGTGAAGCAAGTCATGGTGTGATGACCAGAAGCAAGGGCTTGAATTCAGCACTATGCTCAAGCTTCTTGTCTCAAATGGAACCAAAGAAGTTTTAAGAGGCTATCCAAGACTCACACTGGATTGGTGCTATGCAGGAAGAGCTGAAGCAATTTAAGAGATGTAAAGTCTGGAAACTGGTTCCCAGACCTAAGAGACATAATGTCATAGGGACTAAATGGATCTACAGTAATAAGTTAGATGAAAATGGCATTATTGTCAAGAACAAAGCCAGATTGGTGGCAAAAGGCTACAGGCAGGAAGAAGGAATTGACTTTGATCAGACCTCTGCCCCAGTAGCAAGGCTGGAAGAAATAAGACTATTCCTTGCCTATGCATCCCATAAAGGATTCAAGGTCTTCCAGATGGATGTCAAGTAAGCATTCCTGAATGGAGATCTAAAAGAGGAAGTATATGTGGGTCAACCATCAAGTTTTGTAGATCCACACTTTCCTGATCATGTTTATGGTCTTAAGAAAGTTCTATATGGGTTGAAATAAGCCCATAGAGCATGGTATGAGACATTATCTACTTTCCTCCTTGAGAACAAATTCACAAGGGGAGAAATAGACAAGACCCTATTCCTAAGGGAATCAAAGGGCAAGATCATTCTAGTTTAGATATATGTTGATGACATAATCTTCGGATCTACTGAAAACAACCTTTGCAGGAAGTTTCCAAACTTATGCAAGGGAAGTTTGAGATGAGCAGCATGTGTGAGCTAAAGTTCTTCTTGGGACTCCAAGTAAGACAAACTGATGATGGACTATCCATATCCCAGTCTAAGTTCACCAGGGAGTTGATTAAAAAATATGGCACAGAGACTGCCTCCACCATGAAAACTCCAATAGGATCAAGTATGCCTATAAGCAAAGATGAGGCAGTGAAACCTATTGAAGAGTCTTTATATAGAGGGATAATTGGCTCCTTGCTATACTTGACTGCAAGTAGACCTGACATCATGTATGCTACATGTGTCTGTGCTAGATACCAAGCATGCCCTAAAGAGTCTCATTATTCTGCCGCAAAGAGAACTTTAAGATATCTTAAGGGGACACCAAATCTTGGTCTATGGTACCCTAGGAATGGAGATTTTTTGCTAACGAGTTTTTCAGATGCATACTTTGCAGGCTGCAAGGAAGACAAGAAAAATACCACTGGTACATGCCAATTCCTAGGTGGAAGACTAGTGTCATGGAGCAGCAAAAAGCAGACAAGTGTTGTTATATCCACAATAAAGTCAGAATACATAGCAGTTGGAAGTTGTTGTGCCCAGTTGCTTTGGATACAACATCAACTTGAAGACTATGACATCAAGATAAGTCAAACTCCTTTATATTGTGATTCAACTAGTGCAATATAAATTGCTAGAAACCCTTTTTCACATAGCAGAACAAAGCACTTTGAAATTAGATATCATTTTATTAGAGAACATGTTGAGAAAGAGGACATAAGTCTAGAATTTGTTTCTACTAACAATCAAGTAGCAGACAAATTCACTAAACCTCTAAATGAAAGTAATTCAACTATTTTAAAATTGAATTAGGAATGTTGAACCTAGAATGAGATGATAGGTCAAAGGAAATTTTCTTTTCAACATATGACTAAGTGACAACACATGTTATAAGTGTCGAGTTCTTAGTAGTCAGTGTCGACACACAGAATTTGGTGTCGACACAAAGTAGGTAAGAGTGTCGACACACAGAAGCAGGTGTCAACACATAGAGCTTAACTATGACGACATATAGAGTTGTCGAGATACTAAACCCTCTATCGAGACTTTAGAAGTCTGTGTCGACACACATAAATTGGTGTCGACACATGGAGTTGTCAAGACTCAAAACCCTTAGTCAACACTTTTAGAGGACAGTGTCGACACAACCAAATTTGAGTCGACATACAAAACTATAATTTTAGCCCACCTTTTGAGCTACCCTATTTAGAAAAGTATAAATAGGAGGAAGCGAGACCTTGTCGACTACGCTCTCTGAAATTTTGAGAATAAACCATTAGTGTCGAGCAAAAAACTCTATTTCTCTCTCTTCAACTTCCACTTCTCTCATCTCCAATGGCACCCAAGACGGACAACAACATCAATGAAGGTTATGAGCTTGTTCGAGGTGCATTCGCTGATGTAGAACCTGATATTAAGGCGGTAGTGGACCAAATCCAGGAAGCAGGACTGGATTATGTAGTTTCGAAACTGACAAGGATATGGAAGAAAAAAGTCTTAGAATTCTATTCCAACGCAACAATGAATTCAAAGGGGAACAAGATTAAATCAACTATTCATGGAGAAATAGTAAAAATAACTTCCAAAAATCCGATCAAATCCCTTCAACTACCAAGGTTTAAAGAAGAATTGGAGATTGAGTCTGCACTGATTGTAGAAGCCCTCAAATGGTGTGGACCGACCACAAACACAAACATTGGATCATCCATGACCAGGAAAGGGATGAACTCCAAGGAGAAGTTTCTGTCTGAAGTTGTAGGGAAAGTTATCCTTTGCAAAACTGGGGGGCATGATAGGATTTCCTCCTACATGTTTAGCCTAATGACCAGAATCATCTTCAAGATAAAGACTGACTAGATTACTGTTATCTTCAACAAGGTTAAGGAAAGCATGAAGAAGTCTAACTTAGACAGAATACTGAGTTTGTATCTGGCTGCCAATATACCTAAGGTACTGAACCAAACTACTGGTTCAAAGATTAATCACATAAGAAGAATGTATATAAGAATCCTAACTATATGGGACAGAGTATTGTCCAAAGAAGACCCTGTACCTAAGCAGAAGCCCAAATAGGTAAGAAAATCTAAGAAAGATACAGTGGAAGCTGAGGAGTCCTCTAGTGACTCAAAAGAAAGGGTTGAATTCAGCTCTGATGAAGACACCACTGAACTACCCAGGAAGTCTCCCACTCACACACCTGGAACTGAAGCTCATATCCAGGGGGAGACTGTCCATCTGCCACATAATCAGGAGATATCAAACCATGGGGGAGATATTACTGCAGCAGAGCTAGATAGTGAGACTGCAAACCTCACTGTGATGGAAGTAGTTCAGGACATCAACACAGTTGCAGAAACTTCTGGAAAAGAGGCACAAGATGTGCATATTCTAGATCTGCCAAAGGAACCTCAGATTCCTGAGAATGATGTAATCCATGGATTATAGACTGACTTCCAGGGGAAGAAGAAGAGGTTCACAAGGAAGATATTTCTGCTGATCAACACACTGCTACAGGGGTTGAGGGGGAGGTGCAAGACCTAGCCCCAAGACTAGATATAGATGTTCAAGGCACAACAATGGAACTAGAAATATCTTCATTCTGAAAGTGAGGAAGAAGCCTCAGTCCTTAAGAAAAGGAAGATATTGGAGCTCAGGAAGAAGAGTGCAGGCTACAAGAAAGTATTACAGGCTGGGAAAACTTCTCTTGCTCCAGAAGTAGACTTCAGTTCCCTACTAGTGAAACTACAAGAAAAAATTGATGACCAAAGGCGTGCACTAGAAACATATGTGGATGAAAGCCAAAAGGAACTCCAACTTAATTTGGCTCAAGACATCAAATCTATAAGATTTGAAGTAAATTTGCTCAAGAAAGATATGACAGACTGTTTCCATAAGGGAGGCAATGCTGCGATCTATATTTCCCAACATCAACAAAATACTAAAACTAACGTGGATGATCTGGTTGTTAAGCAAGGTTTTGTTCTTGAAAATCGGAAGAGCATGAATGAGAATTTGATGGACATACATTCCATCACTCTGAATAAATTGGCTGGACAGACCACGACCATAAAAACTCATGTGGACACCAAAGTATCTGCTATAGAAGCATAGATGAAACTGGATTTGGAAGCAGTTGATATTGCAATTAAAACTTCTGAGTCTGCTATTTCAGCTCAACTAAAGAAATTTAAAGCCTACTATACAATTGGAAACTATCATGTGGTTGATCAAGTCAGATTTCAGAAAAATGATCTCAGGGATCACATTGCCCGATAAGTCATAATGGGGGAGAGAGTTCTTATCAAAGCTAGCTCTGATCATGCTAAATGGGTATCAAATACTATTAGAGCTACCTTGAGATATCCACCATTACGTGATGATAATAAAACTATTGAATCTGGATGCCAACCTGCAATCTTGGAGGTGATGCAACCTGAAGTGGCTCAAGTCATATATCCCCCTTTTGAGTATGAAGAAATTCATCAGGCAATCCAGGATATGTACATCCCTCCATTGGAAAAAGTCCCTTTAATTTCTGAAGAAGTAGAAATGGTTGATCCAGTCTTGATTAAAGAACAAGAGGCCGAAATATCCAAGAAAAGATTCAGAGAATAGGCTGGGGCTAGGCCTGACTTTGAGAAATGGAGTCCAACCTCCAGAAGCATCATCCTAACTTCATGTAATGTAGTGGCTGAAAATCAATATGACAGGGGCAAGTGGTACTCCAAACAGGAATGGGATAAGTATCTTGCACAACAAGAAAAAATCTACAAATTCAGGAAGGACTTGAAGGCTGGTAGAATTCCTGCAAACTCCATAGAGCCTTGCAAGTATTTCCCCAAACCATTCCATTACTTTGAGAGGCAAAAGATGAAAGAAGCTCAACTCAAAGCCAAATACATCAAGGGAAAGAAGCCTATCGATGATCCTGAAGCTGAAGTCAAAGCTACTATCCAACCAGCAAAAGGGATTGTAATCAGGGAACCAGATCAATCCTAATTTTAGACTGACTTGGTTCTAGGAGAACTTCGTAGATCTTTTGTTGTTTTGATGTAACTCATAAACATTATAATCTTACTTTGCTTATATGATGAAATTATTGATTGCCAACAATTTATATACCTATGTCTCTGAGTTGCATAGTTTCTTATGACATTTCATGCTGAATATTTGTGTATGATATGCTTAAACTGCTATTGAAGTAATTTGAAATTGCTAAATACATCATGCATATTTGTTCATTATATATTGGTGTATATCATTGATTATGGGTTATGACTTCTCCAAATATGGGGAGATTGTTGGGTACATTAGAGATTGTGTACCTTATTTGGAGAAGCCTCACCTGACTCAATAATATACATCAGGTTGTATTTGATGGTATATTGAGTTTATTTGTGCAGGCAGAAGAATGAAGAAAATATTCTAAGTACAAAAGTGTCGAGACATTTATAATGTGTCGACATCTTTGAAGGAGCAGCGTCGAGATCAAAAGCAAAGTTGTGTCGACACACAGGACTTGTGTCGACAAATGAAATTTAAGTCGACAATAGTTGTGTCGACACTCAGGACTAGTTTTGACACACTTAGATTTGAAGTGCTGACATGAGTAGAAGGGTTTTGTCGACACACAGGACTTGTGTTGACATTCAAAGTTCAAGTCTACATCAGCTGTGTCGACACAAAGGACTTGTGTCGACATTCAGAGTTCAAGTCTACAACATGATACAGGCTTGCACGTTGATACCGAAATATATCTACGGGCTAGCACGCTTATCTCTCTACGATCCAAATCCTATAACCGTACAACAATTCTACACCGCACCACATTATTAATTCTATCAATTATATGCTAGCGTACAGGTAGCCAAACCGGTTAGGATAGAACAAGGGCTATGGGCCAATGTTCTTTCCGGCTAAGGGAACCCACACGGTCCGAACGAGCGGTGTTGTACCAAAAGAGATCTACCGAATAAAATACGATTCTGAAAGGGTAGATCTCCCCAACCAAAATAAGACGAAGGTTCGTCAAACCTTTTCAAAGTTAAATCAAATCAAGAAAAACACAAACCAATCAAAGAAATTCCACGATTAAATAATGCTTCAAAATTGCACGCCAAGAATATTCACAACAAGACTATCTAGGAAAAGAAACGCACGAGAGTAGAAGTTTTCGTTACCCAACTGGAATGGATGATTCCGATTTTCTCTACTTGGATCGTTCTTCAACGGCTCCGCCGGAGTCACGTCAGTTGGGGAGAAACTTGTTCGCCTTCGTCGCGTCACGCCGGAGTGGATTCCACAATGAGGAAATCTTCTAATGTCTTGGCCGAAGTTGACCCAAAGGATAGAAATGAGATTTGGTTGGTTTTTCTTTAAGTGGTAGGGTTTGGGAGAAAGATGATGGGGGTCGGTTTTGGGAAGGGGGGGGGCTATTATGTTGTGAGGGTTAGGAGAGGGGGGTCAGTTTAGATGGTGAAGAAAAGGGGCTCGGGTTGGAGGTGGTGGAGGGAGGCCGGCGGCTATTGGGTGAAAGGTGATGGACGACTTGGTAGATCAAAGGGAAGGGCTCGGTTTTTGTGAGGGGTGGTGGAGGGTGGCTGAGGGTGCAAAGGATAATAGAGGAAGGTGGTGGCTAGGGTTTTCTTAGGGAATATAGGGGAGGAGGAGAGGTCGGCGGCCAAGAGAGGGAGAAGAAGGGGGGTGGCCGAAATTTGCTAAGAGGAGGTGGAGGAGAACTTCTCAAAGTTAGGGTTAATTTTTCATTCATTCAATAATCCTCAATATGAAAGATACATGCCTATATATAGGCTACATCCAAGACTTGGCTACATGCATCCCAAAATAAAAAGAAACATAGCCCATGGTTGTACACCTAACCATGATATTACACATGACATGAAAATGAAATAATAATGCAAAATAAAATAATACTAAAACAAAACATAAAAAGAGAATTAATAATTAATAATAATTTATTAATAATTATTATTAATTATTAATATATTGGTTTGCATTCAGAATGACTATTATTGCGACGCTCCACATGGTAATTCGTAAGCACGTCGTCGCCGTCTTCAATATGTTGCGGGTCGTCGTCGCCATCAATCCTCCCTCGCTCAAAAGTACTCATCACCGATGAATTGGGCTGAATGCACCAGCGTGAGAGAGCAACATCCAAAAGAGCCACCTCCGATCTAGTAAGCCAAGAGTCATCGGAGGCCGGACGATCACACCATCGAATCAAGGAGTGGCAAACATCACCACATGAAAAGGAGAGCACTTCAACCTGGAGTATCCTGTCATGGAAAAGATGGTCCCGGGGAACCTTGGAAAAGCATTAGGCAATAAAGGAAAATAAATTTCTACAAAAATAACAAACATACCTCCAGTGAAGACCGATGAAGAGAACGATCCAGGCACAAGCTCACTTCCCAAACCATAAGAAAACAAAGTGGAGCCAAACAGACAGGCAGATAATTCAAGTGGTGGAGAAACATATAGCGTTAAATTAGAAACATTAAAAATAGGGGTAATAACCCAATCAGTGGAAAGCTTCAAATGATATGTGTATTCTCCTAATTTCATTACTATCCGAAAAAGGTCCAGCTCACCAACTCGCAAACTTTCTATAGTGCCTGAAGGCAACCGTTCAGGGACGAGACGCACCAAAACTAAATCACAGATCATATAGTGAGACACTCTTCTATGTAAACTAGCATGAAACTGATAAAATATAATTTGTATGGCCATCTAATCGAGTCAAGTGAACCGGAGGGGGAGTCAGCATGGTCGATTCTAGAGGAGGAGCTAAGTCATACTCACCGTCAAAACACGGATTTAACATCCAAGAAAATTCCTCCGGGTGCTAGTCATCAAAATCAAAAGGAAGATCAAACAGTAGATTCGTCCTCACATAAAACTCAACCGGATCATCATCACCTAACTCACTCTCAGATAAACATTCATCACAGGATGACTCTACCAATTCAGCCAAAATATCGTCCAACCCACTAGATACTTCCTCCAAATCAGAATCAATAACGGTCTCTGAAGTTGGCAAAATTGAACCCGACACAATTTCTAATCCAGATTGGGCTTCAGGCAATGGAGATAACATCAAGGAAATGCCTTTCGGGTACTCGGCGTTATCGTCATCCAAAAATAACTTTCCCACACAAGGCAAATCTTCCAATACAACACTTCCTTCGCTAGCCAAATCTTCCCATGATGTAGGTACATCGTCAAAATCAGGATAGAGGATTGGTCAAATCGAATCCCGGGGAGAAACTAAATTAGCTTGAACCTCAAGCAACGACGATAATATCAGTAAACTATCTCCCGGATGTGCATCACTAAGTTCATCCTAAGATAAACATCCATCCCAAGGTGACTCTCCCAACACCGTTGAAACATCTACCAACACTGGGTCAACCGAAGACTCCATGATAATGAAGGTAGACGCCTCAGAAACATCATCGAAGGGAAGAGGATATGATTCCTCAGAGGAGAAATCCTCATCCAGGTCACTAGGGTAACCAATCTCCTCATCGTCACTCAAATCGTCAGCGTAATCAGCCTCATCTTCAGTGACGGGCACAGTCCTAGACACAACCTTAGACTCAACAAGAGAGTCAACGACTAATACAGGTAACTTGGGGGAGACTCACAAGGGTCTATGAGTGTAATCGGGGTAGAACGTTCCATAGAGCCACGATTAGATACGCCACTAGACTCACATGTAGTAATTGTCTGACACAAGGGAACTTTACTCCTAGGAATGTGGTGCTTATCAATTTCCAATGCAGCATTAAATGTTGTGTTCAGGTCGGTGTGATCATGATGCAGTAACTTACCCTGGATGTAGGGGTTTAACCCCCTACAAAACCTAGAAAGGGTGACCTCAGGCAATTCCTTCACACCGCTCCTAACCATCATATCCTTAAAGAGTTGCATATAATCTGAGACCGACTTATTTCCTTGTTTAAGGGTGGTCAAATCATCAGTTATTTGCCGCTTGGTCTGGGCATTTGGGTTATATTCATTCCTAAAGGTTGGCATGGAACTAGCGCCATAAGTAGGATAAATGGGGTGTTGCCTAGGGGAAAGTGTTGCTACTTAGCTAGCCTTTAATTGTGCAATCAACGCCTTAATCTCATCTACTACTCGACAGTGGACTGGCTTTCTAACGTTCATATTGGAACCTAATGATTTCACTCGGGAAATGTTGACGTCCTTGACCATTAAAGTGAGAACCGGAGAGAAACACTTAACCGGAACTGGTGCACATGCAATGAAAAAAATAAACTGGTCCTATTTAAATTTCAAAGATGTAATTGTTCCCGCTAATTACTTAAAATAACAAATATTTTTTTTTTATTTTCTTGCTGGAAATAATATGAAGATTATTAAATAATTTTTATTTTTTTTGGTTTTGCTGAAAAAATAAAAAGATAGGCCGCTATTTGCAAACCAAAATTAAAAATTTATAAAGATTTAATAAAAATAATGACCTAATAAAAATAAAATATTTTTTTGATTTCTTACAAATAAAATGATTGAGAATTTCCAAAATTTTATTTTTTTGAAATTTGAGAAAAATTGAAAGTTTTAGGCTGCTATTTGCAGACCAAAAATTTAAAAATTGATTTTTTTATGTTGTGCAAAGAACGTGCAAGTGCGTGTCGGTGCTCAAAGCACAACGAGGAGGGAGCCAATTAGGAAATTGAAGTGAACCTCCCTCTGATACCAAATTGATGCAGGCTTGCACATTGACACCAAAATATATCTACGGGCTAGCACTCTTATCTCTCTACGATCCAAATCCTATAATCGCACAACCATTCTACGCCGCACCACATTATTAATTTATCAATTATATGCTAGCGTACGGGTAGCCAAACCTGTTAGGATCGAACAAGGGCTATGTGCCAATGTTCTTTCCGGCTAAAGAGACCCACACGGTCCGAACGAGCGGTGTTGTACCAATAGAGATCTACCGAATAAAATACGATTCGGGAAGGGTAGATCTCCCCCAATAAAAGAAGACGAAGGTTCGCCAAACCTTTTCGAAGTTAAATCAATCAAGAAAAACAAAAACCAATCAAAGAAATTCCACGATTAAATAATGCTTCAAAATTGCATGCCAAGAATATCCACCACAAGACTATCTAGGAAAAGAAACGCACGAGACTAGAAGTTTTCGTTACCCAACTGGAATGGATGATTCCGATTTTCTCTACTTGGATCGTTCTTCAACGGCTTCGCCGGAGTCGCGTAGGTTGGAAAGAAACTTGTTTGCCTTCGTCGCGTCACGCCGGAGTGGATTCCACAAGGAGGCAATCTTCTAATGTCTTGGCTGAAGTTGACCCAAAGGCTAGAAATGAGATTTGGTTGGTTTTTTCTTTGAGTGGTCGGGTTTGGGAGAAAGATGATGGGGGTCGGTTTTGGGAAGGGGGGCTGCTATGTTAGGAGGGTTAGGAGAGGGGGTCAGTTTAGAGTGTGAAGAAAAGGGGCTCGGGTTGGAGGTGGTGGAGGGAGGCTGGCGGCTATGGGGTGATAGGTGGTGGCCGACTTGGTAGATCAAAGGGAAGGGCTCAGTTTTTGTGAGGGGAGGTGGAGGGTGGCCGAGGGGTGCAAGGGATAATAGAGGAAGGTGGTGGCTAGGGTTTTCTTAGGGAATAGAGGGGAGGAGGAGAGGTCGGCGGCCAAGAGAGGGAGAAGAAGGGGGTGGCCGAAATCTGCCAAGAGGAGGAGGAGAACTTCTCAAAGTTAGGGTTAATTTTTCATTCATTCAATAATCCTCAATATGAAAGATACATGCCTATATATAGGCTACATCTAAGACTTGGCTACATGCAGCTCAAAATAAAAAGAAACATAACTCCTTGTTGTACACCTACCCATAATATTACACATGACATGAAAATGAAATAATAATGCAAAATAAAATAATACTAAAACAAAACATAAAAAAAGAATTAATAATTAATAATAATTTATTAATAATTATTATTAATTATTAATATATTGGTTTGCGTTCAGGACGGATATTATGGCGACGCTCTACATGGTCATCTGTAAGCACGCCGTCGCCGTCTTCAATATGTTGCGGGCCTTCGTCGCCATCACAACAACTATGTCGACACACAGGACTTGTGTTGACATACAGAAGTTCAGTGTACATCAGTTGTGCCGACAGTTTTTGAAGAGTGTCGACATTGTCAAAAGAAGTTTTTCGACATATTCTACAAAAGGAGTGTTGAGACTGGTTGAAGATATGTGCTGACAGTTTCTGAAGAGTGTCGACAACATCAAAGGAGTTGTGTCGACACATTGTATAAAAGCTGTGTCGACAGTTTCATAAGTTTGTCAACAACACTAGAGAAAGTGTGTCGACACCCAGGTAATTATGTCGACACATACTTCATCTATGTCGACACATACTATCCTTGTGGCTCGACACATTCAGCTGAGTTTAATAACTCTAAGTACTAGATCTCCAGACAGAAAACTTGACAGCTGCCAGGATTGTCAAAGCCTGTTAGACATGTCAGAACTGTTAGATGTCAGTCATCCACCGGATCAGCCGGTTGCCTCTGATGTGATCTATAAATAAAGCCGAGCAATCAGAAAAAAAGGAGACACTCAATAAGATAGAAAAATTAGAGGGAAGCCAAAAAGAAGGAGGATTACTCCAAGAAGAATTCAAATAATTCTACACAGCAAGAAGGTTCTGATTCTATATCAGAGAAGGAGACAACATCTCTTTGGATCTATCAATGTTTGCTGAATCAAGTCAGCAAGAAAGAAGAAGTTGTGTCTATATCAACTCTCAAGAAGATTCAACCTAGGTTCTCTCTTTCAAGAAGCTTTGAATAAGCTAAGTAAGGTTGATTCTTATTCATTGCAGCAATGATATGAAGAAAGCAGATTAATCAAGATCTGATCAAGATTCCTTCACCCCTCTTTTCTCTCTATCTGAGTGAAGGAAGAAAAGTAATTCTTTACACAATCTTTTGTAGGATCTATATATAGATCTAAGTGTTGCAAGCCTGTAATTATAAATGCTGAGGTAGGGCTGTTTTCCTGAGGTAGGAGATTAAGTTCTCTGAGTTGTAAGCCTGGTGATAAGGGCTGAGGTTAGGCTTGATAGCCTTAGTGGTAGGAGTGTGAATTCACTCCGAGGTTCGGTTCTTGGGAAGAACCTGAGGTGTAGGACTTGTTGAAGTCTGAGTTGTAGGAACCAGTTTGGGTTCTGAGTTGTTAGATCTGAGGATCTGAGAAGGTCGAAGGAAGTTTTGCTGAATCTAGTGTATTGCTAGCTAGGCGAAGGGGGAAAGTTTATGTACCCATCTCTTGGGGAACCACTATAAACCTATGTGTCTGCTGTGATTGATGTTTTGTATGTTGTGATTGCTATAGAATTTAGTCATACTATGAATAATCTATTAACTGCCTAAGAATAAAGAATTGAACATATTAACCCCCCCCCCCCCCTCTAGGTGTTTAGACATTCTTGAAATCTATTTTTTCATGGGGGGGATATTCTCTTCCCCCTCTTTGATTTCTCATAGGAAGCAGTTTGAACACCTTGAGAGTACTTAGAGTAGTGCTGGACATGCTCCCCCTTAATTGAAGCAACGTCTGTCATGTTTCTTGGTAGACAGTGTAGTCTGCACCAGATTGGACAATACTAGACCATGATGCCATTGAAGGTACACCACTTGAAAAGTCTTCATTCTATAGAAGAGCAATTCCATCTACAAGACATAATATGGCCTATAACAGTTTAAGGAGCAACTGAAGCTATACTAGGTTTAACATACCCAACTCAAACTTGATGGTGTTAAACTTTGCTTCATCTAGTGGCTTAATGTAGAAGTCAGCCATTTGCTTGTCTGTTGGGACAAACTCAAGGGTGATGTCTTCACATTCCACATGCTCCCTAATGAAATGGTATCTTATCTCAATATGCTTAGTCCTGCTGTGAGAAACAAGATTCCTAACAATTGATATAACACTAGTAGAATCACAAAATAAGGGGCTTCTACTTATCTGAAGGTTGTAGTCCTGGAGCTGATGCTGGATGTAACACCTCTACCCATCACGTGCAATATAATAGAGGGTCCGGTCGGGGCCCCACACCATATTTTACAAACAGGCTGAGCAGTTACTCAATAATATCAAAGACCAACGAACCTTAACACAGAGCATTCTAGAGGAAGCTTCATGGTTGAAAACTTGAACTCAAGAATCACAAAGAGTGTCCACTATACAGGAAAATAGGAATGTATACAACATCGTTTGGCCTTAAGGCCTTACAGATTTATCTTAACAAAAGGTGTGGTTTACAAACATCAGCGTGTAGGCCGGCCACACATGAATAAGAGTAAACAAAACAAGCCTTCAAGGGCAGCAGTTCAACATGGGCTTCAACCCGCTATTTCTCGCTCGGGCCAGCACCACCTACAAAGAAGCAATCCACCAAGCAGTGGCAAACAGGGCAATGGTCAGCATTCAGCTGACCAATTATAACGACCCTGCCCCTGACATGGGGCAGCAGAATTTCCTTCCCTGCAAAGTATTTCACACAGCATTCACATAGCATATATGTATCACTATCCACCAAGGACGTGAACAACCACACAAGTCAATACATATCACAACTGTCGGCCCGACAGCCCAACGATTCGTGCACTCAGGGAACATTGTTGGTGTACCGAATACCAGGTCACAAAACCATTCAGAGGTCCTAGACATAACGGTTCATTATGAGCATTCCTAGTCTTTATGGCGCGTAGGCAAAAGACTCTCGCTATGTGATCCTAACAGGGCCTTAAGCACCCAAGGTTAGACAACCATAATGTGAGTACAGATCCGCTTTGCCCGTAGCTCATCATCGTCAGTCGTCACACCGGACCGACACGGGTACAGCTTCACCTTGCCCGTTCGCCACCAAGGCCTTTCTAGTTGCATCCTAACGGCTCAACTTCATAAATACTGGCACTCACAGCCAAAGGTATTGAGCACCAAGCACCAACCCTCAACAATTTTCCTGGACTTCTTCCAGTACTTCCTGCTGCACCAAGCTGTAGGTATCCACTAAGGACTCCATACAAACAACCAATGTACACGGAGTCTCCTCCGATTTGCAAACAAAGCATCACCAATCCAAACCAACATGTCCGGATGGGATTCACATAGCATGCATAACCGTACTACTCACTTCCGGTTATAATGCAAATAAATAAGGGATGAACCACCAATACCAAGGGAATCACTTCGTCATCCACCTTTTGGTGGAGGATTCCTATGCAGATGCAGTAATTAAGGACTTCACATGTTCGAGTGAAAGATCATTACCCTAGGAAGAGGTTTCGGTGCCATGGAGAAAACTACATGGGTGGAAAGCTCCGCAACGCTCTAGCCTCCGCAGAACCGAACTCAGCTCACAATTTGGCCCACCATAGCACCACCGGCGACCAGATTCCTCTTCTTCTTCCTCCTCTTGCTCTCCCCTCTCTCTTATTCTTAGAAAGAGATGTTAAGGCTTATGATGAGAAATAACTCCTCATTTCCGTTCTTATCTAGCCAGGAAAACACCCAGGTCCATTGGATCCCCATCAAAGAAAACGAGCAGCTCAGAACCGTTCTGAAAATCCAATATTTGGGCTGACACGGCCTGTGACACGCCCGTGTCATAGGCCCTGTACTGTAAGCGGTACACAAACCGACTCAACCCAGAGAATAACACGGCATGTGACACGCCCGTGTCATAGGCCGTGTGTTCTGACACGGCTTCAGACACGCCCGTGTCCAGCCCGTGTTCTCTAGGTCGCACAGCCTTGGCCAAAGCCCGAGGATGACATGCCCTCTGACACGCCCGTGTCACTGGGCGTGTACTTACTCAACGCCACTCAACGCCCTCTCATGGCGTTGAGTGCTCACAGAGAGGGACACGGCTTGGGAAACTCCCATGTCCCAGGCCGTGTGCCTCACTCAACGCCTTCTCATGGTGTTGAGTGCTTGAGACAACACCCAGAGTAGGACACAGCTTGGGACACGCCCGTGTCCTAGGCCGCGTGCCTCTCTCAACGCTTTCTCGAGACCAAAAACACACTCGAGAACCTGAGCAGGACACACCCGTGTTATCCAGTCTGAAGTACAAACTTGGGATTTTTGGGGTGTTATAATCCCCTCCTCCTTACATTAAATTTTATCCCGAAATTTGCACACAGTAAGGATATCCATCAACCATAAAATTATAACTCCCAAGGTTCGTTACAACAAAAGACGCATGACACAACAGTTCAAACAAACAATTCGGGAATCTCTTCTCGCATAGTCTGCTCCCACTCCCATGTTAGCTCTTCACGGCCACAATTGTCTCATCGGACTTTGACCATCCCAATTGTCTTGTTCCGCAACTGTTTGTCCGCTCTATCTTCGATCTGAATGGGTCTAACCTTCGTCGTTAGCCCACTACCGACTGATACTTGATCTGCAACAACCACTTGTGATGGCTCCTTCATCGCTTTCCGCAACACCGAGACATGAAACACGTCATATAAGGTAGGTAGACCTATTGGTGGAGGCTTTGACATATTGACCCCGAGAAAATCCCGCTGACTAGGGTCCCACTAACTGGTAGGGTTGGAAGTCACTCAGTGATGTTTTTCCATGTTATCCCCAAGATGTCTCTGCTGACTGGGCTCTCACTAGCCGGCAGGGCAGGTAGACTTCTTGGAGAAGGCTTTGATATGTTGACCCCGAGAAGATCCTGCTGACCAGACTCCCACTAGTTGGCAGGGCTGGAAGTCACTCAGTGATGTTTTGTCATGTTATCCCTAAGATGGTTCCGCTGACCGGGCTCTCACTAGTCGGTAGGGCAGGTAGACCTCTTTGAGGAGGCTTTGATATGTTGACACCGAGAAGATCCTGCTTACCAGGATCCCACTAGATGGCAGGGCTGGAAGTCACTCAGTGATGTTTTTCCACGTTAGCCTAGAGATGGTTCTGCTGATCGGGCACTCACTAGCCGGAAGGGCAGGTAGACCTCTTAGAGGAGGCTTCGATACGTTAGCCCCAAGATGGTTCCACTGACCGGGCTCTCACTAGCCGGTAGGGCAGGTAGACCTCTTGGAGGAGTCTTCGACATGTTTGCCCCAAGATGGTTCCCCTGACCGGGATCTCACTAGCCGGCAGGGCAGGTAGAACTCTTGGAGGAGGCTTTGACATGTAGACCCCGAGAAGATCCCACTTACCAGGCTCCGACTAGCTGGTAGGGCTGGAAGTCACTCGGTGATGTTTTTCCACATTAGCCCTGAGATGGTTCTGCTGATCGGGCTCTCACTAGCCGGCAGGGCAGGTAGACCTCTTGGCGGAGGATTTGACATGTTAGCCCCAAGATGGTTCCGCTGACCGAGCTCTCATTAGCTGGCAGGGCAGGTAGACCTCTTGGAGGAGGCTTTGATATGTTGACCCCGAGAAGATCTCGCTGACCAGGCTCCCACTAGCTGGCAGGGCTGGAAGTCACTAAGTGATGTTTTGTCATGTTAGTCTCGAGATAGTTCTGCTGACCGGGCTCTCATTAGACGGCAGGGCAGGTAGACCTCTTAGAGTAGGCTTCGATAAGACCGGTAGAAGCTCAGCACCTGCCATCAGGCTTGTTGGAGTAATTTGCCAGCAGGACACGTGTGTGTGGGAACGACCCCATGGCTTTCCCCATCGCGTTCTTGGTCTAGGTGTTGATCCCGGTGGGCCCCCTGTGGCGGAATATCCCCACGGTCCTGTTGTTGGGATTAGTCCCACATCGCTCACAGCGCTTGGTCCTCGATGTTTATGTACCCCGCCACCCTTCATCTCAACACCTGGTTTTTGAGATGCGATATGGGTGTGCGGGTTCTCACATGGTATCAGAGGGAGGTTGTCCTGCTGCGGGGGTGTGTTGGAGTAATTTGCCAGCAGGACACATGTGTGTGGGACCGACCCCTTGGCTTTCCCCATCGCGTTCCTGGTCTGGGTGTTGACCCCGGTGGGCCCCCTGTGGCAGAATATCCCCACGGTCCTGTGGTTGGGATTAGTAACACATCGCTCGCAGCGCTTGGTCCTCGGTGTTTATGTACCCCACCACCCTTCATCTCAACACCTGGGTTTTGAGATGAAATATAGGTGTGCAGGTTCTCACAAGGCTCTCATGTAGCTGATTGGGTCGGTGGTAGCGCCCGGTGGTTAGCCTAAGAGAAGGTTCGGTTGACACTCATCTCACACTGTCAGGCTTATATCAGCTGGCGGAGAAGAGGGGAGGTGGAAATTCCTAACAGATCGCCAGAAAGAGAGTGGAAAGAGGCAAATATCGCCAAGGGATAAGGATCGTGGGCAAGCTAGATCTCACACCTCAGGCGCCCGCCAAGAGCGCATCCAGCCCGACACCCGTAGGGCGACCAAGAACGCAAGCAATAAGTACTGCAAAGCGCTCACTCTCAGGCTGCGTCGTGACCTCAGGAGGCTTGGCTCGCGCGAAGCCAAATGACCCGGACGCGAGTCGAGACGGGCTAGTTCCTAGATCTCGCGGGCGACATGAAGAAGATCTCTGGAAAAGGGGGCGGATCGCCACTCGTGGGTTGGCTACCGAAGATCCTGACGTTTCATAAGCTAAGTCCTTAAGGGATGCGCGATCTCACTAGTGAGATGCAGGTTAGGAGGCAGCGAGCGGGAAGGTTGAGTTGAGTCGCAAGTGCGCAATGGAAAGAAAAGAAATATAACATGTATGATCATTTCAGAAAAATATATACTAATCACAAAGGGACTCAGCCAGTGTTTACATTACAACAGTAATAAAAATACATGTTACAAAAATAAAGAGAAGAGCAGTGTGGGGGTTAAGCTAGGCGAGCTCTCGGGCGGCGAGCCCCCCTAAAGGGGTTGGTAGGACTCGTCGCTTGGCTTCGGTATCGAAAGGAACAGCTCCGGTACCACATCGCTCGCCGAGATCCCTTCGCCTTCACTCATCACGAGGCCAGCCAACTGCATGGTCTGGAGCGTGAATTTCACGGCTTTGGCAGCATTCTTTTGCATCATCTCCTCAAGCTCATAATCCGAGTAGTGGGCGAGCTGGCAGCTGCAGCTTAAGGGAGGTCACAGAGCTGCAGCTTCCAATTCTCGCACCCGCGCCCGTAGAGGCCCGTTCTCCTTCTCGAGGGTGGCGATTTGGAAACCAAGACGCTTGGCTGTCGCCGCATCCTACGAGAAAAGCAAAACATTAATGGAGGAAATCTTGAGAGAAGTATCGCTTTTCAAGTCTTGGGATTTACCCCCCCCCCCCCAGGTATCCGGAAAGAGTGGCGTCGTCCGCATCCGCCCGCTTCTTCTGATGCTCCACCTCCTCCAACGCGAGGCAAAGGGCTTCTTCCTTTTCATCAGCGAGCTTATGGAGCGAGGCGGAATTCAGTTTCATCTACGTGCACCGGCGGCTCACCATGTGAGCCAGCTCCAGGCCACGGAGTTGGGCCTGCGCGCTTTCGTGCATAAGAACTCGCGTGGCCTCCTCATCAAAGACCGCGGCATCCTCCCGCACATAGAGGCTGAAAGAGATGGCATAGGCCTCCCCACTGATGGAATTCTGCTCCAACCAGCTCGGTAACAGGGTTGAGATAGAGGCCCAGTTCGCCCCTTGTCCCACTGAAGGAGGGGCTGGCCGAGCTCATTTAAGAGCCGCTCGCCATACCCAAAGGTGTGGTGCCCTCTCGGCACCGACGCCTGCTCTTGTGGCTTGGAGGTGCCGACCGCCTCGCCTAGAAGGCTCGCTGGTCGAAACATCTGCAGTGGTGGACGCTTTAGGCTGTCGAACCGCCAGAGCTTTTCCTTTCCCCCGGGATGCGGGAGGTGTGCCATCCGTGCTCTTCGACTTCTTAGATGGAAGCGACAGCACAAGCTGACTGCGGGTGACCTGCTTCTGGGAAGTGAGGGTCGGGTCCTCGCGATGCGGGGCAGCCGCCACCTCGGCGTGAGCAAGCATGTCGAGAACGACTCATGCACTCTCATAAGGAGGGTACAGGGAGAGGTCTCGTTCAGAAGAAAGCAATAACAAGCGTGGTTATGAAGCGCAAACCGATCCAAGAGACAGGTGCGACCAGGGCCTGCCGGCCGAGGGCGAGGAAGGGGTTAGTGGTTCGGTATTGAATTCCCTTCCATCTAACCCATCCTCGCACCCCGTAACGGGGCGGTATGCGAGGGTAATAATACTCGCGTGCTGCCAATAGTTCTCGCTGGGCCAGGTCGACTTGTTCCGTTGCGTGCCTGAGATACTCCTCTGCTCGCATGATATGAACCCCCAGTGAAGTTGCCCTACTGTTCTCATCTGGGCGCCTTGCCTTATGCCCTCCAGGACTGCAAGTCGCTCATCTGCATCAGCCTTGTCCTCGTCCACCCTGTTGCAGACCTCTCGCAGCATCAAGGTGTGCTTCTGGAACAACAAGGTCACCCACCTCTTCATCTCCTCGGCATCCTGCTCGTCGCCCAGGTAATCTGAGATGTGGTCAACGAAAGGGGGAGGCGAGTACCCCTCACTGATGTCGACGTCCGACGACGAGATAGCATTGAAGCCTATAAAAATAAGGGTCAGAAAAGGCAGGCAGACAGTCGCAAGCTAGCAGGAACACAAACTTACCCAGAGTCGGCACATCCCCCGCGCTGGCATGCGGGCGGGAAGTCCCTGGCTGGCTCTAGAAGAGCTCTCCTTTAAGAGTCGTGAAGGATTTACAAAACCCAGAGTAGGTCGGCGATCGCGAAACCAGCGAGGAGTGGTCGAAGAATCCTGGGGTAGGGGTTGCAATATAAAAATCGGAGGGTAAGAGGAGAAACCGTTGGAAAGCGAGTGCGAGGGACCAAGAACTCACCAGTCGCTAAAGGAACGACTAGGATCGCGGGAAGGGAATGCCCCGCATCTGAGGGGATGGCGGCCCGCTCAGATATACGCGGAGAATAATGCCTCGGCTCCGTTCCCCGCCTCCGTCCTCATGAGGCGCCTCCTACGAAGAAGGAGAAATCAGAATTGGAATAACCACGACATCAGGTAACCAGTCCGCGTACCTCAGGGGTGTGTTGGAACACCCTATTACTGATTTGGGTAAGGATCATTATGTCTTGACCTCTTTGTATATTTTTAAAGGTCAACTAGAATAGGTCTAAGGCTTAGAACTTAGGTTTGAAAGCTGCCCACAAGACCTTCTAGTTCAGAATTCAAGTGCAGAAGTTTAAGGCAATTCTCGTAGAACTCAGATCGACGAGGCGTCGAACTCAGTTCGACTATCTCTGAGCTCAATTCAACGAGTTGTCGAACTCGGTTCGACGATCTCCGAGCTCAGATCGACGTTTCTGTCTCTAGCCAAAATCCAGATCTCTAAGCTCAGGTCGATGATAGTTGAGCTCAGATCGACGATTTCTGTTTTAAGTCAAGTTCCAGTCTCTGAGCTCAGGTCGACGATAGTCGAGCTCAGATCGACGACTTTTCTTGAGAGATCGATGATTTCATAATTCAAATTCAGTCAGTTATGGAATTCAATCTGATTCATATCCAGCATTTATTTCAAAGGATTTTGTAGCCGTTTCAATCAATCTGGAGCAGTTTCAAGGAAGACTAAATGGAATGTCTCTTAGGACTTTCCTCCATGGACAAATATCATTTAAGGAAGTCATTTATGACTGGCTAACAGCTATCTAGAAGACTGATTTTCAATATATCATCTCAGAGTAATTGAGACAGGAAGATTATTATTCTAAGGAATAGATTTTGAGACACAAGTACTACAGGATTACAAGTTAGAATTCTTACAGAACACAAGGAATACATCAGTGAAGGAGATCACAACACAGAAAAGAATTCCTCTATTCTTTGAAGATCTCTTTTGATTCAAGTGTTCAAGGCTTCATCAATCAAGGACTCCAGACACATCACATTTGAACCTTTGTTGAAATCATTCTTTGCTTGAGATCTCAATCATACTGAAGGCCTATCACCCTATGCAAAGCTTCTCTTCCTGAACAACTACAAATCTCAGGGGGAGCTTTGACAACAACAATCCACTAGTCTTCTCTTTGACTGTTGACAGAGAAGAACATCAACTCTTTCTTTTTCTTTCATTCTGCTATAAAAGAGTTACTCAAAACTCCCTTCAAAAGTTTTGTGGTTGATTTCTGAGACCTTGTCAAAAAACACAGTGGTGGCAAGACACCTGATCAAAAAATCTGATTTGGTTTTTGAGCACCTTATCAAAAGCTCATTGGTGCCCAGGACACCTGATCAACTATTCCTGCAGTGGATTCCTACCTAGGGTGGTAGAAGAGTGGATGTACCCGGTTGATTGGGGAACCACTATAGATCCTTGTGTCTTCTTGTTGCTGTGTTTGATTTGCTGTGTGTTGTGATTTGTTTCTTGCTTAGTTTTTATTTACTGCAAGCACAATACACATATATATAAATCAAGTCTTCCACTGCTGAAATTTTTTTTAAATTGGAAAATTATTTTAATATACTCTATTCACCCCCTCCCCCCCCCCCCTCTAGAGTAAAGGTAGATCTTACCCTCACTTTCAATTGGTATCAGAGGGAGGTTGATTATTCAACAACTAAATCCTGATCAGATTGGTTGTTTTACAGGCTAACACCTGAACCAAAAGATCTCTGATAAGATCAATCTTTAATAGAGGGTTATTACTTTTATAATATTTATTTTCATATAAAATCATGGCACCGAACAAAGATTATGCTAGCACCATACCTCCAGTGTGCAATCTTTCTAAGTTTGCACTTTGGAAGGCAAGGATTAAATTATACATGAATTCTATTGATGAGGACATCTTTAATTATGTTTTTACAGTGTGTCCAAGACCTCCAGTAACTACAAGTACAAGTGCTGTTCCACCCCCCTCAGGAACAGATGCAGAAATCAAAAAGTGGAAAGTTGCTGATGCCAAGGCAATGAACATATTGGCTCAGACTATGTCTTATGACATATTTCAAAAAGTGGCTGAATGCAACTCAACAAAAGAAATTTGGGACAAGCTATCTGAGCTTGTGTCAGGATCAGCTGATAAAAGAAAGGATAGAAGATCCCATCCCATAACCCAGTATGAGAATTTCAAGAAGGGAGAAACTGAATCAGTTGCTGACATGTACAATAGACTCAGTCTAATTGTCAGTGAACTGAAGACCCTGGACAAGGAGATCTCATTGACTGAACTCAATGATAAGATCCTAATGTGCTTCCCCAGCACTTGGGATTTAAGGATCTGGCCAATCAAGGATGCCAGAAGCCTAAATGAGATCACCACTAAAGCTCTATTGGGCAAGCTCAAGTCTTATGAGCTGCTTATCAAGAATAGAGAAGAAGAGCAAAAGATAGCTTCTCCAGCAACAAGGAAGGAGAAGACAATTGCTTTCAAAACTACAGAAGAACTGCCTGAAGTCAAGGTCACAAGCAATGAAGAGTTAATGAGTCTACTAGCCAAAAGATTCTACAAAATTTCTAGGGAAGATTTCATGAAAAGGTCATCCAGAGGCCATGAAAAGCCAAGGTATGACAAGTCCAGTAACAAAGAAATTATTTGTTTTGGATGCAGGAAACCAGGCCACATTGTGCCTGACTGTCCAGAAAACCAAAATAAGGACAGGAAAGAAAATAAAGACAGGATGAGAGACAAGGATTTTAGAAGAAACAACAATGACAAATTCTCCTCCAACAAGAACAAACACACCAGGAAGGGATTTGTAGCTGAAACCTGGAGTGAAACTGAAGAAGAATCAGAGGTATCATCAAGCTCAAGTGATGATGAAGATGATGCTCAAGAGAAGGAGTTCTGCATGATGGCTATCAATGCCTCACAACATAATTTTGATGCAGAACAAGAGTCAGAATCTGAATCTGAACATGAAGCTGAAGAAGATAAGGTAATAGATTCTTTTGATTTCAAATCAGAGGACTTTAGATCTGAATTTAAGGCACTTTGTTTAGACCTGTTAAAGTCTGAGAAAGAGATTATTTCTCTCAGAAATCAATTATCTGAATATAGCACTTTAAAATCAGATAACCTCAAACTCTCTGAGGAGTTGGAATGTTGTAGGGAGGAGATAGCTTCACTGAAAAGTGAACTATCTCAGGAAAAAAGAAGTTTGAAGAATCCCTTAATGGGAGAAGCATCAGACTGATGGACATCACAAGCATAGTGAGCTCAAGACTTAACAGTACACTGGGCTTAGGTGCTTTATCCAGCCAACCTATAGTGTTAACAACCCCAATCAAGTTTATCTAAGATAAAGGAAAGGGGGTTGTAGAGGTAGCTAGGAAGAATCCTGATTTACCTAAGAAAAACAAAGTTCAACAAAAAACGTCGAACAGAGCTCGACGATTGCGGAACAGAGCTCAGCGATCTCAAGCTGAATCGTCAAACTCAGGTCGATGATCTCTGAACTCTGAACTCTTGCAAAGTCGATCTTCGAATGGAGCTTGACGATCTGACCCAAGATCGTCAAACTCAGCTCAGAGATCGTCGAACAGAGATCAGAGCTTTGAGCAAGGTTTTAAAGGTAAATCAAACTTCAATCCTAGTGGTCCGACATCCCAAAGCTTTAACCCTTATACTTAATAGATAATACCTCCTAGGAGATATCATCCTGAAGGTTATAAGTGTCAACCAGGGATGTCTTTTATTTCAGAATTTAAAGGTTATCAACCTAGGCCCACGGTAAACTGGGTCAAAAACCAGTAAGTTATTATGTATGCAGGTGAAGACCTATCCAACAATAAACCAGCAATGGTATCTGGTAGTGGGTGCTCAAAGCACATGATAGGAAGCAAGGATAATTTAACATCCTTCAAAGCCAAGCTTGGACCCAAAGTCATATTTGGAGATTCAAACTTTGGACATACCAAGGGATATGGTGCAGTCCAAGTAGGCTCAGTCACATTCAAGAAGGTAGCTTATGTGAAAGGACTAAAGCACAGTCTAATCAGCATTAGTCAACTATGTGATAAAGGCTACCAGGTGACATTCAACAAATCCTCATGCAAAATCAGATCAGAGGACAACACAACTGTGTTGACAGGTAAAAGGAAAGGTAACATCTATCTTGTAGATTTTCATTCAACTAAGGTAGATATTTGCTTGTTCAACTCTGTTAGTAAACCAAATGAACTTTGGCATAAGAGATTAGGACATATAAACCTTAGAACCATTGCTAGGCTATCCAAGGACAACCTTATTAGACGACTACCTTCTGGCCCCTACAAGAAGGAAGGACTTTGCAGGGCTTGTCAGTTAGGCAAGCAAACTAAAAATAGTTTCAAGTCACTTAATAAGAGTGATTCACCTAGGATTTTGTATCTGTTACACATGGATCTTTTTTGACCCATTACAGTACAAAGCTTAGGAGGGAAATCTTACACTTTAGTGGTTGTAGATGACTTCTCTAGATTCACATTGGGTGTTCTTTCTGAGGAAGAAGTCTGATAACTTTAAGTGTTTGACAGAGTTTCTCAAATGCATACAGATTGAGTTCAATACTCACATTGCCCTGATTAGAAGTGATTATGGGACAGAGTTTGATTCTCTTCTTATGCAAGAGTTCTGTCAGAGTGAAGGGATCATGCACACTTTCTCAGCTCCTAGAACTCCTAAACAAAATGGGGTAGCTGAAAGGAAAAATAGAACCCTTATTGAATCTGCTACTACATTGTTGATAGATGCTCACCTTCCTCTATCCTTTTGGGCAGAGGCAGTGAACACCTCAAACTATATGTTGAATAGAAGTTTGATACATAAGCTAAAGGGCAAGACTCCCTATGAATTACTCAAAGGGAAGAAACCTAAAGTAGATTATTTCAAGATTTTTGGTTGCATTTGTTACATACACAATAATGACAAGAAGTACATAGCAAAATTTCAAGCCAAAGCTGATGAAGGAGTGTTTCTAGGATACTCCATGATCAGTAAAGCTTCTAGGGTGTATAACAAAACTTCTCTTAAAATTGAAGAATCTGTTCATGTATCTTTTGATGAAACAAACATGGCTTATAAGGAGAAGAATACTTCTACCATAGAACCTTTGCAGGTATATTCTCTTTCAGAAAATCTGGACAGGTTACACATTATATAAAAGGGTACAACACATTCACCTATCCAACAAAGAGGTGAAAGTAGTGAAGATGAAGAGGGCACTCAACATCTTGGTGAGAATTATCTTGAAGAGCCAGTTGTTGTTCCACAAGAGGAAACAACAACACAGGTTGGTGAACAATCAACACCCCCTATTGATTTAGTAACATCAAGAGATCATCCAATCTCCCAAGTGATTGGAGACATCTCAGCTGGTGTGCAAACCAGAACTCAGGTCAACCAAAACCTGATGCACACCTGCTTTTTATCTCAAATTGAGCCTCAATCCATACAAGATGCAGAACAAGATCCACACTGGATCATTGCAATGCAAGAGGAGTTACATCAATTTGAAAGGAACAAAGTTTGGGAGCTAGTGCCAAGGCCAAAGGATCATTCCATTGTTGGAACAAAATGGGTGTTCAGAAACAAGCTGGATGATCAAGGAATCATTATGAGGAATAAGGCAAGGCTAGTTGCACGAGGATACTCACAAGAAGAAGGAATAGATTATGATCAGACCTTTGCACCAGTTGCAAGGTTGGAGGCCATAAGAATATTTCTAGCTTATGCAGCACACAAAGGATTCAAGGTCTATCAAATGGATGTAAAAAGTGCATTTCTCAATGGAGATATCAAGGAAGAATTCTATGTTAGACAACCCCCAGGTTTTATCTCTCCAACTCATCCTGATTATGTTTTGAAATTGCATTAAGTATTATATGGTCTTAAGCAAGCTCCTAGAGCATGGTATGAGACCTTAGCATGCTTTCTCTTGAAAAATGATTTTATAAGGGGTAGAGTAGACCAAACTCTTTTTATTAGAACTCATAAGTCCAATACCCTACTAGTACAAATTTATGTAGATGATATTATCTTTGGATCTACTGATTCAAATTTGTGCAAAAGTTTTTCCAACCTAATGCATTCTAAATTTGAAATGAGTAGCATAGGTGAGCTTTCATTCTTTTTAGGATTGCAAGTCAAACAGCATGTTGATGCCATATTCATTTCTCATACCAAGTATGCAAAAGAGTTGGTTAAGAAATTTGGTATGTCTGAAGCTTCCTGCATGAAAACACCTATGCCTACTAATGATGTATTAGATGCTGATGAACATGGGAAACCTGTTGATCAGAAAACATATAGAGCAATGATTTGCCCTTTATTGTACCTTACAGCTAGTAGACCTGATATAATGTTTGCTACATGTATATGTGCTAGATTATAAGTAAGACCTAGAGAGTCACACCTAACATTAGTAAAAAGGATTCTTAGGTATGTGAAAAGTTGTCCAAATCTTGGTCTCTGGTATCCAAAAGATTCAGGATTTGAATTAACATGATTTTCAGATGCTGATTATGCTGGATGTACAGTAGACAGGAAAAGCACCAGTGGAACTTGCCAGTTCTTGGTGACAAACTTGTCTCCTGGTTTTGTAAAAAACAAACATCTGTGTCCACATCAACTACTGAAGCTGAATACATGGCAGCAGGTAGTTGTTGCTCACAGATTTTGTGGATTCAAAATCAGCTCCTAGACTATGGTTACAACCTAGATAAGTCAAAAATATTTTGTGATAACACTGGTGCTATTTCTATAACACAAAATCCAGTCCTCCATAGTAGGACAAAACATATAGAGATTGGGCATCACTTTTTAAGAGATAATGTTGAGAAGAATAAAATTGAACTTCAATATATCCCAACTGATTTGCAAAGGGGAGATATTTTCACCAAACCCTTGGATGAAAAGAAACACACATTCTTCCTGAATCAGTTAGGAATGTTAGATGGAGGAAGTTTAAATTAAGATCCAAGATTTTAAAACCTTAAAATTGACCAAGACTAGGCTAAAAACTTGATTTTTCTAGTATCTATAGGCTGTTTCTGATCTCTGAACTGCGCTCGACGTTTTTCCCTAAGATCGTCGAACGGAGGTCGACGTTCTCAGAAATCGTCGACCAGATTTCAGCGTTTTCCAGATAGTGCTAGGCTATCTCTTTCCGGTCAGAGATCGTCGAACGGAGCTCGACGCTCTCCAATATCATCGAACGGAGATCGACAATGTTGAAGACCTTTGAGATTCCTTTAGAAGCCCAGATCGTTGAACTGAGTTCAACGATCTTTCCTTTTCTGCGTCGAACCCTAATATAAAATTCATTTTTCGGTCGTCGTTCTCTTTTGCGCTTTCATACTTTCTACAGAGATTTTCTTTCCCTCCAAACATCTCTGCACTCGATCTTGTTTGTTCGTTTTTGCAGGTAACAATGGTCGTCTCTGTTTCAGTCTTAGTAGCGATGAAGTTTGACACGGGTTTCGACATCGACTCTTTCGAAGGTAGTGATCAAGTCTTCAAGGATATTCTGGAATTGTTCAAAGAGCAATAGCTGGTTCCTATCATGTCCACAAGAATGAAATTAGCTGTAGTTGAAATCAAGGAATGGGTGTATACTGCACACAACTTAGATCAGAACACAGTGATTGGAACAATATCGGGAACGCAAGTATCCCTAACTCCTGCTCTCCTAACAAAAGTCTTCCAATTGAGTACAGGGCATGATTCTGTAGAGTTATCTGGAGAGGAATTTGCTAGTATGCTGGATAGAATGGGTCACTCATCAGCAAACCCTAATAAGTTACTTAAGAAAAATTTGTCAATGGAGTATAGATTCTTAGCTGATGTTGTGGGAAAGGTACTGCTGGCAAAGCATTCTGCTCATGATACCATCTCTAGGTATCAATTCTGTTTGATGGGTGCATTAGTTGATAAGAAGCATTTGAATTGGGAGGAGATATTCTTTGATTTAATTAAGAAAAAGATAAACAAGAATCTTGTTAATTTTGTGAGGATTCTAGGACTGTTTCTCCATAACAGACACCTTCAACTGCTTGTTTCCAGTTGCATGCACGTCAATGCATCTAAGAGACTATCCTGTGCCCTTTTTAGAAAGTAGGACAGGCAAGTTGCCAAACCCAGCAGGGCTCCTACAGTGATTTCAACTTCAGGCATAAGGACTGTACAAGTCACTTCCCCTCAGGCAACTACCCTCTTGGAAGAATTGCATGCCTCCTCCTCATCTCCACCATCTTCAACCATTGTTTCTTCAACCATCCCTACATCCACCATTACCATTTCATCTCCAATATCAACTCCTTCACCACCACCAGCAACTACTGAAGACCATTTCCATCCTCTATACTATTATCCACACCTTGACATTGATTCATCCATTCACATTCCATCATTCAATCTACTAGATGATTCCTTCATGGTTGATTCTCATTCCTCACCCCTTGAGCCCCCATCATCATCTACCTCTTACCAACAATTACTTCAAGACATTCTAGCTCAACCATCCTTCACTCCATCCATTTCCATTCCAGTGACTTCCATCACAACCATCCCCATATCACAACCATCCATCTCTCTGCCATCCACATCTTTTCTCCACATCTCTACAGCTACTCCAACACCATCAACTTCTGTCACTTTCTACTCTACCTCTGCTCAAGCATCCCTTAAGCAAGTAGATATTCCAGCTCTAGCAGATAAGCTCTATGAGATGTTAGCTCCCAGGCTAGCAATCTTGCTGGAGACCTCCATGGCTCCACTCCTTAAGTCTATACAGGACTTATCTGCCAGGCTCTCCTCTTTCTGTCCTCCTCAGGCAATCCCTTTTGTGGGGGTGCCTTGATCCAGTACATACTGAATCTAGGCAGGGGGAGATGCCACATGAAGAAGAAATACTTCCTGCTTCAGATAAAAAAGTGCCAGAGATTCCAGCCCCAGCTCCTATTCTAGCAGTTGACCTCAAGACACTGCTTTCAGAATTTGATGCTCTCCAAAGCAGATATCTTCCAGCTCAAGAAGCTAAAGACCTTACTAAGGCCATTGTGCCTATTTTCAGTTGTGATCCCAACCTGATATCTTCATATATCAATTCTATAAAGGCTGTGGAAAGTGTTACTGCTACTAATGTTGTGAATGCTGATTCTGTTACTGATGAAGTCAGTCTTGATATTGCTGATGATTTGTTGATGACAGAGGCAAATGATTCAAAGCCTGTTGTTCTTGTTGATGAGCCTGCTGTTACTGTTGCTATTGTTTCAGAAACTACTGCTGTTATTTCTATTTCTAATGTTGTTGCTGCTCCAATTGTTAGTGTTGTTCTCTTTTCTGTTTTTGCCAGTGTTGTTATTCCTGCAAGTACTGCTTCTGTCACTGCTGCTGTTGCTGCTTCAACTGAACAATCCAAACAACAGAAAGATTATATCAAAAGGATTGATGAATTGTATGACAATCCTCAGAGCTCAAATAGTTACAAGTTCAGAACTGATTCTGATGACTCCTCTACAACCATTGCAAGGAAGAGGAAAGCCAGAAGCTAAGCTTTGAAGAGAGTTCCTCCAGAGAAAGTAAAGGATGATAATGAAATTCCCTATTATATTCTGCATGACTGTCCAATAACTGAACCATGGATGCAATTCTTAAAGAACCAGCTGAAGGCAATGAAGAAGAAGAGAACGTTTGACAAAGGATCATCTCACCATAATCCTCCTCCTCCTCCTTCACCAGATGCAGGAACTGGTGGAGGTTCTGCTTAACAATCCTCATATGCTAAAACTCAAAGTTCCTCTCAAGCTCAAGATAGATCACAATCAAGAGGGTATCAACAAAGAGGCTACCAATCTAGGAGAGGCCAGTACAGAGGAAACCAAAGAGGACACAATGTTTATTCCAGAGGACAACCTAGACAACATCCTTATCACAGGGAAGAACAAGGCCCCATTGATTCAACTTCAGGACTTTTCCCTTACAAGCTTAAAGAAATTGTTACTTCAAGAGCTCCTCCTACTGATACAATAAACAGAAATGAACCTCCTGTTCCCTTTGAGGATCCAGAGAATAATCCCCTTTCTTGGACAGCAAGGATGAAAGAATTGGCTTCCTTAGATCAAATAAAGAAGGCAAGAGAACAAGGGAGAGATACTTCAAACATCACCACTTTATCTGAGCAAAGGAAGAAAGAACTTGAAAGATACTCCTCCAGAAAATTCTTTGATCCAGAGAGTTATATGAAGCTGCACCCAGAGGCTGTTGTTCCCAGACCTAAATCTCAAACCTCCCTAGGTGCTGCTGATGACAGAAGATCCAAGAAGGAAGCTCAGAATCCAAATAGAGAAATCTTGTTCAAAAAGAGAGAAGAAAAGGAGTAATTATGTAAGCTGACAGTATATATCTATTTCTGACTATCTGCTGTGAATTTATATCTGCTTCTGCATTGCTGCACTTCATTATTCTGCTATGTTGTATTTGCTTTTGTTTATGGTTATATGCTTTTTAATTCCTATGTCATATAAATAGTAATCCTAACCCAAATAGGGGGAGATTGTTGGAACACCCTATTATTGATTTGGGTAAGGATCACTATGTCCTTAGGAATATGTCTTGACCTCTTTGTATAGTTTTAAAGGTCAAATAGAATAGGTCTATGGCTTAGAACTTAAGTTTGAAAGCTGCCCACAAGACCTTCTAGTTCAGAATTCAAGTGCAGAAGTTTAAGGCAATTCTCGTCGAACTCAGATCGACGAGGCGTCGAACTCAGTTCGACTATCTCTGAGCTCAGTTCAACGAGTCGTCGAACTCGGTTCGACGATCTCCGAGCTCAGATCGACGTTTCTGTCTCTAGCCAAAATCCAGATCTCTGAGCTCAGGTCGACGATAGTTGAGCTCAGATCGACGATTTCTGTTTTAATTAAAGTTCCAGTCTCTGAGCTCAGGTCGATGATAGTCGAGCTCAGATCGACGACTTTTCTTGAGAGATCGACGATTTCAGAATTCAAATTCAGTCAGTTATGGAATTTAATCTGATTCATATCCAGCATTTATTTCAAAGGATTTTGTAGCCGTTTCAATCAATCTGGAGCAAGTTTCAAGGAAGACTAAATGGAATGTCTCTTAAGACTTTCCTCCAGAGATAAATATCATTTAAGGAAGTCATTTATGACTGGCTAACGGCTATCTAGAAGACTGATTTTCAATATATCGTCTCAGAGTAATTGAGATAGGAAGATTATTATTCTAAGGAATAGATTTTGAGACACAAGTACTACAGGATTTCAAGTTAGAATTTTTACAGAACACAAGGAATACATCAGTGAAGGAGATCACCACATAGAAAAGAATTCCTCTATTCTTTCAAGATCTCTTTTGATTCAAGTGTTCAAGGCTTCATCAATCAAGGACTCCAGACACATCACATTTCAACCTTTGTTGAAATCATTCTTTGCTGGCGATCTCAATCATACTGAAGGCCTATCATCCTGTGCAAAGCTTCTCTTCCTGAACAACTACAAATCTCAGGGGGAGATTTGACAACAATAATCCACTAGTCTTCTCTTTGACTGTTGACAGAGATGAACATCAACTCTTTCTTTTTCTTTCATTCTTCTGTAAAAGGGTTACTCAAAACTCCCTTCAAAAGTTTTGTGGTTGGTTTCCGAGACCTTGTCAAAACTCAGTGGTGGCAAGACACCTGATCAAAAAATCTGATTTGGTTTTTGAGCACCTTATCAAAAGCTCATTGGTGCCCAGGACACCTGATCAACTATTCCTGCAGTGGATTCCTACCTAGGGTGTTAGAAGAGTGGATGTACCCAGGTTGATTGGGGAACCACTATAGATCCTTGTGTCTTCTGGTTGTTGTGTTTGATTTGCTGTGTGCTGTGATTTGTTTCTTGCATACTTAGTTTTTATTTACTGCAAGCACAATACACATATATATAAATCAAGTCTTCCATTGCTGAATAATTTTTTAAATTGGAAAATTATTTTAATATAATATATTCACCCCCCTCTAGAGTAAAGGTAGATCTTACCCTCACTTTCAGGGTGGCCTCGGCACCGGCCTCCGAACTGGATGTCGTGGCACCATTCGGGGGAGACCATAGTATCATCTTCGCCTACTTTGGCCTAAAGACGGGACCGAGCGACCACCGCGCCAACCAAGGGGCAGCATCAATGACCTGTATCCGCATTCCCTCCCTCGCGGCCGCTAGTCGGGCACACATCTCTTCTGACTTGGGCATTGTTCAGCTACAGTAGTTCACGAAGAAAAAATAGTTGCAGAAGGACGGGGATTTCCCTTGAGCCTGTTGGTGTATATATAGCAAGAAGGTGGGACCCACCAAAAGATTTGTTGGAACCCTAGTGTGGATTTGGGCAAGGAATACTATTAGGATGCTTAGAATGACCCAATATATATAGTCTGGGTCATAGGTTTTTCCAGGGTTAGTTTTCTTAGAAGATTTCAGAGTTCTGCAATTCATTTCGATGAAAGTCAAACTCAGCTCGACGAAAGTCAAGCTTAGCCCGACGAACTCAGAGTTCCAACTCTGAGTTGAGCTCGATGAAAGCTGAGCTTCGGTCGACGAAATTTGCATCTCAGCTCGACGACGACCAAGCTAAGCTCGACGATCTCTGAGCTCAGGTCGACGAATAAGCAGTTTTAGCTCGACGATCTCCAAGCTCAGGTTGATGAATTTCTTGCCCAGTTCGACAATTTCCAGGCAGTGTTTTAGGCAGTTATTACAAGCAGGAAACAGCTTATTTCCATGCTTAATTTCAGGATATTTTATATTTTGAAGGCAGTATTTTTATCAAGGCTTAATTGCATGCAGTTATAACTCTAATATTTAATGCTCAATTTTCTTATGAATATAGCCGTTTAGAGGCAGCATTAAATATGAACTTAATCACAGACTTAAATGTCAATCCTTTTCCAAAGTAGTTACCATTCTAGGGAATGCTCCAGCTGTTCAGAATGAATTCAAATATTTGAATTTCTCTAGCATTCCTGATCATATAATATTATCAGAAGTTTTTCTATCTTAAGTGATACAGACAGACACACAATGTTTTCTCAGAGTTACAGAAAGCTACAAAAATACTTTTCAGAGAATTAGCTTTCTATTCTTCAAGCTTTCTTCCAGCAACTCATCTTCAATCTGAGACTAAAAGCTCTCATCTTTTAGAGACATTTACTAGAAGGAGAAGCTTACAAATAAGGCCTACACCCTGAAGAAAAGCTTCCTCTCCTGATCAGATCCATACACCTCAGGGGGAGCTTTGACATTAACAAAATCCACTAGTCTTCTTAGAGATTTGAGACAGATAAGACAACATCTTTTTACATTTCCATTTCACTGTGTACATGGTTTTAACTCCCTTCAAAAGTTAGCTTTTTTGGTTCACAAGTCACCTGATCAAAAGACTTGGGTTTGGTTTTTGGGCACCTGATCAAAAGCTTAAAGGGTTGCTAGATCTCCCTTAGAAAAATAAATCTTGTGGTGACAGGGCACCTGAGCAAAATCCTGTAGTGTTAGGGCACCTGAGCAAAAACTTGTAGTGGATTACTACCAGGTGGTAGAAGAGTGGATGTACCCAGGTTTATTGGTGAACCACTATAAATTCCTTATGTCGTATGGTTTGCCTTTACTTTTTTTTATGTGCTGTGATTTTCTCTTTATACTTACATATAACACTAACTTTTAATCCGCTATAAAAACAAGTTAATAATTTTTAAATACTCTATTCACCGCCTCTATAGAGTTAGTTTGATCTATCCCTCACTTTCAATTGGTATCAGAGGGTTGTTATTTGGTTTCATAGGCTAACACCTGAACCAAAAGATCCTTGATATAACTCATTTACTCTAGTTTTCTCCTTTTATCATGGCACAAAACAAAGAGTTTTCATGCACCAGACCTCCATTGTGCTATTTAAATAATTTTGCACTATGGAAGGCAAAGATTAGGCTCTATATGAATTCTATTGATGAAGACATTTATAATTCTATTTTTCAGGTCCCCCTACTCCATCTGCATCAACAAGAACCTCAGCTGTACCACCACCTGAGTGGACAGAGGCTTAGAAGAAGCTGAAAGTTGCAAATGCCAAAGCCATGAACATTTTGGCTCAAACTATGTCTTATGGCATTTTCCAGAAAGTTGCTGAATGCACTTCAGCCAAGGATATCTGGGATTCTTTAAATGGGATGGTTGCAGGATCTACAGATGAAAGGAAAGATAGGAGATCACATCTGATCTCTCAGTATGGGAACTTTAAGAAGGAAGAAGCAGAAGCAGTTGCTGATATATACAATAGACTCAGCCTTATAATCAATGAGCTGAAATCATTGGACAAGAACATCTCATTGACAGAGATAAATGACAAGATCCTTATGTACTTCCCTAGCACATGGGACTCTAGGATCTGGCCAATCAAGGAAGCCAGAAGACAAAATGAAATCTCTACTTAAACTTTGTTGGGTAAGCTCAAGTCTTATAAGCAACTCATCAAGACCAGAGAAGCTGAGCAAAGGACTTCATCATCAGGAAGGAAAGAGCAAAGCATTGCTTTTAAAGCAACTGAAGAAGCAGAAGCCATTCCATACAATGAAGATCTATTGAGTCTCTTGGCTAAGAGATTTTACAAGATGGCAAGGAAGGACTTCGGGAGAAGATCTTCAAGAAATGATGATAAGCCAAGGTATAACAAGACTCCTACTAAAAAGATTGTCTGTTATGGGTGCAGGAAACCTGGACACATACTACCAGAATGTCCAAAGAGCCAGAAGAAAGAAGAAGAAGAGGCACTCTAAGAAGCATTCACACAAGCCCTCCTCCACTAAATACAAGAAGAAGGAAAGAGGCTTTATTGCTGAAACATGGAGTGAATCTGAAGATGAATCTTCATCTAGCTGCAGTGAGGATGAAGAAGAAGCTAAGGCCAGAGAGGTCTACTTGATGGCAATCAATGCATCATGCAACAACTCTGAAGCTGAAATTTATGAAGCTGAAGCTGAATCAGAAGAAGATCAGGTAATTTATTCTTTTGATTTTACCTCAGAATAATTCAAAGCTGAATTTAAACTATTATGCAATGATTTAATCAAATCTGAGAAGGAAATCAAACTTCGCAGAGAGAAATTAATTGAATTTGATAATTTCTCTTCTAAAAACTTAAAACTTAAAGAAGATTTAAAAACTGCTAATGATCAAATATTTTCCTTAGAAAATAAATTAAATGAGACTAAGAAATTTGAAGAATCCCTTAATGGGAGAAGTATCAAATTGATGGATATCACAAGCACAGTGAATACCAGATTAAATGGGAAACTGGGCTTGGGAGCTTCATCTAGTCAGCCTTATATTTTTGAGAAAAATATCTTATCTAAACGAATTGAATTTTATCTGCTAAAGGAAAAGAGAAAGTAGTATTACAATTTACATATTAAGATACTGAAATTTTACCAAAGACTAAATAAATAAAAAAAATCTCATAAAAATAATGTTCGACAAAATTCGTCGAACCGAGATCGACGAAATCAGTATTATGCGTCGAACGACAATCGACGAACCTTGAACCCAGAATTTGGGTATGATTACTCAACAGCGGGTGCTCGACGAAATCAACATGTTTCGTCGAACAGAGATCGGCGATCGTGGAATGCAGAAAATGAATATTATCATTCTGTGAACTTAAATCGACGAAATCAATACTTTTCGTCGAACTCAGATCGACGAACTCAACTATATTTGTCGAACTCAGTTTTTCATAACAAAAATTGAACTCTTATCAATACAAAAATCAAAAGCAAAAATTTGTTAATCCTTTTACTCAGTAGATTATTCCTCCTAGGAGATTTCATCCACTAGGTTATAAGGATCAACCAGATTGTTCCTTTATTTCCAGTTATCATTATGAAAATAAATAAGGACCCAAGGTAACATGGGTCAAGAACAACTAATCTGTTTTTATATAGGTAAAGATCTATCCTACCACAGAGGAACCGTGGTACTTGGATAGTGATTGCTCAAAACATATGACAGGATCAAAGGCCAACCTAAGTAATTTCAAGGCAAAGCTTGGACCTAAGGTTATTTTTGGAGACTCCAACTACAGATAGACAGAAGGATATGGAAATGTCAAAGTTGGAGCAGTTACCTTCAAGAAGGTAGCTTATGTAAATGGTTTGAAGCATAATCTCATCTCCATCAGCCAATTATGTGATGAAGGTTATCAGGAGAGAGACATCTCTACCATAGAAAATTTGTAGGTACCAAATCTGTGTGAGAAAATGGATGATTTAATCCTAACACAAGAGGATATATCACATCCTTCTCAACAGATTATTGCTAATGACAGTGATGAAGAAATTCAGGAAATTCATGCTGAAGATATTGTGGAAAATGAAATTCCACAAGAGGAATTAGCACCACAATTTATTGAAGATCCAACTCTACCCACTGATCTTGTCACACTTAAAGATCATCCCATATCTCAAGTGATTGGAGACATATAAGCTAGTGTGCAAACAAGGCTTCAATTAAATCATGATCAGATGCATGCTTGCTTTCTTTCTCAGAATTAACCTCAATCCATAAAAGATGGATAACAAGATCCCCACTGGATCATTATTATGCAAGAGGAACTCAATTAATTTGAAAGATGTAGAGTTTGGGATTTAGTTCCAAGACCCAAAGACTACCCAGTCATTGGAACTAAATGGGTCTTTATGAACAAGCTGGATGCACAAGGAGCAATTGTGAGAAACAAAGCTAGTCTGGTAGCCCAAGGTTACTCACAGGAAGAAGGCATTGATTATGATCAAACCTTTGCTCATGTTGCAAGACTTGAAGCCATCAGAATTTTTCTTGCTTATGCTACCTATCAGAATTTCAAAGTCTATCAAAAAGATGTCAAAAGTGCATTTCTAAATGGAGAACTAAAAGAGGAAGTATATATTGAACAACCTCCAGGTTTTATTTCTCCAACTCACTTTGCTTATGTTTTTAAACTTAATAAACCTCTTTATGGTTTCAAACAAGTCCAAGAGCTTGGTATGAGAATCTTGCTAATTTCTTGTTAGAAAATAAATGTTTTAGAGGCATTGTAGATAGGACTTTATTTATTAGACAGCATAAGTCAAAAATTTTGCTAGTCCAAATATATATAGATGATATAATATTTGGCTCTACTGATTCCAAATTTTGCAAAAGGTTTTCTGACCTGATGCATTCAAAGTTTGAAATGAGTGGCATGGGTGAACTATCCTACTTCCTTGGTCTCCAAGTGAAGCAATCCCCTGATGGTATTTTCATATCCCAATCTAAATAAGCTAAGGAGTTTATAAAAAGATTTGGAATGTCTGATGCCTCAACAATGAAAACACCCATGCCCTCCAATGTTGTAGTTGATTCTGATGAACAAGGCAAGCCAGTTGATCAGAAAATATATAGGGCTATGATGGGATAAAACCCGAACAGGCAAGCGTACCTGTCGATTCGTAGTATCAAGGTCGTATTTAAATACGAGGCTATCAAGTACTGCTACTCACGCTTGAACTATTATCCTACCGGAAAATTGTTGGATTTTGAGAATTTTTAAAAGTAAAATAAACGATAATTTGCGAGACGAAAAACTTATATTAAAAAAGCTAGCATTCGATCATTGATTCACCATAAAATGAAACAAGAGAGATAAAAGGTATAGTTTTAAATTTGCAAATCATACTCGGCCGTGACGGATCCGAAAATGAGACAAAATCTCGCTAGAGCATTAGGTCTCCTAACTTATAGACTCTTTGATCGAAATCTCTTTACAAACCAAAGAAGCCTAAAGTTGCATTATCGATGTGATCCACACTATTGGATTTGACTCCAATCCGGAAGATTTACGTCATCCTATCTCTAGGGTTGCGTTCAACTCCTTCCTTCTTTGAGTGATCTTTCACATTCACGAGCCTCTCGGCTACTCAAATATGAGATCCTTAGCCTACTACCGTATACCGGAAATACGGAGTCGACGAAATAATAATCAAAGAAGGACCGAGTAGAATTAAGCAAAAATAAAACTATGAAATAAAAGAAACCCTCATCTCATTTTATGGATCCTCACGATCGAATGCTAAAAGAAAAATTAGCTACGCATATTTGAAAAGGAAGACAAAATAAGAGAAGAAGATTTCATATTTTTTTATACTAAAAGGAAAGAAAGTGCATAATAGCTTAGAACAAAATGATATTACTTAAACAAAATGAGATTACAAAAAAGGAAAATAGAAATGAAAATTACAATAAAAAACTCTCTTGACTTGAACTCTCCAAAAGCTCTCTCCAAAAGCCAACCTTTCTAAAGCATGGGACATGGGTTCCTTTTATAGGAGAGGAGGGAAGCTTCTAGATTAGGGGGAGACCAAGGGGTGGCCGGCCACATGGGGGAGAATGGGTTCATGCATGGGTTTAATGAGGGAGAGAGGAAATAGCTTAATGCATGCATGATATTAAATGGACAATATAAAATATGAAGGGGGGCTGAATGGAAAATAAAAGAGGGGAGAGAAAAGGTAGGGGCCGGCCATGTATGAGGGAGAAATGCATGCATGAAATAATGAGGAGAGAGAGAAAATGAGGTTGTCGGCCAATGCATGGGGATATTCATGCATGGCAAAAATTCATGCAAGCATTGATGAAGGGGGGGCTGCATGGTGGGCTCGGGTAGGAGGTTTGGGGGGGCTGCTCCATGCATAAGTGGGCCAAGAGGAGGAGGTCGGGCTGCTTCAATGTTCAAACCTACAAAACAAAACAAAACAAATTAGCTAAAATAACAAGATATAACTAAACATAAAACATATAACAATTCATAACACTAAAACTAAACAAAATAATTATAACATTAATAATAACATATCATTATAGAACTAAACTATAACAAAAGATACTAATATTTAAAAATAAAACTAATCATAACGATAACATACAATAACATCAAAAGCCCTAATAAGATTATAGATTCTTATATTATAAAAATAACAAAACAACAACATACAGGCATACTAAAAACATAAAATTATAATACAACGTAGGGAAATAAGCTATTAAATTACCCCAAAAAAAGGATGACTAAAACTAGTCATCAAACTCCCCCATACTTAGACATTTGCTTGCCCTCAAGCAAAGAGAAATAAAGACTAGGGAAAAACAAAAAGACAACAAAAGATATATATTTTATTTTAGGTTCCATAGTTAAGAAAAACAAAACCTGAAAAATTAAACTATCCTAATTTCCATGTTATCAACTAGTGGGGTGAGAAGTGCACAATAGAAAACTTGAAAGTGGAACCCTAAAAATTTCATTAAAACATAAGAAAAGTCTACACATTTCTAAATCTTAAAAACAAGGCATCCAAAATAAATGAAAATAAGGACAACAAAAGTAGGGGTTCTAAATAAATGGCGCATTAACAAACTACTAGGTTGCTAGATAAACATTAACCCTAAAACACTCCAAGGTAACCTCCAAAGAAATCCATCAATGATGGTGGCCATAGGCTTGTACGTTCACACTTTCTCCACTACGCGAATTTACGTTCTAAGATCAATAGGACTTCTAATAGGCGTTAAGACTTGGCTTAGGTAAATAATTAGGAAGTGGAAACAAAGATAAATACGAGGGCTAAGACACTAAACCAAGGTGAGCTCAAAAATAAAAACATGATAACAAAATGAGAAATGACATGCAAGTCATTTCTCCAATTTATACTACAAAATAAGGCCATGAAATTTTCTTTTATAAACTTGGCCAAACAAAAACTTTTTCTACATTCATTTTTTTGATTTTGATTTTTCATTTTTTTTTTCTCATTTTTTTAATAATATTTTGATAAGAATGCTCCAAAAATAAGCTTGAGAATTTCCTATTCATTTCAAAGATAATACCCCTCCCACAAAAATAATTTTTAAGCTCAAGGTTATAGTGTGAAAAATAGGAAAGGCATTTGGCTTTGGTGATCATAATGAAATGAAAGGTGGAGCTAAAAACAAGGAAAACATGAAAAGGCCCAAAATTGTTTTTGCAATGGTGATGTTTTTGGTGGGCAAGAAAAGCTCAAACTAGTCAAATGGTGGTCTACATCATTTCTAAAGAACGTAAAAACGACGCAAATGTTTCGAGAGTAGCTTGGGACAAGTTCTAGACACCAAGAAAGACTAATCCGCAAATGAAAAAGAGCTACTGATACCTAGCAACCATTCGTAAGCAACTAACTGAATAAATAGACATAACTACAAATTGCTACTTATAACGTAAAAAACTGGATGCCTCTATTTAAGAAAAAGAAACTAGTAGAACTAAACTATGCTAAAATGATAAGTTTAGAAAACATTTTCAAAGTAATCTACATAGAACTACAAAAACTGCACGGGCCTACACATCACTAGAAGAAACATAAAAATAAAGATAGAAATAATTTTAGGTTTTGTTTTTCAAATAGATTTTAGCACTTTTTTTTATTTTTGTTTTTTCTGTTTTTTTTTTGGTTTTATATTTTATAATTTTTTGGATTTTGATGAAGCTAACATAAAATACTAATTTGAAAACACATTTTTTTCTTTTTGGAAGAAGAAAGACAGAAAGAAAGACCAGAAGAAACTAGACCCCCCCCCCCATGCTTAAATTCTTCATTGCCCTCAATGAAGAAAACAAAAAGAAAAAGAGAAGGGGACTGAGAAGAAGAGAAAAAGAAAAATGCAGGAAAATAAATAAATAAGAACAGGACTTCCCCGGGTTCGTGAGATGAAGGCGGATGTCGCTCCCCCATGCTTGCTCTTTAGTGCGCTTGATCGTCAGCAGGTTTGACTTGATCCATCTTGATATCAGCAGTGGCGGAGCGGCGACCACGATCTTGGAATTGATTGGCCTCCGGTAGGAAGAGCAAAATAAAATAAAAAATAGAGTCCGTGGGCAGATGCCCGATAATGTTCTTTATTACAATAATTCAAATAAAAGAGTTGCATAATAATAATAAGAAGTCCAAAAATAAAAATGTCCATAACAAAATAGAATTCTAGGAGTCCAAAAGAAGATTCTCCTTTGCAGGAGACACAGAATCATTAGAAAAATACAGTTTAAGTTTATGTCCATGCACTTTAAATTCACCCCTTTCCTGGTGCACAAGCAACATAGTTCTATCAGAAAAAACATCCTTGACCGTGAATGGTCCAGACCAATGAGATTTAGATTTTCCAAAGAAAATACGCAGACGTGAATTTAAAAGAAGAACCTGATCGCCTGGCTTAAAATTTTTATGGTGGCGAAAGTTCTTATCGCGATAATTTTTTTCTTCAGGGTCAGGTGGTTTTTCAAAATAATTTGGCAAATTTTTATCATTTTCAAAAATAAGATCATTTCATCTAAACTCAGAGTCATTTGCATGTACGGACATAACAGTGTTTTCAAGAATAATTGATGAGGGTTCAGAAAAGGAAGAAGAAAAATCATTTGGAGAAAAATAGGAGTCTTCTTTTAAATCATCAATGAAAAAGCAAGAATCATCATTTTATAAAGAATTTTCATAGATTTATTAATGTCAAATGTGACTTCCTCATCGCCCACATGCAGAAAAAGTTTTCCATCACTCACATTTATGATTGCGCGAGTGGTGGCTAGGAAGGGTCGACCAAGGATAAGAGGGATCTCAATGGCCTCTTCAATATCGAGAATGACAAAATCCACCGGGAAGATGAATTTGTCGACCTTCACTAACACGTCCTCAACGATGCCTAATGGATACTTAATCGATTGATCGGCTAACTGTATACTCATTCTTGTAGGGCTAAGAGTGCCCAATCCTAGCTTCTTAAATAATGAAAAAGGCATCAAATTGATGCTCGCTCCAAGATCCGCTAACGCATGTTTAACAAACTGATCACCAAAGACGCAAGGAATGGAAAAACTACCCAGATCGTTTATCTTTTTAGGAAGAGTAGAGTTTTTAACGACCGCCGAGCATTCTTCATTTAACGTTACATGCGATAAATTTTCTATTTTTGTCTTGTATGTTAATAAGTCTTTAAGGTACTTCGCGTACTTCGGCATTTGACTAATCGCTTCATGAAATGGCAAATTAATATGAATTTGTTTGAATATTTCAAGAAAGCATTGATATTGATTATCTAGTTTGTCTTGCCTAAGTCGAGATAGATAAGGAGGTGGTGGAAATTCCTTTATAATAACTGGAGCTTCATTTTGAAAATCATCTTTTTCTTTTTCAGAATTAGTAAAAACAGAGATATCTTTTTCTTTTTCAAAAGTAGATTTTTCATTTTCAAGATTCGATTTATTATTTTCCGTGGGGATAATAACAGGAGGGACAATCACCTTTGGCTCTTCCCTTATTGTGGGCTCGTTAACAACCTTACCGCTCTGAAGGGAAATCGCATTTGCGTGCTCCCTTGGGTTAGGCTCAGTGTTCGAGGGAAGAGTTCCAGGTGGTCTCTCGGAAAAGGCCTTGGCGAGTTGGCCGACCTGATTTTCTAAATTTTTCATTGATCTCGTTAAGTTTCTAATAACAGCATCGTTTGAGCTTATATACTTAGCGAGGATCTCTTCCAAAGGGGAAGGTTTTTGAAAATTTTGTTGTGGTGGTGGTGTAAAATCGTGCGGTGGGCGTACAACATTAGCGTTATTACTCCAAGAAAAATTAGGATGGTTACGCCATCCAGGATGATAAGTGTTCGAAGAAGAAGAAAAACCAGGAGGAGAAGAAAATTTCGAAAAAGCAGAAAAATATTTGCAGAAATATTTTGAGCAAGCCTGGGTATGTTCCCCAGATAATCCACCTGCTCGGCAGCAGCAGCATTTTCATATACCTTAGCGGCGGAGGGAGCAGTCATCTCCGAGATCTTCTTGTTCAGCATTTCCACTTATAGCGCCAGTTGCGATACCGAATCCACTTCATATAAACCTGCAGGTTTTAATGGGCGAGTCCTAGACGAATTCCACTAATATGTGTTCATCTCCATGTCCTCGATAAGCTCAAGAGCGGCTTCCGGAGTTTTGCGGTCTAAAGAACCAGCGGAAGCGGCATCTATCATCTGCTTAGTTTCTTGATTTAGCCCATTATAGAATGTCTAGACCTGCAACCATACAGGAAGAGCATGGTGTGGGCATCTTCTCAAAAGCTCTTTGAACCTCTCCCAAGTGTCATAGAGGGTCTCAGAAGCAATTTGAGAGTAAGAAGTAATATCATTTCTAAGCATAGCAGTTTTGGCTGGGGGAAAATATCTTGCAAGAAATTTTTCAACTAAGATGTTCCAAGTAGTGATTGATTCTCTTGGAAGAGAACTCAACCACTGTTTGGCTTTGGTACTTAGGAAGAAAGGGAAGAGTCTTAGCCTTATCGCATCGTCTGAGACACCATTGGTCTTAAAGGTATCACAGATTTCAAGAAAGCTAGCAATATGTAAGTTCGGATCTTCATCTTGCAATCCATCGAACTGTACATATTGATGCACCATTTGTATGATGCTAGGCTTGAGCTCGAAGTTATTGTTCTCAATCGCAAGTCGAACAATACTTGTTTCAGTCCCCTCCAGATTGGGTCGAGCATAATCGGACATGGTCCTTTGCTGAGCCATTTCTGGGTTAGGGTCTCCCATTTCAGAATTGAAATTGCAATCCCCGTAGGAATCCTCAACCGCTGTTTGAGAAGTGGAAGCCCCGAATCGTAGTTGTATCCAAAAGGAGCGTTCGATTTCTGGGTCCAAATCAATAAGTAGAGACGGATTCGCTCGGGTCATGCACTAGCAAAGAAAACGAAGGAAAATGAAAACTTGAAATAGAGAAAAAGAAGAAAGAGTTTTTTTTTGTTTTTTTGAAAATAGATTTTTTTTTTACGGCTTGGCTCTCGAACTTTTCCCAAGGGCTACCCGGTGAAGGGTTCGCAAGGTACTAGGTAAAATGGTGGCGCTTAAAGCCCCTTACCCTTTTCGAGAGAATTTAGGTGGGGTAGAAATAAGATGATGTGAGTTGATTATAATAATAAAAGAATATAATTTTTTTTTTATTTTGATTTTTGCAGAAGTAATAGCGAAAGCGTTTTCAAAAGATTGACGAAGAAAAATCCCCGGCAACGGCGCCAAAAACTTGATGGGCTAAAACCCGAACAGGCAAGCGTACCTGTCGAATCGTAGTATCAAGGTCGTATTTAAACACGGGGCTATCAAGTACTGCTACTCACGCTTGAACTATTATCCTACTGGAAAATTGTTGGATTTTGAGAATTTTTAAAAGTGAAATAAACGATAATTTGCGAGACGAAAAACTTATATTAAAAAAGCTAGCATTCGATCATTGATTCACCATAAAATGAAACGAGAGAGATAAAATGTATAGTTTTAAATTTGCAAATCATACTCGGCCGTGACGGATCCGAAAATGAGACAAAATCTCGCTAGAGCATTAGGTCTCCTAACTTATAGACTCTTTGATCGAAATCTCTTTACAAACCAAAGAAGCCTAAAGTTGCATTATCGATGTGATCCGCACTATTGGATTTGACTCCAATCCGGAAGATTTACGTCGTCCTACCTCTAGGGTTGCCTTCAACTCCTTCCTTCTTTGAGTGATCTTTCACATTCACGAGCCTCTCGGCTACTCAAATATGAGATCCTTAGCCTACTACCCTATACCGGAAATACGGAGTCGACGAAATAATAATCAAAGAAGGACCGAGTAGAATTAAGCAAAAATAAAACTATAAAATAAAAGAAACCCTCATCTCATTTTATGGATCCTCACGATCGAATGCTAAAAGAAAAATTAGCTACGCATATTTGAAAAGGAAGACAAAATAAGAGAAGAAGATTTCATATTTTTTTATACTAAAAGGAAAGAAAGTGCACAATAGCTTAGAACAAAATGATATTACTTAAACAAAATGAGATTACAAAAAAGGAAACTAGAAATGAAAATTACAATGAAAAACTCTCTTGACTTGAACTCTCCAAAAGCTCTCTCCAAAAGCCAACCTTTCTAAAGCATGGGACATGGGTTCCTTTTATAGGAGAGGAGGGAAGCTTCTAGATTAGGGGGAGACCAAGGGGTGGCCGGCCACATGGGGGAAAATGGGTTCATGCATGGGTTTAATGAGGGAGAGAGGAAATAGCTAAATGCATGGGTTTAATGAGGGAGAGAGGAAATAGCTAAATGCATGCATGATATTAAATGGACAATATAAAATATGAAGGGGGGCTGAATGGAAAATAAAAGAGGGGAGAGAAAAGGTAGGGGCCGGCCATGTATGAGGGAGAAATGCATGTATGAAATAATGAGGAGAGAGAGAAAATGAGGTGGTCGGCCAATGCATGGGGATATTCATGCATGGCAAAAATTCATGCAAGCATTGATGAAGGGGGGCTGCTGCATGGTGGACTCGGGTAGGAGGTTTGGTGGGCTGCTCCATGCATAAGTGGGCCAAGAGGAGGAGGTCGGGCTGCTTCAATGTTCAAACCTACAAAACAAAACAAAACAAATTAGCTAAAATAACAAGATATAACTAAACATAAAACATATAATAATTCATAACACTAAAACTAAACAAAATAATTATAACATTAATAATAACATATCATTATAGAACTAAACTATAACAAAAGATACAAATATTTAAAAATAAAACTAATCATAATGATAACATACAATAACATCAAAAGCTCTAATAAGATTATAGATTCTTATATTATAAAAATAACAAAACAACAACATACAGGCATACCAAAAACATAAAATTATAATAAAACGTATGGAAATAAGCTACTAAATTACTCCAAAAAAGGATGACTAAAACTAGTCATCAGGCTATTGTTGGGTCCTTATTGTATCTAATAGTTAGTAGGCCAGACATTATGTTTGCTATTTTTATTTGTGCTAGATTTCAAGTCAACCCTAAAAAATCACACCTTATTTTACTAAAAAGGATTTTAAGATATATAAATGGTTGTCCTAATCTAGGACTCTTGTATCCAACTGAGTCAGGATTTGAATTATCTGGATTCTCAGATGCTGACTTTGCTGGATATAGAGTTGACAAGAAAAGCACATCAGGAACTTGTCAGTTCCTTGGTGATAGGCTTGTGTCCTGGTTTTGCAAAAAGCAAACATCTGTGTCAACTTCAACTGTTGAAGCTGAATACATTGCAGCTGGTAGTTGCTGCTCACAGATTTTGTAAATTCAAAATCAGCTCCTAGATTATGGTTTCAACTTAAATAATTCAACTATCTTTTGTGATAATATCAGTGTAATTTCCATTGCACAAAATCCAGTGCATCATAGTAGGACCAAGCATATAGAAATTCGACATCATTTCATTAGAGATTGTGTAGACAAAAAAAAATTAATATTGTCTTTATTTCCACAGATTTACAAAGGGCTGATATTTTCACTAAACCCTTAGATGAAAAGAAACAACTTTTATTTATAAATCAGCTGGGCATGATAAATGGAGACTTATAAATTTAATTTTTGGTCTGACAACGATGAATTGGTCACCTTTCGTCGAATGAAGATCAACAATTTGTGAACTCTTTTTGAGATTTTTCATCGAATGGAGATCGATGAAATCTCTTTGTGAAACTTTCATCAAACGGAACCCGATGAATTTAGTATCTAATAATTTTCGTCAAATGGAGATCGACGAAATTTATTTATTTCGCAAAACTTTCGTCTACCTAAGATCGACGAAACACATTTCTTTTAAGAATTTTTTATCGAACAGGGTTCAATGTTTTCTTATTTTTCGTCGGACAGAGTTCGCATCTTTAACTTCTGAAAACTTATAACTATGTTTTAATCGGACTCTATCCCGCGCATTTCCATTTCTCTTGCACTTGATCTTTCGTTTGTGCAGGCTAATGGAAATTTCTCAAGCTACAATCTCTGTGATGAAGTTTGACGCTGGCTATGATATTGATATGGAATCATTCTCTCACTCGGATAAAGTATTGCAGGACATTTTGAAATTGTTTGAGGGTCTAAATCTACAGTATTTCATGACAACAAGGATCAAACATCCAGTGACAGAAATAAAAGAATGGATGCACACAGCAAAACATCAGGATACTCCAGTTCTCATTGGATCAATCTTTGGTAACCAAGTTCTTTTATCACCAGAAGTTTTATCTGAAGTTTTTGGATTTGTTAATGGTGAAGATGAATTAGAACTATCCAGTGATGAATTTAATGAAATGCTAGATAGAATGGGTCACCCCAAGGGAAACCTCAATCACCTGGTTAAGAAAATTTTTCAATTGAGCGCAAGTTCTTACTAGATGTTGTAGGTAAAGTGTTGTTGGGAAAACACTCTGCCCATAACCATATAACCAGACATCAATTTCACTTGATGTGTGCTCTGGTAAATAAGAAGTCTGTGGATGGGAGAAGGATTTTCTTTGATTCTATTAAGAAGAAACTTTCCAGTAAATCTGGAGGTTATGGTAGGATCCTAGGGATCTTTCTGCAGGCAAAGGTTCCAGAACTATTGGTCTCCCAAACTATTTTCATTAATGCTTCTAAGAGGCTTACCTCTGCCCTCTTTTGAAAATGGGAGAGGGTTATCCCAAAGCCCTCCTGGGACACCTCTTCCAGGACAGCTTCAGTGGATACAAGGGCTGTAATAGCCACTCTCACAACCCCTGCAGAAGCTCCTCCTCCTCCTCCCTCTCCTCCTCTTCAACAACCATCCACTATTCTTGCAGACAAACCTTATACTTCCATCCCTCCAGCCTCACCTTCTCCTCCATACTCACCAATCCACATTTCTCGGGATACACCATCTCCACCTCCTCAATCACCTCTACCATCTCATCATTTTGAGGACATTCCATCTACCTCCTTTCCTACATTCAATCTTCTCTCTTCTCCACCTCATTCATCTCCTCAACATCAATCCACTACTCCTCTTCCAACACCACCTCAATCTCCTATCCAGGAAGAGATCATCCCTAATATCATCCCTCCATCTTCAATTCCTCAAGCATTCACAATCTATCCAACCTATCATCAACCTTCCATTCCATCTACTTCCTCTCAAAATCCTCCATCTACATCTACTCAGAACTCTTCTGAGTTTATGTATTAAGATTTTTCTTCTATTACTGATAATCTTATTGAATTCATCACTCCAACACTCAAGAAGCTAATAGAAGAAGCTATAGCTCCTCTTGTTGCTTCTATTACTGAATAACTTCTCATCTTGCCTCTTCCTCATCTGTCCCTTCTTTTAGGGGATTGGGTCCAGGTCTCTCTGAATCCAGGCAGGGGAGATGTCCTATGAAGAAACTCCAGCAGCAGCAGCAATCCCAACAATAGCAGCAACAATATCTCAAGTAGCAGCAATTTCAGAAGTAGAAGCAGCAGTAGTTTTAGCAGCAGCAGTAGATTCAGATACATAAATGCTTGCAGTCTTTGTAGATGAAGCAGCAGCTGATTTTTCAGTTCCTGAAATTATAACTATTGGGGATGTTGTTATTAATCACACAGTTAACTTATTTTCTCTATTATTCAGTTTCTAATTCCCTGCATAGTTCTATTCCCAGTTTTCTCCCTACTTTTTCAACTTATGATAAAGCTATAGTTCGTTATTCTGCACCTATAGATTCTTCAGTTATAGAACAGATTAGATCTAGTTTCAGTATTTCTTCTACAAGTATCTCCTCAGTTTCTATGAATATAACAGTTGAGAACATGATAACTTTCATAGAACTCGCGTGCTCCCCTCCAACTTTTGCTTGGGATGAATCCCCAATGCCCAATTTAGATGACATTCTTTTTGAAGACATGGAACAAGATGTTAGTGTACAGATGCAAGCTGATACAGATTTTGTGCATACACAACATGAAGTACAAGTTCATGATAACTCTGAGTTGTTTAAGCAGATTGATGATCTATATGATCAACCATCTGAAGATAATTCTGATGATGATGATGATACAGATGAGTCAGAAGACTCCAGTTCAAAGAAAAGAAAAGCTAAGAAAAATAAGGCTCCTGTAAAGGTTGCTCCTCAACCTTCCTCCACAGTTGACATTCCCTACTATATTATGCATGGGATCACTCTAACTCCAGACCTTCCCCACTGGATGAGATATTCCAAAAATTAACAAAAAAGAAGGAAAAAAATGAAGAGATACAATTCACCTCCAAGGTCTAGGAGAGGACCTCCTCCTCCTCCTCCACCAGTAGCAAGAGCAACAGGAAATATTTCTCATAAGCCTACACCTTCTCAACATTCTAAGGTCAGTCAGAGCAGACCTTCTAGGTCTTATTCTCATGGCAGCCATCAACAGAGATCAAGCAAAAGCAGCCAACAGCAACAACAATCAAGTCCATAGAGGCCTCCTTCTCCTACATATGAGCCAGAGCTAGATCCAATTTATAGGATGGCCAGATTTAATGAGCTTATTGGTCTGTCTCAGATTAATAAAGCTAAAGCAGAAGTAAAAGACACCTCCCAGTTCATAACAATGTCTTCTTACAGACAGAAATAACTAGACAAGTATCAAGTAAAGAATTTATTCAATGCTAATGAATACATGCAGCTTCATCCATAGGAAGTTGTGCCTAGAGTCATATCTCAAAAGATTCTTGGTGATCAAGATTTTATAATGACTCGGCTAGAAGCTCAAGATCCAACCAGAAAGATGATTTTCACAAAATCATCTTCTGATTCTCTTTCAGAAGTTCCCAAGAAAGACACCTAATTTCTATTTTATGTCTTCTTTATTGTTACTATTTTTGAACTCTCATAACACTATATTATATCTGCTGAATGTTTTATTTCTGCTAGATATATTTCTTGCTTTATATATTGTGTAAATAGTATCCTCACCTAAATATGGGGAGATTTTTGGAACCCCAATTTGGATTTGTGCAAGGACTACTATTAGGATGCTTAGAATTACCTAATATGTATAGTCTAGGTCATAGGTTTTTCCAGGGTTAGTTGCCTTAGAAGATTTCAGAGTTATGCTATTCAGTTTGACGAAAGTCAAACTCAGCTCGACAAAAGTCAAGCTCAGCCCGACGAACTCAGAGTTCTAACTCTGAGTTGAGCTCGACAAAAGCTGAGCTCCGGTCGACAAAATCTGCATCTCAGCTTGATGACAGCCAAGCTAAGCTTGATGATCTCTGAGCTTAGGTCGACGAATAAGCAGTTTTAGCTCGACGATCTCCAAACTCAGGTCAACAAATGTCTTGCTCAGTTCGACGATTTCCAGGCAGTGTTTTAGGCAGTTATTTCAAGCAGGAAACAGCTTATTTCCAGGCTTAGTTTCAGGATATTTTATATTCTGAAGGCAGAATTTTTATCAAGGCTTACTTGCAGACAGTTATAACTCTAATATTTAATGCTCAATATTCTTTTGAATATAGCCATTTAGAGATAGCACTAAATATGGACTTAATCATAGACTTAAATGCCAATCCTTTTTCAAGGAAGTTACCATTCTAGGGAATGCTCCAACTGTTCAGAATGAATTCAAATATTTGAATTTCTCTAGCATTCCTGATCATATAATATTATTAGAAGTTTTTTTACCTTAAGTGATACAGACAGACACACAAGGTTTTCTCTGAGTTACAGAAAGCTACAGAAATACTTTTCAGAGAATTAGCTTTCTATTCTTCAAGCTTTCTTCAAGCAACTCATCTTCAATCTGAGTATAAAAGCTCTCATCTCCCAGAGACATTTACTGGAAGGAGAAGCTTACAAAGAAGGCCTACACCCTGAAGCAAAGCTTCCTCTCCTGATCAGATCCATACAACTCAGGGGGAGCTTTGACATCAACAAAATCCACTAGTCTTCTCAGAGATTTGAGACAGAGAAGACACCATCTTTTTACATTTTTATTTCACTGTGTATAGGGTTTTAACTCCCTTAAAAAGTTAGCCTTTTTGGTTCACATGTCGCCTGATCAAAAGACTTGGGTTTGGTTTTTTGGCACCTGATCAAAAGATCAAGGGGTTGCTAGATCTCTTTTAGAAAAACAGATCTTGTGGTGACAGGGCACCTGAGCAAAAACCTATGGTGGCAGGGCACCTGAGCAAAAACGTGTAGTGGATTCCTACCAGGGTGGTAGAAGAGTGGATGTACCCAGGTTTATTGGGGAACCACTATAAATTCCTTGTGTAATCTGGTTTGCCTTTACTTTTTTGTTTGTGTACTGTGATTTTCTCTTTATACTTAAATATATCACTAAATTTTAATCCGCTATAAAAATAAGTTAATAATTTTTAAATACTCTATTCACCCCCCTCTAGAGTTAGTTAGATCTATCCCTCACTTTCAAGGTTCCCTCTAGCTCAGCAGTCACTCACCGAACACGTGGGGTTGGATGATTCTTTCGAGCTTTTGCAAAGCTCAAAAAGAGTGGGGATTGTGTACAACCCCGTGTTCGCCGAGTGGGTCCACTAGGCAGGCAAGCGAGCTAGGACAACTGGCCCGCATCATTGCAGTAAGAGGGCGAGCACAGATGGCCGGCTCGCTCCCGCCAAATAGGGCAAGCGAGCCACGCAAGCCAGGTCGACCATCACATGCCCGCCCAAGTAACCTCCGCCATCTCGCCTCCGTGTAAGGGGCAGGCAATCCGCAGGAGCCCAGCTCGCACTCGCCTTTTGAGAGAGGCGAGCCGCAGGAGCCAGGTCGCATCCGCCTATTTGAGTAGCAAGCTAATCCTATTTTCCCCCATTGAGTGGAGCTCGCGCTGTCAATGCCCCCTATTCCTTAGCATTGAGTGAGTCGAGTGCACTCAGCGCCTTCTGCTACTTGGCATTGAGTGAGGCGAGTGCACTCAGCGCCTTCTATTCCTTGGCAATTAGTGAGGCGAGTGCACACAGCGCCTTTAGTTCCTTGGCATCGAGTGGAGCTTAGCCTCTCAACATCTTCTGTTCTTTGGCATTGAGTGAGGCAAGTGCACTCAGCTCCTTTAGCTCCTTAGCGCCGAGTGAAGCCTAGCCCCTCTGCGCCTTCTATTCCTTGGCATTGAATAGTGTGAGACCTTTCCAAAACCATCCAAAGTGGGGTGATGCGGAGCTGAGTGCCTAGCTTCCCTAGCACTCACCCCTTTAGGTGAGTGGTGCCCCCATAAGACCACTCGTCCAGTGGGGTCCTAAGGTAAAACTACCCGGATGCCCTTGTAGGGCTGTAAATATCCTTCCAGGACAGTGGAGATTGGCTGTTGGCAGACCTAATTGGGCTGCATATAAACGTTTAGAATAGCAGGGCTACGTTGTTGGCAGACAGACTTCAAAAAATTATTAATAGACCCAAGAGAGGTACCTCTGAAGGCAGGACTCTCAAGCTTTTCTAGTTCTCTTACTCTCATCTTATAGTGCTTTTTTAGGTGCCCTTAGCTCGACACTTGGCTAAGGAGGGGAAGCGCTCTAAGATATTCCGGGTATATGGTGGGACCTCCGTGTTGGAGCCTTGGGCCCGTTTCTGGTTCTATGTTTCTCAACACTTGGCTACATGCTTGATCACTTCCAGATCACAATGGTAACACCAACAGCCTCCCGCTTGATCTTAAAAGTATCAAACAAAAAATTCACAAACAATGAACGGCATCTAGCAATACATCATTGCTCCCCAAACAGTAAGAGTTAATAAACTCAAAAGCCATTGTGACCAATGTTATAGTGTTGTCGTGTCCCTTCGTCCCTTACATCTAGATAGAACTAGAGGTATAGACCATGTCACCCTCATAATTGTTCAATCCCAGTTTCCTAATCTAGAATGGACTTCCAGAAATTGGTGAGCCCAATATCACATATTGACTCAACCAAGCATGGTCATGCATTTCTTAGTCCCATTCCATCAAGGGGCCCATGGATGCAACTCCTGTCATAAAGGAGGACAAATCCCATTTCTGCTCACATGCAAACAACCAAATGATTCGTAACATACCCAATAATATCATTTATCATCCAACTTTCTCAAGACTAGACTTTTGATGGCATCAAAGCATGCTCTTTCTCACTCGATGAATGTTGTGACTTCAGGTAAAAAGACCACAAACACTATTGCCACTTGAACCATACTTGTGACACATTTATATAACAATCAACAAAGTATTCTCATGGTGGGTCTGTCCAGTACAACTTGTCCATAATAAGTACCCATGTGATGACTTGATATCACAATATCATGACTTGTGAGGACAGGTAATCAGTCAACGCACATGCTAGTTTTAAAGGTATCATCATCGCCCTTAGCTTCTTAGATGATACAACGACCAGGAACCTTTTAAGAATGAAGCTTCTTAGATCATAGGCTCTCACTTTCAAGTCACCACTTGACTCATATAGAAACAAACATTCTAAGGGCAATTATACAGTTAACTACTCTATCACAGTAGAATAATAACACAATAAAAGAACTTGACAAAATATATAAATGAAATGCAAACAATACTTTATTCATCAAATGAAATATTGCAGCCAACAAACATACAATCCACAAGACTTTTACTAGAGTTGATCATTCAGGTATTGTATACCCATAGATCTAACATGACCATCATGCTTTCTCTGTGCAAGAGGCTTTGTCAGTAGATCCGCAATGTTCTCCTCAGTCGGCACTCTACAGATGCTCACATCTTCTTGATTGACAATCTCTCAAATTAGATGGAACCGTCGAAGTATATGCTTGGAGCGCTGATGAGATCTAGGTTTCGAAGCAAGTGCAATTGCACCATTGTTGTCACAATAGAGAACTACGGGACGAACAATGCTAGGAACTACATCTAACTCGTGATGAATTTCATAATCCATACAGACTCCTTCGTTGCATTTGTAGTGGCGATATACTCGGCCTCAGTTGTAGAATCGACAACTATCTCCTTCTTGGAACTCTTCCAGCTAATAGCACCTCCATTAAGGAAAAACACAAACCCTGATTGAGACTTTATGTCATCCCTATTAGTTTGGAAGCTAGCATCCGTGTAACCCTTTACAACGAGCTATTCCTCTCTACCAAATACCAAGAACATATCCTTAGTCATTCGCAAGTACTTCATGATATTCTTAACGGCAATCTAGTGACTTTCACCGGGATCATACTGATACTTGCTAGTCATGCTCAAGGCATATAGACATCGGGTCTAGTACATATCATTGCATACATGATTGACCCAATTGCCTAAGCATATGGAATCAACTTCATGCCGTCATTATCTTCACAAGACTTAGGAAACTAGTCCTTAGAGAGACTCACACCATGAGACATGGGTAAGAATCCTTTCTTGGACTCAAGCATACTAAACTGTTTCAACACCTTGTCATTGTACGTACTTTGAGTCAAACCCAACAACTTCTTTGATCTATCTCTATAGATCTTAATACCAAGTATATAAGTCGCTTCACCCAATTCCTTCATTGAAAATCAGTCTCATAGGTTGTTCTTAACAACTTGCAGGGTCGGTTTGTCATTTCTGATCAGCAGTATATCATCTACATACAATATCAGGAAGACAACTATGCTCCCACTAATCCTCTTGTAAATACACGGTTCATCCTCGTTCTTAATAAAACCAAACTCTTTGATCTTTTCATCAAAACGAAGACTCCAACTTCGAGAAGTCTGTTTTAACCCATAAATGGATCTCTACAGCTTGCATATATTAGTGGCTTCACCTGGAGATATAAAACCCTTAGGTTGTGTCATATACACTTCCTTAAGGAGGTTTCCATTTAGGAAAGTCATTTTGACATCCATCTGTCAGATCTTGTAGTCATAATACGCAGCATTAGCAAGCAGAATTCTGATGGACTTAACCATGACAATATGGGAAAAAGTCTCATCATACCATGAATTTGCTTGAAACCTTTAGCCACGAGTCGCCCTTTGAATGTCTAAACATTCCCATCCATATCGGTCTTCTTATTGAAGACCCACTTACACCATATGGGTCGTACCCCTTCAAGTGGTTCCACCAAGGTCCAAACTTAGTTTTCATGCATTAAGTCCATTTCAAATTTCATGGCATCAAGCCTATTCTCGGAGTCTGGTCCACTCATAGCCTCTTGGTAGGTTGCAGACTTATCACTACGATCCATAAGCAACACATTTCCTATTTGAGACATGAGAAATCCATATCTCTTAGGCTCAAGCCTTGGTCTACCAGATCTACGTGGAACTTGTGTTTTCTGAGCAGGTTCTCCAGCTACAACAACTTATAGTCCTGACTCAGGTACCAATTCCGATTTATTCACATTTTGTGGTTCTTGAACTTCTTCAAGTTCTACCATGTCAGTCTTTCTACTTAAGAACTCTTTATCAAGAAAGACGCCAGTCCTCGCGACAAACACTTTTCCCTTGGACGGTAGGTAAAAATAGTACCCTTTAGTGTCCTTAGGATACCCCACAAGATAACACTTATCTGATTTGGGTTCCAGCTTGTCAGGCATTTGACGTCGCACATATGTCTCACAGCCCAAAACCTTAATGAACGACATACTAGGATGCTTCCTAGTCCATATCTCATATGGTGTCTTTAGAACTGCTTTCGTTGGAGTACGATTTAGTGTAAAGCAGCAGTCTCTAGAGCAAAACTCAAAAATAAAATAGGCAGATTTGCATAACTCATCATCGATCGCACCATGTTTAATAGTGTATGATTCCTCCTCTCAGACACACCATTATGCTATGGTGTTCTAGGTGGAGTGAGTTGTGATACAATATCACACTCTTTCAGATGATCACGAAACTCATGACTTAGGTATTCGTCACCTCGATCATACCAGAGTGCTTTAACCTTCTTACCCAGTTAGTTCTTTACTTTGTTCTTGAACTCTTTGAACTTTTCAAAGGTCTCGGATTTGCACTACATAAGATACACGTATCCGTATCTACTGAAATCATCAGTAAATATAACAAAGTAGAAGTACCCACCTCTAGCTATAGAACTCGTGGGTCCACATACATCACTTTGTACTATACCCAGGAGATCACTAGTTTCTCATTGTTTCTAGTGAAAGGGACCTTAGTCATCTTGCCTAACAAACAAGTTTCACATCTCTTAAATGATTCATAATCAAATGAGTTCAATAGTCTATCTCTATGGAGCTTGGATATACGTTTCTCATTTATATGGCCCAAACTACAATGTCAAAGATACATAGGGTTCGAGTCACTCGTTTTTAGTCTCTTAGTACTTTCTATATTATAGATCTGATGGTATAAGTTCAAAACATATAAACTATTAAACATTTGGGATATACCATAACAAACATCATTCTTAAATAAAGAACACCAATTGTTGTTAATAATAAAATAAAATCCAATCATGTCCAAACATGAAATAGATATAGTGTTTCTAGTTATGGAAGGAAGAAAATAACAATTATCTAATTCAATTACAAGCCCACTGGGCAAAGCAAGATGATAAACACCAACGACGACAACAACAACTCTTGCTCCATTGCCGACACGCAAGTCCACCTCTTTTTTACTCAGCATTCTTCTCCTTCCCAATTCCTGTACATTTATACAAATGTGAGAACCAAATCTGGTATCTAATACCCAGGATGAAGGAGCAGAAAGGTTTATCTCTATAACATAAATACCTGAAGCGGAAGTCATACCTCCCCTCATCTTTTGCAGACCCTCAATGTATGAAAGACATGCAGTTCCTTCTCTAATGACCAACCTTTCCACAGTGGTGGCACTTTCCCTCTTTCCATGAACCTTTCTTTTTCAGTGCAGAAGACTTGGGCTCCAAAGCATACTTAGGTCCTACTTTCGTCTTCTTAAAGCATTTGTCATTGCACTTGCCTTTATCCACCATCAGTATGGGGCTAGCAGGTTTTTCCTTCTTCATGTTGAACTTGGCAGTTTGCAACATGCCTAGAAGCTTGGGCAGTATCTTGTCTATTTCATTCATGTTATAGTTCAAGACGAACTGCTCATAACTGTCCGACAACAATTGCAGGATCAGGTTTGTGGCCAACTCTTGGCCCAGAGTGAACCCTAGTCTTTTAAGGTTCTCGATATACCCAATCATCTTGAGTACGTGAGTCCCTACTAGGTCCCGAGCTCCCATCTTGCACTGGAACAACACCTTAGTGACATCGAGTCTCTCTTGACGAGCTTGCCCTTGAAACATTTTCTTGAGATGCTCGTCAATATCCTTGCAACCCTTGTTCTCATGTTTCTTTTGGATCTCAGAGTTTATGGTCGCTAGCATGAGACATTCAACGTCTAAAGAGTCATCAAGATATTTCTTATAAGCATCCTTATCAGCACGGGACGCATTCCCGGCAGGCTCATCAGGGGTTACCTCTTCCAAAACATAGAGCTTTCGCTCTTGCCTGAGAACAATTCTCAAGCTCCTGTACCAGTCCAAATAATTCATCCCGCTCAGCTTTTCCTTCTCAAGGATTGCTCGGAGGGACATGGTGGAATGTGAACCACTTGCCATGAAAATTCTATATGGATCAAACAAAGCAAATTAGTACTGCATTTCAAAATATAATTTATCTTTCAAATAGGACTTTAATCAAAATAACTCCCACAATTTTTATCAAACTGATAACCCTCGATATCAATTCGAAAAGTTTATGCGAGTAACCCTCTTAGTGGACAAGATCCATATTTCACTAAAACTATGAGTAAGCTTTGGCTTTTCTCTCACAATGCAGTTATTTAGGTAGACAATGCTTGTCAATTACATCATAATGATATTCCTTTATGTCTGGTGAATAACTCTTTATTCGCATCCATCATATGGTGCATGCCAACCCTATGCCTCTAGGCACTCAACCTTTGAGGTCACCCAATTAAGTTTGGCCCGATGTGGACAGTGCGATATCACAATTATCCGCTCGCACCCTTACCAAGATAGATTAATGCACCTTGCTTTGGCCAGCCCACACATCATCGATCGAGGAAGGAAGTGTGTCATTCAACAGAAGGCATCCAAATACTTAATATTACTTAAGGGATTTTGATACTTGATAATTTTTTTAATCACGGTGAACATTTAACTAATTTGCACATCCACAAACAACAAAAACAGCATACATAATCCAAATGCATCCCAAATGTGCACAAAAAGATCATCAACACTTGATGAACTGGGCTAAATCTGAACATCTATAACACTTCTAAATCTTCAGATCTACATGCACTGGACATGAACAACACACTCCACTTACACAGTAGACAATCTCGTATCTCTTATGTGAGATTCAAAATCTAACACATATTTGGTTTCACAAACCAGCAAGAGGGATGGTTGCTGTTAAGGAGTAACAACAAAGAAATCACATGTGTCCTTGGTGGAGTTCCAAAAATAGATTTAGGCATTTTAGAACACTTCTAAAATTTCCAAATCTACACGCCATGGATTTAGCGACTTCTAAAACAATGAATATTGTCGGCAACCTTCCTCTGATACCACTGTTGGGTTTTACTAGACGACACAACAGTTGTGCGCACAACGGAAATAGAAAACAAGAAAACCCAAAGTATTCGTATCTATCATATTAATGAATCAAGAAGTAAAACTTGCTATAAATATAATTACTTTTGTGGGATTGAGTGAATACTAAACCTAAATGCTCCATAAAAATCAGTCGGCCACTTAGCGGCTCGAGTCTTGAGCACAGTAGTATATCCTCTCCTCTATAGGAAATCCACACGATCTAGAGAACCCACAGCCACTTATCGAACAATCACTAGGTCGCAAGAGGACACTCAGCGTCTCCACAAACTGCTAGATCTGTTGTAGGAGAGGTGACAACAACACTAGTCGGGTTTGGGATCAGCGAAAGCGAAAGGCAGAACGGCTTCCGTCGGGATTCTAGGGCTTCCATCTTTTCGCACAGTACGACTCGTGTTCTTAGATAGAATTAACAATATATAGTGTAAGAAGAAACCCTGAAGACTTCTATTTATACTCAAGGAATAAACAGAACAGTTTCCGTCACTATTGGCAAACCTAGACTTAGAATCCAGCATTTTGGCCAGACAACGCTTGTCTCAACGAATCGTCGAGTATCTATAGCATACACGACGAATCATCGAGTATCATCACATACTCGACGAATCGTCGAGTATCCATAGGATACATGATGAACTCAACGCCATCCTCAATTGAATCAACGCTTGACTCTGCGAAGGCGTTGAGTGGACTCAATGCTCTCAACGCTTTCTGCGCCATACTCGACGAATCGTCGAATGGCGTTTAGTGCACTCAACGCACTCAATGCCAAATTCATTGAATGACATTGAGTGAACACAATACACTCAACGCCTAAGTGTTAGATTCATTAAGTAAACCCTTTAGTCGACGAAGGCGTTGAGTGAACTCAACGCACTCAACTCCTGAGACTCAGACTCGTCAAAAGAACTCCTTGACTCAACGAATCGTCGAGTATAGTCAACACACTCAATGCTTAAGTTTCATACTTGTCGAATCAACACCTTGACTCAACGAATCGTTGAATACACTCAAAGCCGCTATTCATCGAGTTAACACTTAAATCGACGAAGGCGTTGAGTGGTCTCAGCGCACTCGACTCTTTTAGCCTGATTGAGCTAAGTATTTTCAACTCATCATATGAGCCAAACCATACAAATTCAATCTCCCAATTTCTCCACAATCTTATGTGCAACCCTGATAGGCTCATACTGAGTTGGCAGTGAGGCCACATGCTTGATCACTTCCACATCACAATGGTAACACCAACATATGCCTTGCGTGACAGTACCCAGCACATGACGGCTCATAAAACTTTGGGTAATATATTTACTACCTATATAGGTAAAATATCCTTTGGTGAAAGGGAAACATTGGAAATCCCAATGTTGCACAAAAGGGTGTTTTTTCCCTTCTAGATAGTATGTGGGGGGAGGGGATTGGAGAATATACACTTGCGTTATTTCGGGTGATATTGCGCCATCCTTTCCCAGCCCCCGCGCCTCCTTTCCCGTCGGCATATGCGGGCTTCGACGCCATCTAGCAGGCGACAGTGATGTAATTTCTTTTTGAATGAAAAGGATTCAGAAAAATGTAAAAATCTTATCAACGGGCTGCGTCGGTGATGTAATTTCCGACTGGATTCTCCACGAACACTGTTATTTTACTCCACCACGGCGTGTGCGGCACCGGCCGTCAAAGGTGATGTAATTCCTTATCTCCGCTCACAACCGAACATTAAAATCTCCCCACCTGACATCCTTATATCTCCTCAACCCTGACCACATCTCCTCTCCTGACGAAGAAAGCATTGGCCTTTTCATTCAAACATGGGCGCTTCTGTAGCGAAATTCAAAGGGTCTTGTTGTATCAGAGATTATAAAGGTTTCATAAATTTTTTGAAGGGTCAATATGCCTATAAATTGGATCACAGGAAATAATACAATAACTAAAAAAGTAGGTAATTAATTCCTTTTTAAGTAACATTGACCCTAAAATTCAGGTCCCAAGTTAGAAAGGTCTTTGACAAACACCAACAGATCATCCTCAATAACCACATAATCCTATTGTCATACAATGACCAAAGAGAATTTTTCAAGCAACAAAATTAGTTTAAATGGTGAAACAGAGATTTGAATTCCCTCAACAACTAGGTTCGAGCACCGGCTGGAATAGTCGCAAGGATTCACTATGCATGCTTTCCTACAAAATATGAAATTTTGTTAGAAAAAATATTAGGAAAGAAATTTTAATTAACAAAACGCACCTTCATTCTATTTGGGCATGTTGTAGCATAGCGACCCTTTCCACCGCATGATCCACTGGTCTTTCGTTTTATCTGATTCTGAGATTCCTTAATACCAGATGAAATTCTAGTAGCAAGCTTTGGCCGACCTTTAGTACACACAATTGGAGGATCTCGAATAAAATTTTTAGGGATTTTATATAAATCCAAATTTTAACCCACTTGACTCAACATAGTATCGGATTCATCACGATGCAAAGAAGAATCATATTTTTGCGACAGTTTGTTAAAGGTTTCATAAACTTTTTCATATATTTCCACTGATAGGGAAGCTTGATCAAGTAAACTTTTGGATTGTCCTACAAGTCGTCATTTCATCATGGGAGAGTCAACACGTTCCTGCGAACTATCACCCTGTATAGGGATTATGTTTCTAGCATCAATTATTTCATCGCTTCAATATAAAATTTGGAGGTATCTCCTTTAATTGTTTAATAGCTGTTGGGATTTGTCTCCACAATACCTCAGATTTGTGGGAAGTCAGACCCGGAACTAAGATGAATTAAGTTGTATTTGATACTGTTTTTAAGTTACTTGTGCGCAGGACTCTATTGCCAAGTGTAGACCAATGTCAGTCTATAGTGGGTCATCAAACACAGGACCATACAATGTAATCCCTCATTGTGTGATCCAAGGTGTTGACTCACGTATAGTCTCTCTATGTGGATACACTTCATCTAGATGCACTTGGACTCATGGACAAAGAAGGATAGAAGACCTAATTCCAAGAATTCTACTAAGTCCACATACTCGAGTAATATACTCCATATACTCGAGTAGGTGACTTAGTACTCGAGTAGTTGACTTAAGCATACTCGAGAAAAATCCCTCTTACTCAAGTATATAAGTGTATACTCGAGTAGATCTTCATATACTCGAGTGAGTAAATTTATATATACTCGAGTAAATGGTTTGTTACTCGAGTAGGTCTAAGTTATATACTCGAGTAAAGGATTCTATTTTTATCTGGAAAATATCCTAAGTATACATACTCGAGTACTCCTTTGATATACTCGAGTAGGTTACTTGATACTCGAGTAGGTTAACTTTCTTACTCGAGTAGTCCTCGAGTTACTCGAGTAGATGCTTTACTTACACTCGAGTAAGCCTGGACTGGATATATAAAGGAATTTCTCTAAGTCTATATACTCGAGTAGACTCTCTTCACTCGAGTAATAGCTCAGATACTCGAGTAGTTGACTCCCTCTGTTATACTCGAGTAAACTGTCTTCCAAGTACTCGAGTACCTCCTTTCTATATACTCGAGTAACACCATCCTTTTATCCTGAGAATTCCTCTAAGTAGATATACTCGAGTAATCAACTTCTTTATACTCGAGTAGATCTTTTCTGTCACTCGAGTAGTTGAACCCAGATACTCGAGTATGTTGAAACTCATTCACTCGAGTATGCTTCTCTTCTAGTTACTCGAGTAGCAGATAGACATATACTCGAGTATATCATTTCCTCTCGTGTATATGACTCTGATTTTTTCTGAAAATCGCTAAGACCAGAATTCCAAAGTAATTTTTGAATTCCTCTTTTCTGATTGGTCCACGTATCATCGTTAATTACGATTATGACCGTTATCAGTCTCCTATAAAAGGGATACGTGATTAGACCTAACCTAATAAGAAAAAAGAAAAGGAATTATCAGAGAATAAGTTTTTCGAGATCTACAAGCCGCCGCCGTCGACGTTGCTACCTCTCAGAAAAGTCTGAATCACTGAAGCCGCCGCCACTGCCGTTGATCTTCATCGTGCTCGTGCTGAGTTTCTGATTCCTGATTTAGATCTAAGTTTTCTTCTTCTGATCGTGATCAAAGTTTTGCTTCTCATCATCTTCTACATCCGATCGGGAGAAGTCAAAGAAGTTTTCAGATCTAGGGTTGTCGTGTTCTTCTTCGATCTTTCTGAAAAAGCCACAACAACAAAGAGGAAGATCAAGGCCGATCTATTCAGATCTGAGAATTCACTGTTTGTATTATTTGAGTTATATTTCAAACATCTTTATTGTAGGAGAAATTCTCTCCGAGATTTGTAGGAAGTTTTAATCTTCCGAGTGTAGATCCATTTTGGGATTGAGTCTTGTAGGAACGTTGTTCCGAGGTGTAGGATCATTTTGATCCGAGATAGTGGAGTAGCCAAGTCTAGTGGTTTACTAGATTGGTGAGGAAAGTGGACGTACCCAAGGTTGGGGAACCACTATAAATCTTTTGTCGTCTGTGATTGCTTGGTATTGTGCTGTGCTAGTTCCCTAATTTTTTATTCCGCAAATAGACGCACATCTCACCTATTCACCCCCCTCTAGGTGATTTAGGTAGACAACTTCCTCTCTCAATTGGTATCAGAGGCAAGTTGATCGTTAAGAGGTTAACACCTTGATCTGATCCCACCCGAGTTATCTTTTGAGAAATATCAAGCATGAGTAAGACTAAAGATTTTGCCAAGCTTCCCATTTGCACCAAGAATAATTTTCCTATGTGGAAGGAAAGAGTTAGGTTCTTCATGGAAGCTGTGGATCCTCGGATCTTCATGATTGTTGAAGAAGGTCTACATGTTCCTATGGTTGCCTCTACTATAGACTCATCCAAACAAGTTCCTAAGAAGCTGATGGACTTGGATAAAGACGAGATTGCACTTGTCTCCCTCGATAAGAAAGCCAAAAATATAATAGCAAGTGCAGTCGATGACTCAATGCTGCAGAATCTCATCCATTGCAAATCTGCCAAGGAGATGTGGCAATCCCTGGTGACTCTGATGGAAGGTACTGAAGAGGTGAGGGATGATCGGAGATCCCTTCTGAATCAAAAGTATGAAGCCTTCCGGCAAGGTCACAAGGAAGCCATAGCTGACACGTTTGAGAACTTTTTCAAGATAGTGAACGGCCTAAGAGTTTATGGCCGAGTCTTCACCAACGGAGAACTGAATGACAAATTCCTAAGATCCCTAACCAAGGAATGGGATAACAAGGTATGCGCCATTCGGGAGTTCGGAAGGTTAGCCGAGACGGACCCGCAAAATCTGTTCGGAAAGCTAATGTCCTATGAGCTTCAAATCAATTCTAGAAAAGCTGAAGAAGAGATGAGCAGGTCCGGATCCAAAGAGAAGTCTGTTGCTCTGAAGGCAGACAGCTCAAGGAAGATTAAGGCTAGCTCTCCTGCCCCAGCTCCTGAAGCTGATGATGAAGATTCGTCTGAACCAAGCTCTTCTGGCTCGGAGCTATCTGATGGAGAGTTCTCTCTACTCTCAAGGCAGTTCAAGAAATTCTTGAACAAAAAGAAGCAATGGAAAGGCAAGGGATGCCTCATATAGAAGATCACGCAATGATGGTGATCGTCAGAAAAAGAGCTCAAGCAGCCACGACAGGTATGGCTCGAAACCGAATAAACATTATTCCACTGATATTGTTTGTTATTGCTGCAACAAGCCAGGTCACGTCATTGCGGATTGCCCCCATAAGAAGAAAGAGGGCGGCAAGAAAGAAGACAAGAAGTCCTACAACAGGAAGAGGACAGAAAAGAGTTTGTTAGCTAAGAAGAGCAAAACTCTCAGTGACTCTGACTCATCCGAGTCGAGTGCCGGAGAGGAAGAAGCTTACTTTGGGCTAATGGCTCTAACGGACGATGAACAAGTCCCCCAGTTCACTGGGGAGGTAAAATCTCACACCCCTCTTTCTGACTCTGATGATGACAATGAACAAGAGGGCTATCCCTCTGAGGATGAATTAGAACTCATGATGCAATATCAGGAGTTACTCAAGGCTTACGACAAATGTCGCCAAGTCGTGAAAACTCAAGTTAGGGAGATAATATCTCTAAAAGCTTCAGAGAGTAACCTTAGAGAAGAAGTCTCTAAGACTGACTCTCTCAAGGAAGACTTCGATAAATCTATCGAAGAATACAACAAGGCTCTCGGGCACCTTGACCTTAAAGAGAAAATCATCAAGGAATTGGAAGAACAACTCTTGGCTGAGAAGAAGCTTGTAGAAAGCTTCTCGAAGCCTAAGACTGTGCTTCCTATGATTGCTGAATTCTCAGCTAAGGCAAGTGGTGCCGGTCTAGGCCACAAAGGAGCTCCTAGTAAATCTGCTAGGAGAAACAAGGCCAAGATGAGAAATAAGGCGGCCAAGAAGGCCTCTGCCGAAGAAAAAGGGAAAGCTCCCTTGGAGCCAGTCGCGTTCAAGAAATTCATCTTTCCTACGAACGATCTTGACTACGAATCCACCTATGGTCACTTTAATAGGCCTATCCCTGAGAAGCCTAAGACAAGATACCAAGGTTGGACTCGCCTTCGCAACTTTGGTGAGAGCGTTTTCAAGGAACCTTATGAGGAGATTCAAATTCAGAGCTATGGACCTTATGTTCATGGTCATAATATTAAGAAGGCACCCAAAGTGAAAGTTGTTGTAGAAAAGCCGAAGATGGAGAAGACTCCATGCACGTGCCATCATCATGAAGCCTCTACATCTAAAAATGCTGCCCCTGTTGGACATCCTCTCGAGGTAGTCAAGCAGGAGAAGATGAGGCAAAGATACAACAAATTTGACTGTTGGTGCTGTGGTAGATTTGGTCACTTTGCCATCGATTGCTGGTTCAATCCCAAATATGCTGCAACTCCTCAAGTTAGCAACATGAGAATGACCACTCATGAGGCTAATCCTCGTAGGGGGAGTATTCTAACTCGAGACCAAGGACCCAAACTCGTTTAGGTTCCTAAGGCTAAGTGATTATGATTGCAGGTATGTCCAAAGACCGCTAAAATGCCAATCTGGTACTTGGACAGTGGATGCTCTCGGCATATGACCGGGACTAGAAGCCTACTTCAAAACTACTCACCAGTATTGAACGGACCAAAGGTCATCTTTGGAGGTTCAGACCGTGGAATCACTAAAGGCTACGGTATGATTACTAACGGTAATGTATCCTTTTCGGATGTAGCTTATGTTGAAGGATTGGAACACAATCTCATAAGCATAAGCCAACTATGCGACAAAGGATACATAGTAGAATTCTATGCTGATAAGTGCCTGATAAAATCCCTTACCAATATGGAAACGATTTTATCAGGTACTCGAAGCAGAAACATATTTTGCTTAAATTTCATTTGTATCGATTCATCTACACCAGTATGCTTCTTGGCAAAAGATAGTGCATCTCTTGGTGACCAATGGCACAAGAGATTAGCACATATTAATTTCAAAACTATCAATAAATTATTCTCTAAAAACCTAGTACGTGATGCCCCGAATGTCAAGTGCGTTAAGGAAAGACCTTGTCCTGCATGCGTAAAAGGCAAGCAAATAAGGAGTAATTTTAAAAGCATTATAGGCAAAGATTCTAATAGATGTTTACATCTACTGCACATGGACTTGTTCGATCCACTGCAAGTTAGAAGTTTGGGAGTTAAGGATTATACGTTGGTTATTGTTGATGATTACTCACGATTTGCATGGGTATTCTTTCTGAAACACAAGTCAGATACCTTCGATATCTTTACTAATTTTGTTAGGCAAATCCAGAATGAATATAACTGTTCAGTAGTCAAAATCAGAAGTGACAATGGAACAGAATTCAAACCTGGGGCCATGACAGAATTTTGTGAAAGCTTAGGTATCTTTCATGAGTTTTCCTCTCCTCGCACTCCACAGCAAAATGGAGTGGCTGAGAGAAGGAACAGAACCCTCATAGAGGCCTGCAGAACCATGTTAAGTGATGCCTCACTTCCGGAATACTTCTGGGCTGAAGCCGTTAACACTGCATGCTACGTGCAAAATAGAGCGCTCATAAACAAAGACCACGATAAGACACCGTACGAACTTTTAAAAGGCAGGAAACCGACCATTTCCTATTTTAGAATCTTTGGTTGTAAGTGCTTCGTACTTAACAACGGCAAGTATCACACTACCAAGTTCAGTGAGAAAAGCTTTGAAGGTATTTTTGTAGGGTATAGTAGCCATAGTAAGGCATATAGAATATTTAATAGAAAAACTCTGGTTGTAGAAGAATCTATACATGTTGTATTTGATGAGACGAGCTTGCTGCAAAGCAACTCCTCTAGTGTGTTCATTGAAGCTGCAGGTACAAAGTTAAAAGAGACAAGCTTGGATGAACCTATTGAAGATGGAGGTGATAAATTCATAAATATCACCACCCCAATCCCTATTGAAGAGGTAGATGATCCAGATGATGAAATCACTCCAAATGGTGAAATCACTCCAGTGATTGAAGACAATCCAGATGCAAGAACTCTAGAGCTCAGACATCTGAAGGATCACCCCGTGGACCAAATCATAGGAGATCCCCGGGATGGTGTCAGAACTCGGAGAGGTACAACTAATGAGAATTTATACTTGAGCTTTCTCTCACAGGTTGAACCAAAGAAGTTCGAGGAAGCTAACTCGGATGCATCCTGGATTCTAGCCATGGAAGAAGAACTGAATCAGTTCAAACGCTGCAATGTTTGGACACTTGTTCCTAGACCCAAGAGCAAAAATGTCATTGGGACAAAATGGGTCTATCGGAACAAGATGGATGAAGATGGAACAATCATAAAGAACAAAGCCAGACTCGTTGCAAAGGGCTACCGTCAAGAAGAGGGAATCGACTTCGATCAGACATATGCTCCAGTAGCAAGACTGGAGGCTATCAGGTTATTCCTTGTGTATGCTGCACTTAAGGGCTTTACCGTCTATCAGATGGACGTAAAGTTCGCCTTCCTGAATGGTGACATAAAGGAAGAAGTGTACGTAGAGCAACCGCCAGGTTTTGTTGATTCAACCCATCCTAATTATGTATATTTATTACAGAAAGCGCTATATGGTCTTAAACAAGCTCCTCGAGCTTGGTATGAGACACTGTCTAGCTTCCTTCTTGAGAACAAGTTCACAAGAGGAAAGATAGACAAGACATTATTTCTTAGGGAAATAAAAGGCAAGATTTTGCTAGTGTAGATCTATGTCGACGACATTATTTTTGGCTCTACAGATAACAACCTCTGCAAGAAGTTTTCTAAACTTATGCAAGGGAAGTTTGAAATGGCAGTATGGGAGAGCTGAAGTATTTCTTAGGGCTTCAGGTGAAACAATCTGAAGATGGGATTTTCATCTCACAGACGAAGTTCACCAAAGAGCTACTTAAGAAATTCAGAATGGAGAATGCAACCTCTATGAGGACTCCAATGGCCTCAGCTATGTCTCTAGACAAGGATGAGAAAGGGAAACCTTTTGATGAAACCAAGTATAGAAGTATAATTGGGTCCTTGCTTTACCTAACCGCCAGTAGACCGGATATAATGTTCTCAACATGCGTATGCGCTAGATTTCAAGTGAACTCTGAAGAATCTCATTACGCCGCTGCAAAGCGGATTTTAAGATACCTTAAGGGTACACCAAATCTTGGCTTATGGTACCCAAGAAGTAATGATAGTGAACTAATTGGTTTTTCAGATGCTGATTTTGCAAGTAGCAAAGACGACAGGAAAAGCACTTCCGGGACATGCCAATTCCTCGGAAGGAGACTTATCTCCTGGAGTAGCAAGAAGCAGAACTGTGTAGCCATCTCAACGGTTGAATCAGAGTATATCTCTGCAGGCAGCTGTTGTGCACAGCTTCTATGGATCAAGCATCAGTTTGACGATTACAACATGAAGTTCCAGAACATTCCCTTGTTTTGCGACTCGTCCAGTGCAATCGCGATCGCCAACAACCCAGTCTCCCACAGCCGGACAAAGCACATCGAGCTTCGATATCACTTCATCCGAGAGCATGTGGAGAATGGGGACATAGATCTACAATATGTCTCCACAGACAGACAAGTTGCAGACATTTTCACAAAACCGCTGGACGAGACCAAGTTCTCGTTCTTCAAAACGGAACTTGGGATGCTCAACAAAGACGAATAGTGATGATGGACTCATCCATAGGCTCAAAAGTGAAGAACTCGGTGGAGGTAAAAATTTTTTAAGAAAAATATTTTTTCAAAGGACATATACTCGAGTACATCACTTGACATACTCGAGTACTTAAGATCATCTACACGAGTACTTGGACACTCACTCAAGTATATTACCACTTACTCGTGTATGTCCAAATCCACTCGAGTATGTCTTCACCTCACTCGAGTAGGTCGATAGTCACTCGTGTATGTCCAATTTCCACTTACTCGTGTATGCCGACATATACTCGAGTATATGGATTTCATGCACTTTGAAAATTCTATTTTTCTCTTTTCGCACACCGAGACTGTTGGCGCCCCTTCAGGTATGATTTAAATTTTGTTTTAATCTCTCTCTAAACCTAATTAGGGTTATATATAAATAGAAAGAAAACCGAAAATCTTTTTCCACATTTCAATCTCTCGGTGGAGCCGGCATTTCGAATTCCAGAGCAGACGAACTCCTTCTTCCCGATCATCGTTACTCGCCTTCTCCGGACGATGGCTCCTCCATCAAAGATTGGAATCGGCTCCGAACTCGTGACAGATGGTATTGCAGATCTTTCGGATGACTTCAAAAACTTACTGATTCTCTTGGACACCACCGGATTGTCCTTCGTTCTTCAAGAACCCTGCCGTCTCCTGGTTCCTGATGTTGAAGAATTTTACAGAAATCTGAAGGTTAGACGTAATGGCACAATTCTGAAATCAAAGGTAAAAGGACTTGAGATTCGGTTGGATAAAACTTCGGTCGCCACTCTGCTTCGGATGCCCGTGGTTGACGAAGAAGACGACCTAGAAAAGGAAGATGCCGACCGTACTTCCCTATTCTGTGGTCGAGATCCTGAAGGTGGAGGTGAAACCTTGAATCGGTCATTGTTCAATTCAGAAGGCAAGTTCCTAGTTGATGTCATCGCCAAAGTCCTGTGGTGCAAGACATATTCCATAAGAGATATATCCCAAAACTTATTCGACGTTATGCAAGCCATAGTCTGCAGGAAGAAGTTTCAGTTCGGCATGATGATATTGGATAAAATTCGGGAAAGCATCAAAAGTCCAAATTATGCAAGGATCATCTCCCTCATTCTCCGGGAGATCAACTCCGAGGTGTTCAGCTTTGCTAAAGGAACTCCTCTCCACCATATGAAGAAACTGTCCATCTCATCAATTCATCGTTGGGAGCTTAAGCTGCAGAACACTGCTCAAGCATTCAAGGCCTCTGCCGAGCAAATAGGCCTCAATGCCCCGGCTGACAGGACCCCATCTCCTCCTCTCCGTCAAACTGCTGACACCTCGGGTGCAGTAGTTGAGGGAGAGCCTGCCTCAGCTAGCCCTCAGCCACAGCATGCAGATTCACCAGTCCAGTCCCTTCAGCTCATAGATCCAATCCCCTCTCTTGCAGTTCAGTCTCCTCCACCAGCAGAGATCAGCTCAGATGTTCAGATTCAAAAGGACCTCCTGTCCACTGAAGAAGATATAGCTAAGTTGATTGAGGAACTGCGATCAGATGAACCTTTCATCCAAGAAGATCACCTACCTCTATCTCCAGAAAGAGTTCCCTCTCAATCCCCTGCTCACTCCCCAGTTGAAGATGAAGAGCTGCATGAAGAAATCCAAGTCTCCGGTGACGAGGACATGTCTCCGGAACATGTAGAACCACCTCTGAGGAACCTGGACTTCTCTCTCCCCTCCTTCATTGATGCAGAAGACTCAGTAGATTTCCCCCCAACAAAGAGAGCTGTAAGCTCTGTCGTCATTAAAGAGATTCCTCCATGGTTTGCTCCTGCTCCTGCTCTAGCCCCTGCTCCTACTGTTGTAATACCCTCTACTCCCTCCTCTTCCTCCTCTTCTGACATTCTCAGCAAGATTGAGCTCATGCTCACAGAACAGAGAAGATACTTTGATGACTCTCTCAAAACTGTCCAGGACAAGGTCTCTACTCTGGAAACAGAGATGAGTAGAGGCTTTGCCGAGATTCAAGCAAATACAGATGAGCTCCGTAAACTATTTCGGATTGGTGGAAAAGCTTTAGACCATACTATCACCAGTATCGGTGAACTCAGAGATCAGGCTGTAACAGTTGCTAATAATCAGATCCAAGCCGACAAGAATGCAGAAACCAATGTAATCAAGGTATGCAATGAAGTTGGAACCTTCAGAGATGAGGCTATTGCTCAGTTAAATGTAGATATCTGCAAGGGGGAGAAAATAGTAAAAGAACACGTTGAAAAACTCTCCGCCCAGTTTGCTGAAATATCTGAAGCTGCCCTAGACGTCAAGTTAAAAGAAATAAAAGCTGACACTCTAGCTCAGATTCAGTCGGTATAGTTTTATATATATGATACAGCAGTATGGGTACATAATCAGAACTTCCCAGATTTCCAATTGGACCCTACTGTGATCCCCCAAGGCCTGAACCCTCTTGCAGAAGCTCCTCCATCAGATGCTCAGATCTATCCTCCAGAGACAGGGCCTACATTCTCTCCCAGACCTGCTGGGGACATGTCAGACCCTCCTCTCTCCTATGCTGATGTTTGGACAGATGATATGCCAGGTAGCTCTAAAGGACACACTGATCATGGTGCCTCCTCCTCCAGAAAACCATCTGATCAGGGTGGTCCTAGTAAGAAAAGAAAGTATGGTGACGGCGCTTCTGCTAGCCGGTCAGCCCCGAGAAGAGAGCCTGCTCCCGTTCCTGAAGCCAGACCTGGAGCCAAACCAGATGTAGTTCATGCAGAAATTTGGAGCCCATTCTCCAAATCTCTTATTTTTGATACCCTGAGGTTGGTTGTTGACCATGGAGAACACAAAGATAAGTACTACGGTTACTCAGAATGGAAAGCCTATGAGAATTCACAGATAAAGATCAGACTCCATGACAAGCAATGGGGATTCAATAACCCGAAGGCTCCTCCTAGGCCAAAGACATACTTTCCAAAACCTTTCTCATACTTTGAGAGGCAGCATCAAGTGAGAGAAAGACAGAATAGGGATGCCCATCCCTGAAAGATGATCTTGTGGAAATTGATATTCTGTTTCAAAAATATTTCTAGATTATATATAATTCTGATTATGACTATCTTAGTTTATTTGTTTTCATGCTCAGTTTTTTTAATGCTTTATACTTTGTCATTTATGCTATCCTTGTTCTACTTTACTTTAAGTAATTCACCTTAGTGAAGAGAGTGCTGACTTCTACAAATAGGGGGAGATTGTTGGGATTTGTCTCCACAATACCTCAGATTTGTGGGAAGTCAGACCCGGAACTAAGATGAATTAAGTTGTATTTGATACTGTGTTTAAGTTACTTGTGCGCAGGACTCTATTGCCAAGTATAGACCAATGTCAGCCTATAGTGGGTCATCAAACACAGGACCATACAATATAATCCCTCATTGTGTGATCCAAGGTGTTGACTCACGTATAGTCTCTCTATTGGGATACACTTCATCTAGATGCACTTGGACTCATGGACAAAGAAGGATAGAAGACCTAATTCCAAGAATTCTACTAAGTCCACATACTCGAGTAATATACTCCATATACTCGAGTAGGTGACTTAGTACTCGAGTAGTTGACTTAAGCATACTCGAGAAAAATCCCTCTTACTCAAGTATATAAGTGTATACTCGAGTAGATCTTCATATACTCGAGTGAGTAAATTTATATATACTCGAGTAAATGGTTTGTTACTCGAGTAGGTCTAAGTTATATACTCGAGTAAAGGATTCTATTTTTATCTGGAAAATATCCTAAGTATACATACTCGAGTACTCCTTTGATATACTCGAGTAGGTTACTTGATACTCGAGTAGGTTAACATTCTTACTCGAGTAGTCCTCGAGTTACTCGAGTAGATGCTTTACTTACACTCGAGTAAGCCTGGACTGGATATATAAAGGAATTTCTCTAAGTCTATATACTCGAGTAGACTCTCTTCACTCGAGTAATAGCTCAAATACTCGAGTAGTTGACTCCCTCTGTTATACTCGAGTAAACTGTCTTCCAAGTACTCGAGTACCTCCTTTCTATATACTCGAGTAACACCATCCTTTTATCCTGAGAATTCCTCTAAGTAGATATACTCGAGTAATCAACTTCTTTATACTCGAGTAGATCTTTTCTGTCACTCGAGTAGTTGAACCCAGATACTCGAGTATGTTGAAACTCATTCACTCGAGTATGCTTCTCTTCTAGTTACTCGAGTAGTAGATAGACATATACTCGAGTATATCATTTCCTCTCGTGTATATGACTCTGATTTTTTCTGAAAATCGCTAAGACCAGAATTCCAAAGTAATTTTTGAATTCCTCTTTTCTGATTGGTCCACGTATCATCGTTAATTACGATTATGACCGTTATCAGTCTCCTATAAAAGGGATACGTGATTAGACCTAACCTAATAAGAAAAAAAGAAAAGGAATTATCAGAGAATAAGTTTTTCGAGATCTACAAGCCGCCGCCGTCGACGTCGCTACCTCTCGGAAAAGTCTGAATCACTGAAGTCGCCGCCGCCGCCGTTGATCTTCATCGTGCTCGTGCTGAGTTTCTGATTCCTGATTCAGATCTAAGTTTTCTTCTTCTGATCGTGATCAAAGTTTTGCTTCTCATCATCTTCTACATCCGATCGGGAGAAGTCAAAGAAGTTTTCAGATCTAGGGTTGCCGTGTTCTTCTTCGATCTTTCTGAAAAAGCCACAACAACAAAGAGGAAGATCAAGGCCAATCTATTCAGATCTGAGAATTCACTGTTTGTATTATTTGAGTTATATTTCAAACATCTTTATTGTAGGAGAAATTCTCTCCGAGATTTGTAGGAAGTTTTAATCTTCCGAGTGTAGATCCATTTTGGGATCGAGTGTTGTAGGAACGTTGTTTCGAGGTGTAGGATCGTTTTGATCCGAGATAGTGGAGTAGCCAAGTCTAGTGGTTTACTAGATTGGTGAGGAAAGTGGACGTACCCAAGGTTGGGGAACCACTATAAATCTTTTGTCGTCTGTGATTGCTTGGTATTGTGCTGTGCTAGTTCCCTAATTTTTTATTCCGCAAATAGACGCACATCTCACCTATTCACCCCCCTCTAGGTGATTTAGGTAGACAACTTCCTCTCTCAATAGCTGTTATGACATGGAGGATATGTTTGCATAAGTAATCATGTGTCTCAAATTTTACACACTCACATTTAGCTTTAATGTCTTCATACTCATCATAAGTCACCAAACACCATTTGCTTTTATCATCACAGGATAGTCCCACATTATAGGATGCACAAGTAGGAGAAATTTGTACTACGTACTGTAACACCCCTATCCGTCGTATAGCATATAGCAGTAGGTCTGGCCGGGGCCCGACGCCATATACTACGGACAGAACGGTTGGTTACGCGTTGAAACCATTCAACCAATCATGTCGTCCTACACAACACCTAGCGGAAGCAATTTATTAGGTTGCGAAAGAAATAAGAACCCAGCCACAACAGCATGAATGTCCACTACAAACTCAGGAATGTATACATGCACCAAAAGAGAAATGGCCTTAAGGCCTTACACTGTTCACTTAACAAAAAGGAGTGTTTTCCAAACTTCGGCACGCAGGCTGGCCATACATGAAAAACGGGAAAGAAACATAAGCAATTAGGCCTTCGAGGGCCGGCACAGCAACAAGGGCTTTAGCCCGCTATTTCCCGCTCTGCTCCGCAGCACCTGCAAGCCACAAACCACTGCCCGGTGGCAAACAATAGCAACGGTCAGCAATGCTGACCAAATTATAACGATCTCGCCCCTACATTCGGGGCGGCAATGCTCTTTCCCTGCACTTTATTAGCCTAGGCAATTATATAAAGTATTTGCACTTCACCACAGGCGTGGGCACGCACGGCCACACACCCCGTGCACTCAGGACACATTCTCGGCGATTCGGCCAACGTCACGTCAATTCAAGCCATAGACATTCCCAATCCACCACAGCCTCTTGGACGGTCATCCATATGAGCATTTTGCCTTTCTGGCCTAGGTCACGGCAATTTAAGCCATAGACCGTCGAAGACCCTCATCCATGCCAACGGTCCTACCGAACGACATAGACCGGGTACGGTTCCGCCTGACCCGTGCTCACACCGCAACGGCAATTTAAGCCATATGCACAGGTCAAGACTCACCGAGTCCCGTTCCCACCACAATAATCACATAACCCGGTTATGTTCACGTTGGCTCCCCGGCCAGCGTGTTGGCAAAACACGATTTTGCCCAGTTTTTCGGGTGCACCTTGGAGTTAATCTCCAAGGCTCCCTGATGCAATCTACCACGTAGAAAACCCGAAAACACCCAAACATCCGGATTCTTGCCCGGTTCAAATGCAATGCAACATCACCGATCCGGACCAATATGTCCGAATAGGCTTCACACACAATGCCTATGTCCGTTTTCGCATACGGACTCTACACAAGGGGGACTTCACATATCTACCCCAAGGAACGCTCCAACTCTTCGCTCACTCGCGAGAGAGGGCTTCCTATGCAAAGGAAAAGAGGGCTTCACATGCCCAAGGATGAGAAATCGTTACCCTTGCGTTCTTCCGCGGCGCCATGAAAATCTATGCGGATGAAAAGCACCGCAATCTCCTTGCCTCCGCGGATCCGAAGACGGCTCGCGATTTGGAGCTCCGAATCTCCACCGGCCGCCAGAGTTGACCTCCTTCTTCCTCCTCCAAGCTCTCCCTTCTCTCTAGATTTTAGAGAGAGAGTACCCAAGTGAAATAAGGGTTTCAAAACCCTATTCCCGTCTAAAACCACCCAGGAGCAGCCCCCCACAGTCGGATCCAAAGCCAAGGAAACGAACGGTCGAGATTAGACTTGAAATCACAAAATCTGGGCCGAACATGGGTTCACACACGGCCGTGTGCCTGGCCGTGTAGCTCATTCGCCGTCTCGACCAAAATTGAAAACCAGCAACACGGCATGTGACACGGCATGTGACACGGCCTCCGACACGCCCGTGTTGCCTGCGACACGCCCGTGTCGGGACCCGTGTCACGCCCCCCGTGTGTAATTTATCAACACTTCGTAGTCAGAGAGGTACACGGTTTGGTGACACGGCATCAGACACGCCCGTATCAAACTAGACACGCCCGTGTTCGTGCCCGTGTCATTACCCGTGTACCCAACCGCACAGCCCAGGTGTGACACGGCCTGGGACACGCCCGTGTCCTACGCCGTGTTCCACCACACGACCAACGTCGACCTGCACTGGTCGACTACACGGCCAGCTCGACGGCCCGAGCTCGACACGCCCGACACGGCCTCCGACACGCCCGTGTCGGGGCCCGTGTCACCTGCACCAAAACCCTGTCTTGGCCAAATTCGATCCCCGTCGCTCCTACAACATTTTGGGGTGTTACAATTCTACCCCCCTTAAAGAATTTCGTCCACGAAATTAATAAAGGAAAAATAGGACTTAACGTAAAACAGTACCTGAGCGGAACAATTCCGGGTACTCCTCGAGCATAGTCTGCTCCCGTTCCCAAGAGAGCTCCTCTCGCCCGCAATTATCCCACCGGACCTTAACCATCCGGATCTCCTTGTTACGAAGCCTCTTGACCTCAACATTTTCGATACGAATGGGCTTGACCCTAGTCGTCAACCCTTCGTCCACCGGCACTTGGTCAATCGCGATCACCTGCGAAGGCTCTTGCACCGCCTTCCGCAACACAGAAATATGGAACACATCATGTAATCCACTTAATTCCTCTGATAGCCTCAAATGGTATGCCGCTTCGCCGACTCGCTCCAGAACCTCAAAAGGTCCAAGGTATCTTGGGCTCAGCTTCTTCAAGCGTCTTACCCGCAAAACCCCCTTGAACGGCTTCACTTTAAGATATACCCAATCGCCTACCGTGAACTCCACGTTCCGGTGCTTGGCATTGTAATACTTTGACTGCCGGTCCTGAGCGATCAACAAGCGCTCCCGAATGATCCGCACTAACGAGGTAGCACTCTCCACCTCCTGCTTCTTGTACAACCTTGCCTCACCCGCTTCAAGCCACGATAACGGCGTGCTACACTTCCTACCATACAGGGCCTCGAAGGGCGTCATTTGTATACTCGCTTGGTAGCTGTTGTTGTACGCGAACTCCACCAAATACAGGTGGTCTTCCCAATGCTTACCGAAATCTAGAACACACATGCGTAGCATGTCCTCCATCGTTCTATTGACCCTCTCGGTCTGCCCATCCGTCTGCGGATGGAAAGCTGTGCTGAACTTTAACTTTGTTCCCAGCATCTGCTGCACCAACCTCCAATCATTTGACGTGAACCGCCCATCGCGATCACTCACAATGCTACGGGGCACACCATGCAGCCTAACAATATTGTCCGCGTATAGCTTCGCCAACTTCTCCACCGAGTCATCCTTCCTATGCGGAATGAAATGCGACACCTTGGTTAGTCGATCTACGATCACCCAGATGGCGTCGTTCCCCTTCTGCGACCTTGGCAACCCGTGCACAAAGTCCATAGATATATCGTCGAATTTCCACTCCGGTATAGGCAAGGACTTCAGAAATCCTCCCAGATTTTGGCACTCCGCCTTCACCAAGGCGCACGTTTGGCATTTAGCCACGTACAATGCCACATCTTTCTTGAGCCCCGGCCACCAAAACAGCTTCTTGAGATCACGATACATCTTCGTGCTCCCTGGGTGGATTGAGTACTTGGTATGATGAGCCTCGTACATCAACTACGCCCGGAGGTTACCCCCACTCGGGATGCACAACCGATGATCCTTCCTTAAGAAACCATCCTCCACCGAGAACTGAGAAATTTGACCCATCCAGAGCGGCCTCCAAAAGCTCCTTCATGGAGTCATCTAACTCCAATGCCTGCCAAACCCGGTCAGCCAGGTCATACTGAACTTCTGTCCAGTTTAACATTGCTTTGACGTTCGTCTGCCTGTCAACGCAACAGATCTCAAGCTCCTCCAACTCCCGTACTAGCCGCTCATCATGCACCGACAACCAGTTGGCTTGGGCGGGAGCCCTGCGGCTCAGCGCATCCGCAACTACGTTGCCCTTCCCGGGTACATAATGTATTTTGAAGGTGTAGTCCCCTAGGAACTCCATCCACCTCCTCTGCCTCATATTAAGGTCCTTTTGATCCAACAAATATTTTAGGCTCTTGTGATCGGTGTATATATCGACCCTTACGCCGTAAAGGTAGTGCCTCCACAACTTGAGTGCAAATATCACGGCCGCCAACTCCAAGTCGTGCACCGGATAATTTCTTTCATGCACCTTCAACTGACGCGATCCATACGCTATCACGCTCCCATGCTGCAACAACACGCAGCCCAAGCCACTACCTGAAGCGTCGCTATACACCTTAAAGCCCTCGGTCCCACTCGGCGAACTAAGCACTGGCGCCGTGGTCAACCGTCTCTTCAGCTCCTCAAAAGCTTGCATGCACTCTTGCGTCCACAAGAATTTCTGATCCTTCCTTGTCAACTTCGTGAGAGGTAAAGCTAACCGCGAGAAGTTCTCTACGAAGCGCCTGTAATATCTGGCAAGCCCAAGAAAACTACGGACTTCCGCGACAGAAGACAACGCAGGCCACTCCCGTATCGCAACAATCTTCGCCGGATCCACCACTATACCTTCCCCACTCACTATATGACCAAGGAACGCTACCGAGGGTAGCCAGAACTCGCACTTGGAGAACTTTGCGTAAAGCTCATTCCTCCTCAAAGTCTCCAACACCAAATGCAAGTTCTTGAAGTGGTCTTCTTCGCACTGCGAGTACACCAAAATATCGTCAATAAAGACGATCTCAAAGCGATCCAGGAAATCTCGGAACGTCCTGTTCATCAAGTCCATAAATACCGATGGCGCATTCGTCAGTCCAAACGGCATGACCGTGAACTCGAAATGCCCATACCTTGTGTTGAACGCCGTCTTCGGGATATCACACTCCCTGATCCTCAGCTGATAGTACCCCGACTTCAAGTCCAACTTGGAGTATACCGACGATCCGACTAACTGATCAAAGAGATCATCAATCCTAGGGATCGGGTACTTATTCTTCTCCATCAGCTTGTTCAATTCTCTGTAGTCGATACACAACCGCATACTACCATCCTTCTTCTTAACGAAGAGGACCGGTGCGCTCCAAGGCGACGAGCTTGGACGCACATACCCTTGCTCCATCAGCTCCTCTAGCTAAACTTTCAACTCTGCCATCTCCTTAGGCGCCAACCTATACGGAGCACGTGACACCGGTTTGGCCCCCGGCACGAGCTCGATGGTGAAATCAATCTCCCGTTGCGGTGGGGCCCCGGGAAGACTATCCGGGAACACATCGGGGTATTCGCAAACCACGGGAATGCTATCCAACGTGGACTTTGGCTCCACAGCCCCAACAATTGTGAAGAACAGCTCTGCACCAGCACGAACTGCCTTCACCACCTGAAGAGCAGACATCAGTGTCTTGCTCGACCCCTTTAGCCCCTCGAATGTAGTATCCCGCCCTACACCCAGCTTGACCTCCTTCCGGTCACAGTCAATCCAAGCTTTCTGCTCTGACAGCCAATCCATCCCAAAGATAACGTCGAACTCTACTAGCGGCAGCAATGACGCTAGCAAGTCGAACTCTTGGCTCCCAATGTGAACCTTTACGACGCACACCCTGTCCGCACGCATCGAGCACCCATTCGGTAGCAGCACATCCAACTTGTCCTTCGTCATCGAAGAAGGGACTCCGATGCGCGATATGAAACTTTCGGACAAGAAGGAATGTGAAGCTCCCGTATCGAACAGTGCCCGTGCCGGACTATCACTAATCACAACAAAGCCTATACAAACAATATTAGGCTAACAAGCAATAGATAACGGTATTAAAGCTAACTTGCTATAAATTAACTCATACCTGTCACCACATCCGCTTGCTTGATGGCCTCCTGCTGGCCCAAGTTATAGACTCTAGGCTGAGTCGGAGCATAGTGGGACGCGGTCGACTCCACCGCTTTGCCCTTCTCCTCGTAGGTAGCTCCTTATTTCCTTTCGGACTTTGAGCGTCTACTCCAGCAATCACGGGCAAAGTGCCCCGTCTTTCCACACGTGAAACAAGCGCCCGGGGTTCGATTGGTAGTTGCCCCCGAGGCACCTGAAGAGGCTGGACCCGACGTCTTAGCTTTCTTATAGAATCTGCGGTAGCCCGACTTCGACGTAGTCGGTGCCTTGAACTCCGCTTTCTTACTACCGGATTCCTTCTTCGCTTGGACATTCTTCATGTTCTTCTCCAAGGACCGGGCCGAATTGACCAGGGTCATGAAACCCTGCGCCTTGGGCCCCGATAGTAGCAACCTTAAATCATCTCTTAGCCCTTCGTAGAAGCGGCTCGTCTTGCGCTCCTCGTCTGCGAAGGTAGCGCCGGCATATCTCCCCAACCGAGTAAACTCGTGGAGGTACTCATCAACGGTGCAGTCCCCTTGCACCAACTTCTGAAATTCTCTTTCTAGCGCAATTCTCTGCGCCGAGGGGAGGTATCGAGCCATGAATAGTCTCGCAAACTCCTCCATCGAAACTTCGGCCAACGGCCTTCCCCGCAACTGATGTAGCTCTAGGCCTTCCCACCACAACCTTGCGTCCCCATTTAAAAGGAACGTCGCTATAGTGGTCTTCTGCCACTCTTCCGTTTCCGTCGCAGTCATCACCCTGTTGACCCTTGAGAGCCAATCCTCTGCTTGGGTCGGGGTTTCTGCCCCCGTGAATACCGGTGGATGAAAGCCCATCACGTGCTTCAGTTGTCTTTCAGTTGCTCTCCGAGGCAACTCTGGCTCCAAAACTACTTGCTCAACCCTCCTTTGCTCTGCCGTCTGAAGCGGTACTTGCTCCATAGCAGGAGCAGGCTACTGCACCTGCCTTGCAGGCTGCGCATTGATCATTGTCATGACCGCTTCTGCCACCAACCTAATGGTCTCGGCAGACGGAGGTGTTGCGGGCGCTTCACTTGGCGCACTGCTCGCCTCAGAACCTGGCCGTTCAGACGACCCAGCACCACTTCTGGTCACCTATAATCGTGCAAAACACCGATAAGCGACCAAAAATTACTGCAAACAGCAATTATAGGAACACGCAGGTTCCTCAAACATGTATATATTCATTCCTAAGTGGACATTCATGGGTTCTTTTCATGTTATAACGATGACGCACACATGTGCTCACCACCCCTTAAAGTGAATTCGTCCACGAATTCATTTAAGCTTGACCGAAACCAGAAGTCTGATACGAATTCGTCCACGAATGCGCAACGGAAGCGTGGTGGGCCCATAACCCACAGGTCGGAGGATCGAAACCTCCCTCTGATACCAATTTGTAACACCCCTATCCGTCGTATAGCATATAGCAGTAGGTCCGGCCGGGGCCCGACGCCATATACTACGGACAGACCGGTTGGTTATGCATTGAAACCATTCAACCAATCATGTCGTCCTACACAACACCTAGCAGAAGCAATTTATTAGGTTGAGAAAGAAATTAGAACCCAGCCACAACAGCATGAATGTCCACTACAAACTCAGGAATGTATACATGCACCAAAAGAGAAATGGCCTTAAGGCCTTACACTGTTCACTTAACAAAAAGGAGTGTTTTCCAAACTTCGGCACGCAGGCCGGCCATACATGAAAAACGGGAAAGAAACATAAGCAATTAGGCCTTCGAGGGCCGGCACAGCAACAAGGGCTTTAGCCCGCTATTTCCCGCTCTGCTCCGCAGCACCTGCAAGACACAAACCACCGCCCGGTGGCAAACAATAGCAACGGTCAGCAATGCTGACCAAATTATAACGATCCCGCCCCCACATTCGGGGTGGCAATGCTCTTTCCCTGCACTTTATTAGCCTAGGCAATTATATAAAGTATTTGCACTTCACCACAGGCGCGGGCTCGCACGGCCACACACCCCGTGCACTCAGGGCACATTCTCGGCGATTCGGCCAACGTCACGTCAATTCAAGCCATAGACGTTCCCAATCCACCACCGCCTCTCGGGCGGTCATCCATATGAGCATTTTGCCTTTCTGGCCTAGGTCACGGCAATTTAAGCCATAGACCGCCGAAGACCCTCATCCATGCCAATGGTCCTACCGAACGACATAGACCGGGTACGGTTCCGCCTGACCCGTGCTCACACTGCAATGGCAATTTAAGCCATATGCGCAGGTCAAGACTCACCGAGTCCCGTTCCCACCACAATAATCACATAACCCGGTTATGTTCACGTTGGCTCCCCGGCCAGCGTGTTGGCAAAACACGATTTTGCCTAGTTTTCCGGGTGCACCTTGGAGTTAATCTCTAAGGCTCCCTGATGCAATCTACCACGTAGAAAACCTGAAAACACCCAAACATCCGGATTCTTGCCCGGTTCAAATGCAAAGCAACATCACCGATCCGGACCAACATGTCCGAATAGGCTTCACACACAATGCCTATGTCTGTTTTCGCATACGGACTCTACACAAGGGGGACTTCACAGATCTACCCCAAGGAACGCTCCAACTCTTCGCTCACTCGTGAGAGAGGGCTTCCTATGCAAAGGAAAAGAGGGCTTCACATGCCCAAGGATGAGAAATCGTTACCCTTGCGTTCTTCCGCGGCGCCATGAAAATTTATGCGGATGAAAAGCACCGCAATCTCCTTGCCTCCGCGGATCCGAAGACGGCTCGCGATTTGGAGCTCCGAATCTCCACCGGCCGCCGGAGTTGACCTCCTTCTTCCTCCTCCAAGCTCTCCCTTCTCTCTAGATTTTAGAGAGAGAGTACCCAAGTGAAATAAGGGTTTCAAAACCCTATTCCCGTTTAAAACCACCCAGGAGCAGCCCCCACCGACGGATCCAAAGCCAAGGAAACGAACGGTCGAGATTAGACTTGAAATCACAAAATCTGGGCCGAACACGGGTTCACACACGGCCGTGTGCCTGGCCGTGTAGCTCATTCGCCGTCTCGACCAAAATTGAAAACCAGCAACACGGCATGTGACACGGCCTCCGACACGCCCGTGTCGCCTGCGACACGCTCGTGTCGGGACCCGTGTCACGCCCCCCCCCCCCCCCCCTCGTGTGCAATTTATCAACACTTCGCAGTCAGAGAGGCACACGGCTTGGTGACACGGCATCAGACACGCCCGTGTCAAACTAGACACGCCCGTGTTCGTGCCCGTGTCATTACCCGTGTACCCAACCGCACAGCCCAGGTGTGACACGGCCTGGGACACGCCCGTGTCCTAGGCCGTGTTCCACCACACGACCAACGTCGACCTGCACTGGTCGACTACACGGCCAGCTCGACGGCCCGAGCTCGACACGCCCGACACGGCCTCCGACACGCCCGTGTCGGGGCCCGTGTCACCTGCACCAAAACCCTATCTTGGCCAAATTCGATCCTCGTCGCTCCTACAACATTTTGGGGTGTTACACGTACATCGAACCAGCATTCCAAACTTAATTTGAACTCATGCCTAAATTGTTTAAACATTGATTGTGTATATTTTTGCGCTTTTTGTTAAATAGAAAAACTGGTGAATAAAGTTGCAATAGAGTTCAACGTCATATAATCCTCTTGTTCTTCTGCATCACGACGTGACATTAGAGCTTTTTCATATTGCATAATAAACTCATTTTAAGTGAGTGTCTGTATTTACAAATCCATCAAAAAATGCATTTATATTTTCACTTCTATTACTAGAAGTCATCCCATCCACAAAAATATCTGAAAGGTATGCGGGAACCCAATGTATTCTTTTGTGCCACATTTTTTCTAACCAACTATTATCACTGATTTCATACTTTGTAATTAACTCACACCAATTGTGTTCACAAGAACTGACTGAAGTACTATTAAACCATGTATAATAATCCTTTTTGAACTCATTATTCCGAAAATTATGAATATGTTCAGCTAGATGTTTCCTGATATGTCAGGAACAAAAACGGTGATGGGTGTTTGGAAATACGATTCGTATTGCTTTATATATCGCGGCATCCATATCTGTAATAATAACTTTAGGGATTTAGTCCATCATACATTTTAACCATTCATTGAATAGCCAAACAAATGATTCATCACTTTCGTTTGATATCAAGGTGCATCCAAATAAAATTGATTGCCTATGATGGTTGCCACCAGTAAATGGGGCAAAAGACATCAAAAATTTATTAGTTTTGTATGTAACATCAAAAACTATTACATCTCCAAAGGTAAAATAATCATTTCTCAATCTCCTATTAGCCCAAAAAACAGATTGCAAAATCTCATTATTATCCAATCAATAGCAAAATAGAAATGTGGATCTAAAGCTTTTTGTTTTTGAAAATTAGTGTACAATAAGGCTTCTTCACATCCTAATGAATTCAATTTTTTTCCCTTCAAATGATCGGAATCTTTTTTTAGCAGAAATAGAATCGTATCCACTGGTAATATTTAAGGACTTAGCAATTCTTGAAGGCTCATTCAGGAACTGTGTGATTGATCTATCAACTTTTTTACTATATGTTTTTTGTGAACTATATTATGGGAGCGATGTTTTTTCGCATGCCTTGGGGTATCTAGCTCATGTTTATGATCTTTGACAAACACAGATACAACCCAAAGCTCTCCTTTATTTTTGCGAATGTCAATTTTTGCTTTGCAGCCAAGTCTTGTTTCGCGTTGATGTTTAACAAGAGGATTAACCATAATAGATGTTGATTTAAACTCTACCGTATCACATTCAAACAACTTTGATATAATTTCACTTGAGACATGCGACTTAACTTGTAGATTTTCTAATGTCAAATCCAGAATGGAGTACATAACAATTATAAAAAAAATATGCATCTTCGATGCTATTAAATTCCATTCCAACATAAGATTCTTTAATACGAGAATCTACATCACTTGATCACATTTCTATAAATCAATGTCTTCTACTCACTCGAAAAATAATCAAGAGAATAAGTATGAAACAAGCGCTTCTGTAGCAAAATGAACAGCCGATCTCACATCAAAAACCCTAACAAATCACAATCAAGATCCCCACAAGACAAAATACTGTAAATGATCCCGCATGAACGATCTCACGACAAAGAAAGCAATGCTACTTATTGAGGAATAAGGCATACGCGGAGATGTCGGGCGGTGTCGGAAATGGGGAGCACTGGCAAAGAAGCTTGCGGGATGAAGAAACTACAGAATCGGGTCTGGGAGCGCCACAGGATGAAGAAACTGCACTCAATTTAGTGCCTGTTTGGGAAGGATTTTCAGAAAAAGGAGCCGTGGCAAAAGGATGGTAGGAAAAGGAGCTTTTAGAAAATGTCTATTAGAAAAGGAGAACTGTTTTGGTGAACTTCTTTTGCAGAGCTTTTCAAAAAGGAGAAACACTTTATAAATCGTTTGACAAATCTCCGTTGCGGTAACTTTTTTTATTAAAAATGTGTGTCCGGGGGAAAAAGCGCAATTATTTCGCTGGGGCAGGTATTTTTCGTCTGAGAGCGAATTTTTCGCCGGGTGGCGGTTTTTCTTGTTCTGGCGTGAATTTTTCGCCCGGGCGTGAATTTTTCGCCCGGGCGCGATATTTTCGCCCGGGGACGATATTTTCTCCTGTGCGCCGATTTTTCGGCCAAACCCTATATTTTCGGCCGGGTCCCAATTTTTCGGTCGGGTGCCAATTTTTCGGACGAACACAAATTTTTTGAACGGGCACGAATTTTCCGGATGAGCACGAATATTTTCGGATGACGGCAAATTTTTCGGACGGGCACTAATTTTTCGATTAGGCGGGAAAATTTTGCCCGGACGCAAATTTTTTGCACGGAAGAGAATTTTCGCACGGACGCAATATTTCCGCTCGAAAGCAAAAAAAATAGTTTACAAGCGAAAAAAATAGTTTACAAGCAAAAAAAATACACGACCGGACAAAAACATCACAAACGGGAAAAAAATCACGTCGAGGCGAAAAATTCGCTACCGGGCGAAAGAAATAGTGTCCGGGGGAAAAACTGCTCCCGATCAAAAAAATCGCGCTCGGGAGAAAAAAATCGCGCCCGGGAGGAAAAATCGCGGCCGTGCGAAAAATTCGCGTCCGGGCGAAAAAATCGCGCCCGGGCGAAAAAATCGCGCCCGGGCGAAAAACCGGCTCGGGCGAAAAATACACGCTCGGGAGAAAAAAATCATGCACGGGCAAAAAACCGCACTCGGGCGAAAAAAACTCACCCGGGTAAAAAACCGCGCGCCCGACCAAAAAATTCCAGCCCGGGCAAAAAATGCCAACCAGTGCGAAAAATGCTAGCTCAGGCGAAAAATCCCCGCCCGGGCGAAAAATTCGCGCCCGGGCGAAAAATTCGTCCACGGGCGAAAAATTCGCGCCCGGACGAAAAATTCGTCCACGGGCGAAAAATTCGCGCCCGGGCGAAAAATTTGCGTCGGGCAAAAAAATTACGCTCGGGAAAAAAATCGCGGCAAGGCAAAAAAATCAAGTTGTAGATTTTTTTAAGAGATAAATGTTTTTGGATGAGAAAGTGCTTTTCGAAAAGGTTGAAAATTAGGTGACATGTGACTTTTCCAAAAGATGAGCAAATGGAGTTTTTTGCGGTAGCTTTTCCCACCGATAGACAATCCAAACGGTCTGTTAAGTGTGGTAGCGTTTTCCAGAAAACAAAAAAGAGCTAAAAAGCCCTCCCAAACAAGCCCTTAATCAGACAGCCGGTCAAGATTTTCGCAAGGCTCCTAAATCTATCGTAGAATTTCTTTTCACTCCAAACGAAAAAAAATTCTTAAAACAGGACAGCTTTGCTATTTATGCAGCGTGAGAATTGATAATCTTCCGGCCCGCACTGGTTAGCCCACTATTCTTCACTTTAAAAAAACAGCATTGTCCAACTATTAAAACACAAAAATTAAAAGTAAACCCACAATGTTGGTCTAAACTAAGAAAAAAATTCAAAAAATTCCACCTGCTCCGCCGACCCATGAGCTTACATGTTATTTAATTTTTAAAACAAAACGTACAAAATCCCCCCTGCTGCTCCTAGCGGATTTCTAAAAACTTTTTTTATTTATTTTTTAATATTTTCGATTTTTCATTTATTTCTTAAAATAAAAAAAATAATGATATATTTGGGAAAGCAAAATTTAAAATACAAAAGATATATCCTATTAAAATAAAAATTAAAAGACGTCGGAACTGGGCAGTGTTGAAATCGAAAATCGGTCTCTGTGGAATTCGGGATCCCAAAAAGGGGTGACCTCACACTTACTGCACTCAAGCGAATGTCACGTACCAAAGGCTCAGGAAAGTAGGAACAGACCCTCGGCTCTAGCGCGGAGGTCCTCACCACACACCCAGAATGTCACGAGAGCACTTCCCCTCCCTCACCAATGACTGAGCTGGGATACCTTGGAGAGCTCTCAAACTCTACAAAGAAAGAGTCTTCAGGAGGAGGAAGCAAAAAACATCTCTCCAAAGATTCCCAAGGGTTTCTATTTATAGTTTTCTTAAACCTAGGGACCGAAAGGTCAGAAATACCCCTAAGAAAAATAGGTCCTGGACCAATAAAAAACATCCACGTGGGGTGGTAAAGAGGTAATTCTACCCCCGGGGGCACAACGGTAAAAGCATTGTCAAAAGAGGTCTGGTGGTGAACGGAGGCTAAACCATGTCCTTCATCTTCCCTGGACACCTGAGGCGAGTGGGGGTTAAACAACTCCACTCCTCCTTCACCTTGGGACCGGGCGAGCGGGAGAGCAACGTAGGATAACCGGGAGCTGGGGGTGAGACCCTGTCTCGCCGCGCAATACTGGGCACCTGGGCGAGACCCTGGCCGCCGGCCGGTCTCGCCCCGCAAGGCTGGGCGCTTGGACGAGACCATGGCCGCCGGCCGGTCTCGCCCCGCAAGGCAGGGCGCCTGGGCGAGACCCTGGCCGCCGGCCGGTCTCGCTCGGCAAGGCGGGGTGCCTGAGCGAGATCCTAACCGCCGGCCGGTCTCGCCCGACAGGACTGGGTGCCTGTGTGAGACCCTGACCACCGGCCAGTCTCACCCCGCAAAGGGCTAAGGTGCCTAGGCGAGACCCTGGCCAGCGGCCGGTCTCGCCCTGCACAGGGCTAGGTGTTGGGTATTGTATCCACAATTACCTGGATTTGAAGAAGCCTCCTGTCAAGCTAAGATGAATTCACAATGTATTTGATGATATATCTTCAAGTTGTGCTTGCAGTTATTCCACGCTAAGTACACACCAATGTCAGGGTGCAGTGGGTCAATATACACGAGTCTGCGCAACGTAATCTCTTGTTGAGCAGATCAGTGTGTTGGCTCATGTGTACTCTCTATTGGAGTGTACTTATTTTAAAGTACAGGGCTGAGATAGATCAAGAGCAGAAGAGGAGCAAAGATGGGTCAAAGACCAAGTGCAGAGGAAGGAAGAAGAAATCTTCCAAGGAAAATTCGACGGGAATCACCAAGTGATTCTCGCCGATTCGACGGGAATCACTAGTGATTCTCGCCGAATCGTCGAGAATCACTCGCCGATTCCCGCCGACTGCATCCGGCTGACTCAACGCCTTCAAGAATTCTGCTAAGGCAGAATCGGCGGGAATCACTAAGTGATTCTCGCCGATTCGTCGAGAATCACCGCGCATTCCCATCGATTCCCTCCGGATGACAAGAATTCCAACTGGAATTCTACCAAGGAAAATTCGACGGGAATCATAAGTGATTCCCTCCGACTTCGACGGGAATCACCAGCGATTCTTGTCGAATTTGCCTTAGGCGATTTCTACCTGCTCACTGGACCGAACCACGATTTCAGGCGCTGGTTGGACCGGGCTTAGGGCTTCTCCTTGTGGGGCCCACAACGGTCATTTAGGGTTGATCTACAGTATATATACTCACTTATTTTGAACTTGAACAGTAGCGCTTCACGAGAAAAAGAACAAGTCGTCGGGCGTGACCTAGCCGATCGCGGAACTTCACCGCTCGCCGTCGCCGCTCGCAAGTCGCCGCCGCCACAGATCTTAGATCCTCTTTGATCATCCGGCGACAGACCGAGGCAAGCCTAGCGTCTCACGCTTCTCTCTCGAGATCTCTTGTCTCTCGATTTTTTGAACGAGGATAACTCTTCATTCTGAATCGATTGAGACGACTGATCCGATTGAGATCGTTGGTAGACCTTGCTTGCTTCGTCAAGAAGTTTGGATCTACAGAGCATCGTCGCCGCATTCACTTGCCGCCGTCGATCTTGGGAAGATCTTCTCCAAGAGAGTGCTTCTGATCGTGGACTTTTCGTCTTCATCAAGAAAGCTTCATTGAACGAAGAGGGACATCGCGTTCTCCAAACGTAGTTTGTATTTCTTGTACATTCTATTTTAACTTTGTTGTAAAGGAACTTTATTTCCTCGTTGTAAGGGTTGGGTGCAACCCGTGGTGGAGGAGTAGTGACTCCTTCGGGTGGAAGGGTTTCTTCCATAGTGAGTGGATTGGATTTCAATCCTGTTGGTGAAGTGACCGAGTCATCCCTTGTTGGGAGATAGGTCGAAAGGGGAGAGTGGACGTACCCAAATCGGGGAACCACTATAACTGCCTGTGTGTTTCTGTGTTGTGCTTGTTTTGTTTTCTTGTGTAGGTTTATTTTTAATTCCGCAAAAAGACTGCAAATCACTTATACCCCCCATAGGTGAAGGTAGTTGACACTAGAGTGACTTTCAAGTTGTATCAGAGGGAGGTTGCTCATCAAAAAGGTTAACACCTTTGTCACACCCCGCATTTTCTCCGTATAAAATAATACGTCAGAGCCAGAGAAAACGCGTGTCGTGATGCCACGTCGTGCAGGGGACAACTGCAGACGTTCAGGCAACCCTGTCCTATCACTTATTTTTATAAAAAGACTATGAGTTATGTTTTAAAACATTGTTTTATTATTATGTATGCTGACCGTGTCCCTCAGTGTAGTGGATCAACTAGTCCACGAGTTAGAAAGTATAAGTTTACACAGCGGAAAACACTAGTTTGATTCATTTATCATCCTATATGAGAATAAAAATTCAGCATAAAATACAATGAACATGTGATTTCTAGATTTACTAAAAGTAAGAAAACAGTTTTATAGCCCTTAAAATAATAATTTGATCTTTTGAAAAGCAACCTAAAGAGTCATGTTAAAAAAAATGCAGTTTTATTTTATATTAAAATACCTAATATGTATCCTAACATAAAGCATTCCCAGAGAGCAAGTACTAAGCTAAAAGTAAGTAAAACAGCGCAAGTAGTAAGTAGTCTATCACAGAAAGTCTAAAACTATGGGCGTCAACAGCTGACACGAACCCATAGAAAATCTATCAAGTCTAACAAAAGTCTACATCAACACCCTGAGGTGAAACCAAAAGCGGTGGCGGCAACCCGCAACACCTGCAACACTACCCTGTCAGCTAACTCTGCTCCTGCCCTGGACCTGGGGTATTCAAAAGAAGAACACCTCAGAAAGCAAGCTACAAGCGCTGCAAGAGTAAAAAAGAAAGCTAACAAACCGAGGGAGGTAAAACAAACAGCGAAGGACGATGATATAGGAAATCAAAACAGGAAATCTAAAAGTCAGGAGAACTAGGCAGAACAACCTGCCCAAACAATCACATCTACTATCAAGTTCTACTCTATTCTTTTTCTTCGGTATTCTAGTTATTCAGTATTTTAAAGGACAAATCGGCTCATCGGGACAGAGTGTTGTGTCGGGGGATAGGTCCACTAAATAAACCCAGCCTAAAGGCACTACGAGGGAGAAACCCCAACGAACAGTCCTACAGCTAAGGTAACATGCCGGGTAGAAAATCCACCAGCACAGAGCCCTAAGGCACTGTGCCTGGGAGAAACCCCAACGCGCACAGACCATTTCAAGCTTTCTTCATTACATAAATTTGTGCCGTGGGAGAAACCCCACGCGCACAGACCATTTCATAATTCCTTTAATTCATAACTTACATTAGTTTCTTTAGTTAAGGTTTGTGTAATTAGTTCGAATTGAACGGACAATGCGACAGTCGACCGGAACGGTACGACAATATTCTGCGACTAAACATTTTGCACAAATTATATTTTCAAATCAACGAGACGATCGAAACGTCGCGACCACTACGACACGTCGTAAACCAGTACGGCGCTTCCTAAACCGTTACGTTTCCGACGAGATCGCTCGCGAAAATTATTATTCGCGAGCCGACACGCGCAATTTTTTGACGGCGAAACCTACGGAAAATCGTGACTTTCTAACGAATAATTTTATGGAAATATTACGAGTTTGGAGCAAAATAACGACGAAGAAATTGACAGGGAAACACCACTTGCCTCGGAATTTGTCTCCAATCTTCCCCAACGTGATCCGCCCAAAAGAAGACACGAGGAGGCGAGACTACGAAAAAACGGACGAAATGGGGTTAGGGCCGAAAAAAAACCATGGCGAAAAGGTCGACGAAACGGAAGAAACTTACCGCGATCTTGAAGCTCTCGCCGAGAGCTTTCCAACGCCGCGCTCGGATCGCGATTTCGACCACCGGAACGGCGGTGGCGACCGCCAAAAGATTAACGAGCGGGAGGATTTCCGCCTCGGTAATGGTGAAGGAAAAAAAACGTCACACAGGGGGCTGCTTGGTTTGGGAGAGGCGAGAAGATACTTTATATATAAATATAATAGTATTAATAATAATAATAATAATAATAATAATAATAGTATATAATTATTAAGCTAAGATAAAAACACCCAAAAAGAAAAGAAGCGGGCAGAATGAGAGGAGATCGGCGGTAGTGGCTGCTGTTTGACAGGAATGGTAAGAAGTTTTTTTTTTGTTTTATATTATTTGAATTATTTTTAAAATAACGTTGTAATGTAACGTTAATACGGAGGGCCTAACGCGCGCCAATTCGAACAAAATTCGCAGCGTAGGCGAATGACGACGCTACGAACCCAACGGCGAAGTCGGAATCGAATTCCGACGCACCGTTCTCGAGATATTAATTTCTAAAGCTAACGGCGTACGCAAAAATACACAAAACTCCAAACGCGCGCCGAGGCTCCAAAATTGCTCGGAACGCGACGAAATTTGACGAGCAAGTCTAAAATTAGCCAATCTAATTTCCTAACGTAAAATTTTCCACTTCCGGCGCAAATCCCAAAATTTGGCCGGTCAAACCTAGCGGACTCAAAACGCGCTAACGGCGACGCGCCGTCAACTCGCGGAAACGTAACGCCCTTACGTCAATATGACGTCACCGACATGATAAAATAAATTACGAAAACCTGGGGCGTTACAATCTTGAGTAAAATCCTGCCTCTAGTGTCAACAAGAAAATCAGACTCAAGCATGGAGCTGTATTCTGATGTCTCTCCTCTGAGACTCTCTGCATGCACAAAGGAGTATTATCCAGTCTAGAAGATGAGAGTTTTGTTTCATCTGGAGGCCATCGACCCTCGAGCGTCACTCATTTTGGATGAGGGTCCCTTCATTCCCATGAAGGCGTCTGGCACGGGAAAAGATCTTCAAATCCCCAAGAGTCCGGAAGAGATGTCTGACACTGAGCTCTCTCTCTTCAACTTGGACAAGCTGATTCGTTAGATCATCTCTGACGTCTGGTCTGGATTATCTCGTTCAAGATTGGACAAGTGCAGGACTATCAAGTCTATGTGGCTAACTATCTCTGACCTCATGGAGGGATCAGAGACAGCAGGGACTAGTTGCCAGCAGGAGGATGAAGCCTATGTGGGGGTCCTTATTTCTAAAGATGAAGGTAAAGACCAATCTCTCAGTATCAGAGCTCCTGTGTCCTTGTCTGAGAATGAAGAAGAGGTTGAGGAAAGTAGTTCTGTGAAGCTGACACAACAGTCTCTGCCGATCTTAACGCTGACCCTGAACATCAAAGTCAGGATCAGGTAACTTCTTCATCATGTTCCTCTCCCCTTGGATTTCCTGAAGACAGGAATAGTTTAGATGGTTGTCCATCTAATGATGCAAGGGAAATGGATAGCTTCAATCAAAGGATTGAAAATCTTGATTCTCTTGAGAGTGCCCTTCAGATGAGCAACTTACTTGTTGAGGAACAAGCTAAGGAGATTGCTCAGTTGAGGACCTTGATGAATCTCCAATTGGAATCCATCAAGGTAAAGGAATCAAAGATCTCGAATCTAGAGAGTCGTCTAGAGACCGAGAAAAGGATAGTTTCTAACTTTTCCAAGATAGATGTTATTAAAAGAAAAGCAAAAAATGGGTGGATCTCCCAAATCATTAATTCATTGAGAAATGGGGAAACTGTGTTCAGACCCCCCACTCCGAGTAGGAAGGGCACACATCATGCTTTCAGGTATGACCACAGGAACAACCTTGGTCACTGCAAGAGTGATCGGCCTTCAGGTGGAAATATCCACAGTGCAAGAGCTGTCATGGCTACCCATGAGAGAATACCCAAGGCTCATCCTAAACCCTTTGTATTCTCGGCCTCAGCCCCAACTCGTCATGAATCTGCAGGAACCATCTCTCACTGCATCTCTTACCACCCCAAGACACAGGAAAGGGGGGTTGGGAACATGTAGTAAGTACCCATGGGGCCCCCGGATGTGTGCTAACTGAAAAGAAGGCACCACCTCCCAGGCCTCATGAAACTCACCGCATGTTCTCCATCTACCCTCCCTCGTGTCTCGGTGGAAAGGGCAAATCTGTGAGCAGAACCTGCTCTGCCCCTATCAGACCTAAGATCATGACTACCTCAGTCAGTAGATCAGGTCAGAAACGGCGATACAACATTCATGACTGTTTGTGTTGTGGCAAGGTGGGTCACTTTGCCATAGATTGTTGGCACAATCCCTCTGTGCCAAGGGCAAGGGTATGTCCATTTCCTCTGGGCAGAGTTAGCCTTTCTGACAGGATTCCTATAGGAAGGCATTCGATATTTTATGCTGACAAGAACCTAGGACCCAATACATATTGGGTTCCTAAGGTACGGTATATTTGTATTGCAGGATAGTCTAGGTTCCCGTAAATATGATGGGAACTAGACATGAGATGTTCCAAGAATGATATGGAACAAGTGTATGGGTTAAGAGATAGAGCTAACTACAATGGCCTACGCCTATTGGACACCTGGTGTACCTCAAATAGAAGATCTGAATGATCAATTTAATGATCTCAGGTACATGCGTTCAGTTTCAATACTTGAGTCGTACTATAAAGATGCTTACATATATATGTATATCCACACGAATATGTCAATTCTTCTTCAAAAAAAAGTAAATGTTGATATATTTATATATGCACATATATGTTCACATACCTAGTAAAAGAAAGAAATAGTTAAAATCTGAAGAATAACGTGCATTTACATATATATATAATTGATAATGTATTTCAATGGGTGTAAATCAGTCCACTTGAAATTCAAGGAGTGTGTGCAAGGGGTTATAACGAAAACTCTACATTTTTGAATCACCTAGAATTACTCAGCATTTATTTCTAGGGTTAATTTACCACTCAACTCGACCTAGGTTTTGTGACCAAGAAATGAAAAAGGGGGCTAAGATTCCACATCACACCGTACAGTACAAACTCCCCGTACAGTGAATTAGCGGCTAACCATCGGTAAGTATAAATAGCGCAAAATCCCTTTTGACTCTTCACATTCCTACTTTCGCGAGCATCCCGCCGACTCCCCAAGAAATCTCGTCGAATCTATTGATCGTGCGGAAGCTGCTCCCTTGCCCGGTCGCCTGGTGCTCTCTGTCACTCCTCCGTGCTCCCGTCGACAACATTTTAAGGACGCAAGGACCGTGCCGTGCACCCGTTGGCTCTGTGCTTCCGTCATCTCCCCGTCAGGTTTCCCTCTCTCGACGATGATCTTTCCAGTCGCATTCGTACCACCGGAAGCCTTCTCATCGCTCGGCGCTAGGGTAACGCTCCCTCATCCTTGAAGTTTCTTGTCTAGTGTAGCACATATACTAGAAATTCTGATAGGGTTTAGATACTTGGACATTTCCTATTTAGGTTTTAAATGGCTCCTAGAACCACAGCAGGACTCCTCACCGGAAGTGAACTAGTTAGGACGGGCTTCTCTCAGGCCTCCGATGAGTTCAGAAATATCATCCTCATGCTTGAAGAAGTCGGGCTTTCCTTCATCCTAGAGCATCCTTGCAAGATCCTAGATAAGGAAGTGCTGGAATTCTTTGCAACGGCAAAGCTACGACGTGAAGATACAGTGATTAAGAGTAAGATTGCCAGTCTACAGATCAAGATGACTGCAGGAAAACTGTCCCGATATTTACAGCTCACCAGTTCTGAACAAGAGGACTACCTCGAGGAAGAGGATCGAGCCCGGACTCTCCTCTTCTGTGGACTTGCTCGAGGAACTAAATCGATCAAGCGAAGGGAAATGAATGGGGAAGGGAAGCTCCTGTCGGATATCATTGGGAAAGTACTAATCTGCAAACCAGGCTCCCACGATCATATCTCTGGTGATATGTTCAAGATCTTGGTGGCTATTGTGTGTCGAAAAAGATACAACTAGGGGGTTATGCTATTTGAGAAAATTAAAGATACTCTCCGAACCCCAAATTTTGGAAGAATCATTAGCCTGTATCTCAACCAGCTGGATGGAGACAGGTTCGACATGAGTAAGGGAGTTCCTCTCCATTACTTGAAGAAAATGGAATCAAGTGTATTTGACAGATGGGAAAGAAGGATTGGTCAAGCAGCTGTAGCTGAAGCACATGGTGAACCTGTGGCTGAGGCCCATGAGGAGGAAGATAACAGAGCTTCAGAAAACCAAGATCCCTTGGATATACCCAGTGACGTTCCTGACTTGCTGCATGCAGGAACTGAGGGGGAGTCTCTATCCGTTCCTACTGAAACTCACAGGACAGATATCTCAGTCCCAGATCATGCTGATGTAGTTTCTGACATCTCTCAGATTGCAAAAGATGCAGTTGATATCCTTGCCACTGATCAGGGTGATGAGGAGGAAGACGAGGAGGACATGGACGATGCTGCAATTGACAATGAGGATATGGAAGATGAGGCTACAGAAGAAGGGGATGATATGGTTGAAAATGAAACAACCTTGAGGGAGATAATGGAGATGGAGGAGCCACACGATGATGTTGAAGTTCCATCTGAGGAACGAGCTCCAATGGTAGTTCGTGAGAAATCTGGTGCAACAATGGAGGGGGAGTCCTCTAAGCAAAAGATGATAAGCATTCCTGAGAAAATTACAGAGGGTGCCCCTATCCCCCCATTGGAGACTGTGCACGTATCAAGCTCCCCCAGTGATTCTGCTGAAGAAGAAGACCAAGGCATGCCACAGGGTTATTACGACCAAATCTAGCAAATCACACCGTGAACATCATTCAAGGGATAGTGGATGAACTCAAAGAGTCTTTTGAGAAATCACACAACAAGGTATTAAAAAGAATTAAACAATCTGAGGAGCTAATGCAGAAGAATGTTGTGGAAATCAATCACAAGATGGATCTGATGGAACAAAAGTTTGATGCTAAGTACACAGAGGCCGGCACTGCCGTAACACTTCTCATGCAAGGGCTTCAGAAAAATACGACCGATCTGGCAGTAGTAAGTAAGAATGCTCATGTTGTGGCCAACAACATCCAGAAATTCGATGCCAACATGGTGATTCTAAATACAAATAAAAAAACCCTGCTGACTGAGACTACAAAGACTGTGAAGTACATCGATGAGTCACTGCACACTTATGCAAACTCAATTGCCCAAGAAGCCAAAAAGGGGGAGGAAGAATATAAAGCTAAGATGGCAGGGCTGGAATAGATTATGGTCGACAACTTCAAACAGTTAAATAAGTATGTCTTTGATAGCTGCCACTGGCTAGTGCAGCAAGCATTAGGTATACAAATCCCAATTCCGGTTCCTTCTCCTGATGAGGTTACCATTGTTGCTGATGAGTGCACAAATGTTGAGGAGGTTCCTCTTAGTGAAGCTCATGCTAAGAAGGCTGCCAGGGCTGCTGACAAAGCTACTCTCAGGGCCATGTTTGACCAGGATGCCATAGCAAGAGGAAAAAGGAAACTCCAAGAAGGGACGTCCAAAGAAACTCCAACCGAAAAGAAAGTAAGATTGAAGGAGGATGAAGTGAGAAATGAAAGATGGAGTCCTGTTTCAAGGAGCATTATTTTGGATACTTTTATGCTACAGTAGAGGGCGGAAATCAATCAGAATGATGTATACAATCAGTATGAGTGGGAGCTGTATAAAGAATACGAAGCTAAACGAAACATCTTTTTCAGGACTAACAAAGTGGAACATAAAGCTCCTCCCCCCAAGATACTATCCGAAGCCCAAGGAATATTTTGAGAGACAAAGCAAGAAGTACTTGGCTCAACAAATGAAGGATGATCTAGCTAAGGAGAAATAGGCCTAGGTCTTTGACTTGTCTTTTTCTTCATGTTTGCCTATCTCTTCATATATTTGTATGAACAATTCCTTTGGATATATATATATATATATATATATATATATATATATATATATATATATATATATATGATTTCATGATTGACTCAAGTATTGTTCTGAATGCTTTTAATTCTCTGTGTCTTGTCTCTCTCAATTTGTTTTGTATATTACTCTGGTTGGTGAAATTCATCTTAGCTAGTAGGATTTTGACTTCTTCAAATAGGGGGAGATTGTTGGGTATTGTATCTACAATTACCTGGATTTGAAGAAGCCTCCTATCAAGCTAAAATGAATTCACAATGTATTTGATGATATATCTTCAAGTTGTGCTTGCAGTTATTCCACGCTAAGTACACACCAATGTCAGGGTGCAGTGGGTCAATATACACGGGTCTGCGCAACGTAATCCCTCGTTGAGCAGATCAGTGTGTTGGCTCATGTGTACTCTCTCTACTGGAGTGTACTTATTTTCAAGTACAGGGTTGAGATAGATCAAGATCAGAAGAGGAGCAAAGATGGGTCAAAGACCAAGTGCAGAGGAAGGAAGAAGAAATCTTCCAAGGAAAATTCGACGGAAATCACCAAGTGATTCTCGCCGATTCGACGGGAATCACTAGTGATTCTCGCCGAATCGTCGAGAATCACTCGCCGATTCCCGCCGACTGCATCCGACTGACTCAACGCCTTCAAGAATTCTGCTAAGGCAGAATCGGCGGGAATCACCAAGTGATTCTCGCCGATTCGTCGAGAATCACCGCGCATTCCCGTCGATTCCCTCCGGATGACCAGAATTCAAACTGAAATTCTACCAAGGAAAATTCGACGGGAATCGTAAGTGATTCCCGCCGACTTCGACGGGAATCACCAGCGATTCCCTCCAAATTTGCTTAAGGCGATTTCTACTTGCTCACTGGACCGAACCAAGATTTCAGGCGTTGGTTGGACCGGGCTTAGGGCTTCTCCTTGTGGGGCCCACAACGGTCATTTAGGGTTGGTCTACAGTATATATACTCGCTTATTTCGAACTTGAACAGTAGCGCTTCATGAGAAAAAGAACAAGCCGCCGGGCGTGACCTAGCCGATCGCGGAACTCCACCGCTCGCCGTCGCCGCTCGCAAGTTGTCTCCGCCGCAGATCTTAGATCCTCTTTGATCGTCCGGCGACAAGACCGAGGCAAGCCTAGCGTCTCACGCTTCTCTCTCGAGATCTCTTATCTCTTGATTTGTTGAACGAGGATAACTCTTCATTCCGAATTGATTGAGACGACTGATCCGATTGAGATCGTTGGTAGACCTTGCTTGCTTCGTCAAGAAGTTTGGATCTACAGAGCATCACCGCTGCATTCACTTGCCGCCGTCGATCTTGGGAAGATCTTCTCCAAGAGAGTGCTCCGATCGTGGACTCTTCGTCTTCATCAATAAAGCTTCATTGAACGAAGAGGGACATCGGGTTCTCCAAACGTAGTTTGTATTTCCTGTACATTCTATTTTAACTTTGTTGTAAAGGAACTTTGTTTCCTCGTTGTAAGGGTTGGGTGCAACCTGTGGTGGAGGAGTAGTGACTCCTTCGGGTGGAAGGGTTTCTTCCATAGTGAGTGGATTGGATTTCAATCCTTTTGGTGAAGTGACTGAGTCGTCCCTTGTTGGGAGATAGGTCGAAGGGGGAGAGTGGACGTACCCAAATCGGGGAACCACTATAACTGCCTGTGTGTTTCTGTGTTGTGCTTGTTTTGTTTTCTTGTGCAGGTTTATTTTTAATTCCGCAAAAAAACTGCAAATCACCTATCCCCCATAGGTGAAGGTAGTTGACACTAGATTGACTTTCACTAGGGTGTAGGGGCGAGACCCAGGCCTCCAGTTGGTCCCGCTGCTCCCATCTCACACCTAGCAAGCCGGGGCGGGTTTCGGCCAACTCGCCGCACCTGCCCCCTAAAAGGGGTCAGGGGAAGGCAGATTTTTCCTCCCCCTACTAGTATATCCTACAGATCCACCAAAATTGGCCTCTAGAAGTGCAAAACTCCCAAAAAGCTTAAAAACCCGCAGTAAGTCTCACGCCTTGTTTGGGGGGCCCCTTTTCGTGAATATGGGGTTGTACACAATTCTCGCTCTTTTCGAGCGAGTTCCACGCTCAGAAAGAAATATCCAACCCAACGTATTCGCTGCGTAGCCTTCTTGGAGCCAAAAATACTTTGCCTCCCCAGGGGGTCAACCTATCTACCAACTGATGGGAGCCTGGGTGACGAGACGACCTCGGGGTAGAAAATACTTGGCCTCCCCGAGGGGTCAACCTATCATTCCAGCTAATGGGAGCCTGGGTGATGAGACGGCCTCTGGGTAGAAAACACTTTGCCTCCTCGAGGGGTCAACCTGTCATACCAGCTAATGGGAGCCTGGTCAGCGAAATCATTTCGGGGTAAGGCCTACTAACCCCTCTAAGAGATCAACCTGCCATGCCAGCTAGTGGGAGCCTAGTCAGCGGAATCATCTCAGGGTAAGGCCTACTCACCCCTCCGAGAGATTAACCTTCCCTGCCAGCTAGTGGTAGCCTAGTCAGCGGAATCATCTCGGGGCAAGGCCTACTCGCCACTCCGAGAGATTAACCTGCCTTGCCAGCTAGTGGGAGCCTGGTCAGCGGAATCATCTCGGGGCAAGGCCTACTCGCCCCTCCGAGAGATCAACCTGCCCTGCCAGCTAATGGGAGCCTGGTTAGTGGAATCATCTCGGGGCTAGGCCTACTCGCCCTTCCAAGAAATCAACCTGCCCTGCCAGCTAGTGGGAGCCTGGTCAGCGGAATCATCTCAAGGCTAGGCCTACTCACCCCTCCGAGAGATCAACCTTCCCTGCCAGCTAGTGGGAGCCTGGTCTGCGGAATCATCTCAGGGCAAGGCCTACTCGCCCCTCCGAGAGATCAACCTGCCCTGTCAGCTAGTGGGAGCCTGGTCGGCGAAATCATCTCGGGGTAAGGCCTACTCGCCCCTCCGAGAGATCAACCTGCCCTGCCAGTAAGTGGGAGCCTGGTCAGCGGAATCATCTCGGGGCATGGCCTACTCGCCCCTTCGAGAGATCAACCTTCTCTGCCATCTAGTGGGAGTCTGGTCAGCGGAATCATCTTGGGGAAATGCCTACTTGCCCCTCCGAGAGATCAACCTGCCTTGCCAGCTAGTGGGAGCCTTGTCAGCGGAATCATCTCGGGGTAAGGCCTACTTCCCCCTTTAAGAGATCAACCTACCCTGCCAGCTAGTGGGAGCCTGGTCAGCGGAATCATCTCAGGGCAAGGCCTACTCATCCCTCCGAGAGATCAACCTGCCCTGCCAGCTAGTGGGAGCCTGGTTAGCGGAATCATCTCGGGGTAAGGCCTACTCCCCCCTCCGAGAAATCAACCTGCCCTAACAGCTAGTGGGAGCCTGGTCAGTGAAATCAACTCAGGGTAAGACCTGCTCACATCTCCGAGATATCAACCTGCCCTGCCAGCTAGTGGGAGCCTGGTCAGCGAAATCATCTCGGTGTAAGGCCTACTCCCTTTCTGAGAGATCAACCTTCCCTGCCAGCTAGTGGGAGCCTGGTCAGCGGAATCATCTCGGCTTGCACACCCCTCCGAGAGATCAACCTGCTCTGCCACCTAGTGGGAGCCTGGTCAGCGGAATCATCTCGGGGTAAGGCCTGCTCACCTCTCCGAGAGATCAACCTGCCCTGCCAGCTAGTGGGAGTCTGTTCAACAGAATCATCTCGGGGTAAGGCCTACTCCCTCTCTAAGAGATCAACCTGCCATGCCAGCTAGTGGGATCCTGGTCAGTGGAATCATCTCGGGGTAAGGCCTACTCCCTCCTCCGAGAGATGAACTTGCCCTGCCAGCTAGTGGAATCCTGGTCAACGAAATCATCTCGGGGTAAGGCCCACTCCCCCTCTAAGAGATCAACCTGCCCTGCCAACTAGTGGGAGCCTGGTCAGCGGATTCATCTCGGGGTGAGGCCTACTCTCCCCTCCGAGAGATCAACCTGCCCTGCCAGCTAGTTGGATCCTGGTCAGCGGAATCATCTCAGGGCTTTTCATGGATCGCAAATGTTTTCTGGCGGTCCCTTTCATCAATCATAGTTGATACAATGCAAGCAAAGTTTATTACAAGAGATGTTCCACTTATTTACTACCTCCATCTTCCCTCGTGCATCATCGGATCCCTCCTCAGGTTCCCACATCAACCTTGTCCTTACATCTCTCCCCTGCAGCCTCGGGTTGGACTTCTTCAATCCGCATTGGATCTTGCGATTGTTGAGGCTGTTGAGGTTGTGGTGTCGGAGCTCTTGTCCTTCTCAACTCTAGGAATTCGGGAAAATAGCTGTTGCATGGCCCTCCTCCTGGTGGAACTCACAGTAGGGTATCTCTACTCTGACTCTTCCTCTTCCCGCGCGGTTCCTCTTCTCCCTTCGACCAATCACTATTGCTTGGTGCAGTGGGGGTAGGAGCTGCCTGAGGGCCTGCCTTTGGAAGTTGAACCTCCCTTTGCCTCCATGAAAATCCCCCCACCCTGGATGATACCTCTCCCTTTACCATGAACGGGCCCTCCTTACTGCCTCCAACAAGGTTCCCGACCTTCCTGAGGTCCCTAGAACCACTGAGCTCTCTGCTCTTCTCTCCTTCTTCCTTCTTGATGCCTCGAGCCACCTTGCTCCTTCGGCTCTGCCTCTGCTAACTTTGCCAACCTATTGGCAAATGTCGGGTTGACCGCCTCAGTTGCTATCTCGTCTGTCACCCTTTCCATCAGCTCCTCGAAGGATAAGGGGGCCTTTCGGGTCAGACTCATCTTGAAGAACCACTCACGTAGCCCCACTGTGAATGCTATCTGGAGGGCATCCCTCGGCATCTCCTGGATATCCAGGATCTCTTCTTGGAACCTATCGCGTATTGGGCCAACGACTCCACCTCCCTCTGTCTTATAAGGAAGATGGACTCAGGACTCTTCTTCCTCTTCTTAGAAGTGGAGAAGCAGAGCTGAAAACTCCGTCTCAAGTCTTCGAACCCGTAGATTGATCCCGTTGGGAGTTGATGGAACCAGTCCCTAGCTTTGTCTTTCAAGGTAATCGCAAAGAGGCGACACTTGAACGCATCTGTCATCGGCCTGATAGAGACTGTATCCTCGAACCACTGCAGGTGCTGGAGAGGGTCGTATTTCCCGATGTAGTAAGTCATGTCAGGCTCCCTGAACCCCTCGAGAACTGAGGCTGAGACAATCAGCTCGATGAAAGGTGATCCCTTGCTTGGCGGTCTCGCGAGCTCCACTCGCACAACCTGCTCGCCTTGGAGGCTGGCACTCGTCGGGCTAGAGAAAACCTCTCGAACGGTGAGGTCACGCTCGACCCCATCTCCCATCCTCTCCTTCCCGGGCCTTCTTCCCGGTATGCTTCTCTCCCCCCCCTGGGGTCATCTCCCCTAGACCCTTGGGAGTTGACTCACCGAGAGGGAGGGGGGAGCTAGCTCCTGGGGTGTTGGGGTGGAGCTGCCACCCCCATGATGCCTTGGATGGATGTCTTGAACTCTTGTCTTCCCACAAAGGGTATGTTATGTACATTGGAAAATGTGTACCTGATTTGGAGAAGCCTCACTTAGATCAATGATATATATTAAGGTGTATTTGATGTTATTTTGAGTTTATATGTGCAGGTTAAGAATGTGCTAGAATGCAGGAAAAAAATTCTAAATCCATGTGTCGACACCTGAGGAAGCTGTGTCGACACTTCAGTAAGATTGTGTCGACACTTGGAAATAGTTGTGTCGACACTTCAGAGAATTTATGTCGACACCGGGAGGCAGTGTCGACACACAAAAGATTATAGTCGACATCGACCGTGTCGACACCGGGAGGCAGTGTCGACATACAGAGGCAGAGTCGACAACAACTGTGTCGACACCTGGAGGCAGTGTCGACACACACTATGTTCTGATTCTACATAACCTGTGTCGACACACAGGACTTGTGTCGACACACAGCTGAGTCTAGACCAAGTTGATTGCTGATGAATGGTGAATTGTTTGTGTCGACACAAATAATCAGTGTCGACACATTCTCAAGATGCAGTATCAAGGAGCTGTGTCGACATCAAGACAGCTTTGTCGACTTCACCAAAGGCTGTGTCGACACTTAAGTCACTTGTGTCGACACATATTGACAGATGGTCTCGACACTTTATGGCAGACAGACTCGACGCTTTGCTGACAGAGTCAAAGGCTCAAGAACTGTTTGAAGACTTGACAGCTATGAGTTACAACTGGTTTTATGAAGCTGTCAGACTTGTCAGAGGTTAGTTATAAACCGGGCCAGCCGGTTACCATGGATGAAGTCTATAAATAGATGGATTCAGAAGAAGAAATACACACAGATAAGAAGGGACAAGTATTGTCACAACTAACACAATTAGAGATTGATCTCCGATCAAGAAAGTACAAGTAACAAAGAAGAAGATCTTCGTGAGAAGATCTAAGAAGACGTTCTGAAGTAGTTTACTATTCAGATTCTGTCTAAGTGGAATTCAATCAAGAATTCAGAAGTATCTTCAAGAGGTTTGGATAGAGAGAGATCCAGCTATTTGAAGACAAGGAGGAGACATTCACAGATCTCTCAAGAAGCAGATACTGAACTAATCTGTCAAGAAGATTCAGATCTATTTCTGAAGTCTAAGAAGGAAGCTTCCAGTCAGTTTTATTCAAAGGAAATCAACTCAACTAAGTTCAGATTTAAGAAGCATTGAAGAAAGCTAAGATCAAGTTGATTTCAGCCATCAGCCTCTTCAAGAAGCTGATCAAGAAAGTTCTTATCCCTTCTCTCTCAACAGGGGTAAGAGATTACAAAATTCCATATCAAATTCTGTAGGATCTATTCATAGATCTGAGTTGTAAGCCTATTTTATAAAGGCTGAGTGTAGGAGATTTATTTTCTGAGAGGTAGGGCTGTTTATGCCTGAGTTATAGGAGAAGGTATTCTCTGAGCTGTAGGACTTATGGCAAGGCTGAGGTAGGACTTTTTATGCCTGAGTTATAGGAGAACGTATTCTCTGAGTTGTAGGCCTTGTGGCAAGACTGAGGTAGGGCTTGTTAGCCTTAGTTGTAGGAATCCTTCTGGATTCTGAGCTGTAGGATCTGAGGATCTGAGTTAAAGGAAGAAGTTAGACCGACTCTAGCATACTGCTAGATAGGTGAAGGGGGGAAAGTGGATGTACCCAGACCTTGGAGAACCACTATAAATCTGTGTGCAATCTGTGATGTGTGTATGTTTGTGATTGCTGTGATGTGTTAGCTTAGAAATATCTGATTTATTCAAAGAACTGTAGTTATATTCTGCCTTAAGTTAAATCAAGGAAAAGTACCTATTCACCCCCTCTAGGTGTTTAGGTAGTCTTGAAAGTAAAACTATCAAGTGGTATCAGAGGGAGGTTGCTCAAAGAAGGACTTAACAGTCTGAGTTAGATCCCTTAGGCAGAATTAAGAATCAAGAAAATGGGTTTTGGAGAGAATCACAAGGAACTAGGGTCAATGAAATTTCCCATCTGCAGGAAAGAGATTTTTGGAATCTGGAAAGAAAGGGTTAGGTTGTTTATGGAGGCCTCTGACCCAAGGATATATATCACAGTAAAAGAAGGTCCATATATCCCAATGAATGTGTCTGCTATAGATGCAAATCAAAGAACTCCTAATGATTTTTCTGAAATGACCAAGGATGAGATTATATTTTCAACTATGGATAAAAGAGCTCAGAATATCATAGTGAGTGCCATAGATGATTCTACTTTCCAAAATTTGATTCACTGCAAAACCTCTAAAGAAATGTGGGACACTTTGATTGTCTATATGGAGGGTTCTGAAGAAGTTAGACAAGACATAAAGTCTATGCTCAATCAAGAATATGAGAGTTTCAAACAAGTGAAGTCTGATAGCATATCTGAATGCCATAAGAAATTCTACAAGATAGTGAATGAACTGATGTCCTATGGAAGGGTCTTCAGTACTTATGAGCTTAATGACAAATTCCTAAGATCCTTGACAAAGGATTGAGATACCAAGATTTGTGTCATTAGAGAAGTGGCAAAACTAGCTGACATTTCTCCTCCAACCTTATTTGGAAAGTTACTATCATATGAAATACAACTAATGGCCAGGAAGGAGGAAGAAAGAAATACAAAAGGAGAGCATAGAGAAAAGTCAGTGGCCTTCAAGGTTGAAGCCACTAGAAAGAGCAGGAGGATGTCTCCATCACCTCCTAAGGAAGTTGCTGAAGTTATCTCAGAAAATTCAGACAATCAGAACTCAGATAACAGTGATTCAAATGCAGATTTTGCTGCCTTTACAAGGTAGTTTCACAGGTTCTTGAAGAAGAAGCAGTGGAAGTCAAGGCCCTCCACATCACAGCCAGTTGATGACTATTATCAAAAGATAAAATCATTAAGAAAGGAAAGGAGCAAGTCTAAGCCCCGCAAAGCTATAACATCAAAAATTGTTTGATATTGCTGTAATAGGCCAGGACATGTGGTGGCTGAGTGTACAGAAAAGAGGAAGGAGTCAGCAGACAGAAAGAAGACTCAATAAAAGGGCAAGAAGGAGAAATCCTGTGTTGCTAAGAAGGAGAAGAGTCTTACAGATCAATCCTCCTCAGAGTCAGAATCTGAAGCTGAAGCATACATTGGACTGTATGCAGCTAGTGAAGAAGAGGAGTTTATGCAAATGCTGGACTCCATCAATGAACAAGAAGACCATCAATACATGGGACTGATGGCTAAATCAGAAGACAACAAGTGCCAGGATCAGCCTGGTCCCAGTAAGGTACAAAGTAATTCTAGAATTTCTGATTACAGTACTGGTTCAAAGTCAGATTCATCTTCATCAAGTGATGAGGATGGATCAGAATCTGAAGGAGATATTCATCAGTTGATTGATGAATATGGGGACTTATTGCAGGCACTTAAGAAAAGCAAAAACCTGGCCAAAAATCAGGCTAAGGAAATTGCAGATCTTAAGATGACTGCATCTTGTTTAGAGAAAGAATTGGATCAACAAATGAATGAGGTTGCCAAGCTGAAAACTATTACTGTTATTCAGATGGGTACAATCACATATAAAAATGATCTAATTAAAAGTCTGGAAGTCAGACTTCAAGTAGAGAAAGATTTGGTGGCTAGTTACTCTAAGCCAAAATCAGTCTTACCCTTAATAGATGAATTTGTGGCTCAAAAGGGTAAGGCAGGAATAGGCTTTAAAGGTAACACCAGGGCTGCCCATTTCAAGAGAAAAGGCAAAGCACTAGTTAAGCCATTGAATTTTAAAGTCCCTGTAGTTTTTAGAAAGGTGCATGAGCCTTCTAACAAGTACGATCTTGAAAACATTCATGGCCATAATAAGACTGATGTTCTGAATAATAAGGGTGTTAATGCCAATAAGTCAGCCAATGTTCATAAAACCCATGGTTATAAGAAACCAGTGGGTGTAGCTGCAGCAACACCAACACTGAACAGAATTTCTTCTGTCAAAAATGTATCTAGACCTAGATACAATAAGTTTGAATGCTGGTGCTATGGCAAGATAGGCCATTTTTCCTTAGATTGCTGGCATAACATAAGTGTTAGGAAGAACAACAGTCTACCAGTTAGAAGAGCTACTGGTAGTTTTGATATGAATGGTGCTAACTTGAACCAAGAACTCAAGACTTACTTGGGTTCTAAGGGAAAGTAATTTTGTATTGCAGGAAAGTCCAAGTTATCATGCCCCTATATGGTACTTGGACAGTGGATGTTCCAGGCACATGAATGGAACAAAGGGGCTACTGAAGGAGTACACATCTATCAAGGATGGGCCTAAAGTAATCTTTGGTGGATCTGAAAGAGGAATCATCAAAGGATTTGGTAACATCTCTTCCAACCAAATTACCATCACTCAAGTGGCTTATGTAAAAGGTTTGAAACACAACCTGATAAGCATAAGTCAGCTGAGTGATCTAGGATATGACATTTCATTTGTTAAGAATGAATGTCATATCAAATGGTCAAGTGATCAAAAGATCATTTTGACAGGATATAGAAAGAGAAATGTTTATTGTCTTGATTTTGGGTGTGAGAACAAAGGTTCTCCTATTTGTCTTGTGGCTGATGAGAAAGCATCTCATTGTGTCAAATGGCACAAGAGGCTGACTCATCTTAACTACAAGACAATTGACCAACTCTTTAGTAAAGAGTTAGTGAGGAATGGTCCTCAAGTTAAGTGTATAAAGGAAGGGATATGTTCAGCTTGTCAAAAGGGAAAACAGACAAAATCCACCTTTCATAGCCTTGAAAACAAGGATTTAGTGAGGTGTCTATACCTCTTACATATGGATCTTTTTTGTCCTATGCCAGTTCATAGTCTAGGTAGGAAGGTCTACACTTTTGTGGTTATAGATGACTATTCTAGATATTCATGGGTGTTCTTTCTAAGACAGAAATCTGAAACTCCAAGTCACAGTTTTGTCAGACAAATTCAGAAAGAACTGGACAGTACAGTTGTCAAAATCAGAAGTGATCATGACACTGAATTTCAATATGAAAGTATGGCAAGATTGTGTGAAGAGTTTGGGATTTTTCAAGAATTCTCCTCACCTAGAACACCTCAGCAAAATGGTATTGCTGAAAGAAAGAATAGGACATTGATTAAAGCTGGTAGAACTCTATTGAGTGACACTTCTCTCCCAGAATATTTCTGGGCTGAGACAGTAAACACTGCATGTCATGTGCTCAACAGGGCTTCTATCACAAAGTACCATAAAAAAGACTCCCTATGAGATCATGAAAGGTAAAAAACCAAATCTATCCTATTTTAGAATCTTTGGTTGCAAGTGTTATATCCTTAACAATGGCAAGTCTTATTTAACTAAGTTTGCTGTCAAATCCCAAGATGGGATATTTGTTGGGTACAGCAACAATAGTAAGGCTTATAGAGTCTACAACTTTATTACTCAGGTTGTAGAAGAATCTGTACATGTTGTATTTGATGAAACAAGATTAATCAACAGTGAGTTGCCTTATAGTTCATGCAATACAACAGGTATAAGCAATAGGATGGACAAGCTTTCCATTGCAGAAGGCTCAACTGCAGATGAAGTATTGGAAAATGTTGGCTACTATCCAGGGGGAGTACAAGACTCTCTAGAAGCTGATGACAACCAAGAGGTGCAGCATAATGAAGAAACTGGAGGTATTCAACCAGAAGGAAGTCTACCTCCAACTGTAAGACATCTAAAGGATCATCCAGCAGATCAGATAATTGGTGATCCAAGACATGGAGTGCAAACCAGAAGTAGAAATCTGAATACAGTCCTGCACTCAAGTTTTCTATCTCAACTGGAGCCAAAGAAATTTGAAGAAGCTATCCAAGACTAACACTGGATTAATGCTATGCAAGAGGAGCTTAATCAGTTTAGAATATGCAAGGTCTGGGAGTTGGTTCCTAAACCAAAAGACCACAACATCATTGGTACAAAGTGGATTTTTAGGAACAAGTTGGATGCGAATGGAGTTATTGTGAAGAATAAAGCAAGATTGGTTGCAAAAGGATACAGACAGGAAGAGGGAATAGACTTTGATCAAACATTTGCCCCAGTAGCAAGACTGGAAGCAATTAGAATGTTCCTTGCCTATGCAGTATATCAAGGCTTCAAAGTATATCAAATGGATGTGAAATTAGCATTTCTGAATGGTGATCTAAAAGAAGAAGTCTATGTAGAGCAGCCATCAGGTTTTGTAGATTCTCTTAAACCTGGTTATGTCTATAGACTTAGGAAAGCATTGTATGGGTTAAAGCAAGCCCCAAGGGCTTGGTATGAAACCCTGTCTACTTTCCTTATTGAGAACAAATTCTCAAGAGGTAAAATAGACAAAACTCTATTCCTAAGGGAATCTAAAGGGAAGATAATCTTAGTTCAGATCTATGTAGATGACATAATCTTTGGATCTACAGAGAACAACCTTTGCAAGAAGTTTGCCAAACTTATGCAAGAGAAGTTTGAAATGAGCAGTATGGTGGAACTTAAGTTCTTCTTGGGACTCCAAGTAAGATAGACTGATGATGGCTTGTCCATATCCCATTCTAAGTTCACCAAGGAGTTAATTAAGAAGTATGATATGGAATCATACTCCACCATGAGAACTCCTATGGGAACAAGTATGCCTATATGCAAAGATGATGCAGGTAAACCTGTAGATGAGTCTTTGTATAGAGAAATAATTGGCTCTCTATTATATTTAACTGCTAGTAGACCAGACATTATGTATGCAACATGTGTCTGTGCTAGGTACCAAGCATGCCCTAAAGAATCACATTATACTACAGTCAAGAGGATTTTGAGATATCTAAAGGGCACACCTAATCTAGGCCTTTGGTACCCTAGGAATGGAGATTTTCTACTAACAGGTTATTCAGATGCAGATTTTGTAGGCTGTAGAGAAGATAAAAAAAGTACTACAGGTACATGTCAATTCCTGGGAGGAAGATTGATATCTTGGAGCAGTAAGAAGTAGACTAGTGTGGCAATATCCACAGCTGAGTCTGAATATGTGGCAGCAGGAAGTTGCTGTGCACAGCTGTTGTGGATTCAACATCAGCTAAGGGACTTTGGTATTCAAGTAAGTAGAACACCTTTATTGTGTGATTCTAAAAGTGCCATTTCTATTGCAAACAATCCTGTTTCACATAGTAGGACTAAGCATATAGAGATAAAATATAATTTTCTTAGAGAACATGTAGAAAAAGAAGACATCTCATTAGAATTTGTTAAAATTGATTTTCAAATTGCAGATGTATTTACTAAGCCTCTGGATGAAACTAAATTCAATAGATTTAAAATTGAATTAGGAATGCTGACCATAGGTTAGTTGTCCAAAAATTGGCTAAGTAAAATGGTGTCGACACATACAGTGATAAGGTGTCGACACAGAGAATTCATGTCGACAATTCAGGGAAATTGTGTCGACACAGAGAAAATGTGTCGACACCTAAGGGACAAAGAGTCGACACATCCAAAAATGTAGTGTCGACACAACCAGAGTAATGGTGTCGACACTTACAGATTTTGTGTCGACACTTGTAATAAGAGTCAACACAGAATTTCTGATGAACTACTAAGTATCTCCTGTGTCGACATATCATCAATTTGTGTCGACACATAGTAGTCAGCGCCGTGGTCGAGACAATAGAAGTTTGTGTCGACATATTCCAACAGTGTCGACACTTTTAGACAGTTTTTGCCCGCCTTTTGATCTTCTTTGATTAGAAGGGTATAAATAGGTCAAGAACTTTTTCTGTCGACACGCTCACCAGGGTTTCGAGACAAAAACCTTGTGTCGACAATCTCTCTCCTCTTCAATCAAGCTTTCTCTTCATTCCAATGGCGCCCAAGGTTGAAGACAACGTCAATGAAGGATATGAGTTTGTTAGGCATGCATTCAACGATGCCGAATCGGAGATCAAACAGGTCATTTCTCTTCTTGTAGACAATGGATTAGAATATCTTGTCTCTGAACCTAGTAAGATATGGAAGAAGGAAGTATTCGAGTTCTATACTGCTGCATCAATGGACTCAACTGGCTTGAAGATCAAATCCACTGTTCATGGAGAAAAAGTCAAGCTATCTCAGAAAAGGTTGAGCAAGATTCTACATCTTCCTAGAATACAAGATGAGGAAGAGGTCCCAGCCTCAAGAACCAGGGAGGCACTTCGATGGTGTGGATTGGATCCAACCATAAAAATAGGATATGCCATCAACAGGAACGACATGAATCCTCAGGGGAAATTCCTGTCTGAAATTATAGGAAAAGTGATCTTATGCAAACCAGGTGGACATGATAGGATATCAGCCTATATGTTCAGTCTGATGACTATGGTGATCTTTAAGATTCAAACAAATTGGTCTGTTGTACTATTTGATAAGATTAAAGAAGGAATCAATAAGCCAAACTTGGCTAGGATCATGAGTCTGTACCTGGCTGGAAGGATTCCAGAGGTAATGCAACAGATTCCTGGATCAAAGATAAATCATATGAGGAGAATGGACATGAGGTTATTCTCCAGGTGGGATAGAGTTCTTTCAAAAGAGATGCCTGAGCATGGTCATGAAGATGCACAAGATCAGGAAGAGCAAGTTAGAGCACAAGTTCAGGATCTGACTATGACTACCCAAGTCCAGGAAGAGACTATAATTGCACAAGTGCAGGGGGAGCTGGAAAGTATACAAGCCCAGGACAATGCTGAGAATGCACATTTGCAGGGGGAACCAGAGTCTTAACAGGTACAAGAGGAAGAAAGAATCAATTTATTAGAGGACATTGTTCCTCAAACTGATCTTGATATTTTTGGTGTTGCTGCTGCTGCTGAGAAAGTACAATCTCCTGCTCTCACACAACAAGAATTTACTCTTGAAGAGCTGTTTCCTGATATTGGAGGAGAAACAGATAAAACGGAGACCCTAAGGGTTGAGGGGGAGCAGGTTGATATAGAGGAAGAGCAACAAGTAGTTGAGAAAGAAATTTCTTCCACTCCTCATGAGAGGGTTAATATTGATAGTTCTTCAGAATCTGAGCAAGAAGAAGTTAGGGAGGCAAATAAAAGAAAACTTATGGTTTTCAAAAGGAGAATTCAAAGCTATAAGCAGGCTTTACAAGCTACTTCTTCCCAACCAGCACCTGCAATTGATTACAACAAACTTCTGGTGGATTTACAAATCAAAATGGATGAGCAGAGATTGCTTCTAGAAAAATATGTGGATGAAAGCCAAAAGGCTCTTCAATTTGATCTGGCACAAGAGATAAAATCTATAAGATTTGAAGTTAATCAGAATAAAAGAGAGATGACAGATTGCTTCCACAAGGGAGGCAATGCTGTGGTATTTCTTGCAAAGCAATAAGCAGACATAAAGAAGCAAGTTGATGAGATGGCTGTTAAACAAGGCTATGTCCTTGAGAATGAAATAAGAATGAATGAAAATCTGACTGAATCACATAATGTGATAGTCACTGAGTTCACAAACACTATTGTTGCAATGACTGCTGCAAGGGCTAAAGAAAAAGAAGAATATGATCAGAAGCTATAAGATGCCCTAGATGCAGTTAAAACTGCCATCACTTCATCTGAGAAGTTGATTAGTGACAAGCTTCAAAAATTAAAGCCATTCTTTAAAGATGGAATCAACTATCTGGATGGACAAATCAGATTTCAGAAAGATGACTTGAGAGAGCATGTGGCTAGAGAAGTCATAAAGGGGGAGAGGGTGTTAGTCTATGTTGGGTCTGATCATGCCAAATGGGTAACTAACAACATAAGAGCCACTCTTGGATATCCAACCTTGTGTGATGATGATAATATGGGTGAGTCAAGGGTGCAACTAATTCTACTTGAAGGTAATCAACCTGAGGTTGCCCAAGTTATTTACCCTCCTGCAAATCTTGAGATGATACATGAACAGGTTCAGTCAATATACAGCCCTCCACAACCAATTACAAATGTGATTATTGAAAAGGTTGATATGCCAGATACTGTTATCAAAGCTCAGCAAGATGCTCTATTATCAAAGAAAAGATTTAGAGAGCAAGCAGAATTAAAGCCAGACTTTAAGCAGTGGAGCCCCACTTCAAGGAATATCATTTTAACTGCTTGGAAGGCTATAAAAGATCAAGTACATGAAAGGGGAAAATGGTACAATAAGCAAGAATGACAAAAGTATGAAGCCAGGCAGGAGGCCATAGTTCAACACAGGAGAAAGGCTAAGATGGGGAAGCTATCTCCTGATACTCAGGAACCTTGCAAGTATTTCCCCAAGCCCTTTCATTATTTTGAAAGATAAAGGATCAAGGCTGAAGCACAGAAGAAAGTTGATTTGAAAGGCAAGAAGCACATGGAAGATACAGAATCTCCTGCTCAGGCTCAGATAATATCTGGAAAAGGGATAGTCATCAAGGAGCCTGCCCAGCCTTAGTCTTAGCTTTACTAGTTTTTGTTCAAGAACTATGTAATTGTTAGTTGTTAAAGAAATCAATGTAAACATTTTGTAACAAACTTTTTGAGTTGATATACAAAACATTGTTCTGTGATCATTTATTTTTACATCTTTATTCTGTGATATAACTATGATATGTGTTTTGCCTATAAAGTACCCTGTCATATAATGCTTATGTACATCATCTTGTTTATTTTCTAAGTGGTGTATATCATTGGCTAAAGGGTTATGACTTCTCCAAATAGGGGGACATTGTTGGGTACATTGGAAAATGTGTACCTGATTTGGAGAAGCCTCACTTAGCTCAATGATATACATCAAGGTGTATTTGATGTTATTTTGAGTTTATATGTGCAGGTTAAGAATGTGCTAGAATGCAGGAAAAATATTCTAAGTCCATGTGTCGACACCTGAGGAAGCTGTGTCGATACTTCAGTAAGATTGTGTCGACACTTGGAAATAGCTGTGTCGACACTTCAGAGAATTTGTGTCGACACCGGGAGGCAGTGTCGACACACAGAAGATTATAGTCGACATTGACTGTATCGACACCGGGAGGCAGTGTCGACACACAGAGGCAGAGTCAACAACAACTGTGTTGACACCTGGAGGCAGTGTCGACACACACTATGTTCCGAGTCTACATCAACTGTGTCGACACACAGGACTTATATCGACACACAACTGAGTCTAGACCAAGTTGATTGCTGATGAATGGTGAAGTGTTTATGTCGACACAAATAATCAGTGTCGACACATTCTCAAGATGCAGTATCAAGGAGCTGTGTCGACATCAAGACAGCTTTGTCGACATCACCAAAGGATGTGTCGACACTTAAGTCACTTGTGTCGACACATATTGACAGATGGTCTCGACACTTTATGGCAGACAGACTCGACGCTTTGCTGACAGAGTCAAAGGCTCAAGAACTGTTTGAAGACTTGACAACTGTGAGTTACAACTGGTTTTCTGAAGCTGTCAGACTTTTCAGAAGTTAGTTATAAACCGGATCAGCCGGTTACCATGGATGAAGTCTATAAATAGATAGATTCAGAAGAAGAAATACACACAGATAAGAAGGGACAAGTATTGTCACAACTAACATAATTAGAGATTGATATCTGATTAAGAAAGTACAAGTAACAAAGAAGAAGATCTTCATGAGAAGATCTAAGAAGACGTTCTGAAGTAGTTTACTATTCAGATTCTGTCTAAGTGGAATTCAATCAAGAATTCAGAAGTATCTTCAAGAGGTTTGGATAGAGAGAGATCCAGCTATTTGAAGACAAGGATGAGACATTCGCAGATCTCTCAAGAAGCAGATACTGAACTAATCTGTCAAGAAGATTCAGATCTATTTATGAAGTCTAAGAAGGAAGCTGCCAGTCAGTTTTATTCAAAGGAAATCAACTCAACTAAGTTCAGATTTAAGAAGCTTTGAAGAAAGCTAAGATCAAGTTGATTTCAGCCATCAGCCTCTACAAGAAGCTGATCAAGAAAGTTCTTATCCCTTCTCTCTCAACAGGACTAAGAGATTACAAAATTCCTTATCAAATTCTGTAGGATCTATTCATAGATCTGAGTTGTAAGCCTATTTTATAAAGGCTGAGTGTAGGAGTTTTATTCTCTGAGAGGTAGGACTGTTTATGGCTGAGTTGTAGGAGAAGGTATTCTCTGAGCTGTAGGCCTTTTGGCAAGGCTTAGGTAGGACTGTTTATGCCTGAGTTGTAGGAGAAGGTATTCTCTAAGTTGTAGGCCTTGTGGCAAGGCTGAGGTAGGGCTTGTTAGCCTTAGTTGTAGGAATCCTTCTGGATTCTTAGCTGTACGATCTGAGGATCTGAGTTAAAGGAAGAAGTTAGGCCGACTCTAGCATACTGCTAGATAGGTGAAGGGGGGAAAGTGGATGTAACCAGACCTTGGGGAACCACTATAAATCTGTGATGTGTGTATGTTTGTGATTGCTGTGCTGTGTTAGGTTAGAAATATCTGATTTATTCAAAGAACTGTAGTTATATTCTGCCTTAAGTTAAATCAAGGAAAAGTACCTATTCACCCCCCCCCTCTAGGTGTTTAAGTAGTCTTGAAAGTAAAACTATCAAGGTCTTGGAGTTGGGGGTCTCGTGAGAGTCATCACTACCTCCCTGATCTCTAGCCATAACACTCTCCTGAGATCTTCTGTGCTGGTCACTCTCCACGCTCACCACACCAAGATGTTGAAACCAAAAATCGATCTCTGTGGAGTTCGGGGTCCCAAAAAAGGGGTGACCTTACACTTACTGCACTCAGGCGAATTTCACGGACCAAAGGCTCAGGAAAATAAGAACAGACCCTCGGCTCTAGTGTGGAGGTCCCACCACACACCCGGAAGGTCACGAGAGCACTTCCCCTCCGTCACCAATGGCTGAGCTGGGTACCTTGGAGAGCTCTCAAACTCTATAAAGAAGGAGCCTCAGGAGGAGGAAGAAAAAAAAAATCTCTCCAAAGATACCTAAGGGGGTCTATTTATAATTTTCCCAAACCTAGGGACCGAAAGGTCAGAAATACCCTTAAGACAAATAGGTCCTGGGTCAATAGAAAACTTCCACGCCGGGGGTTAAAGAGGTAATTCCACCCCCGGGGGCACAATGGTAAAAACATGGCCAAAAGAGGTCAGAGGGTGAACGGAGGCTAAACCATGCCCTTCACCTTCCTTGGACACCTGAGGCGAGTGGGGGGTTAAACCACTCCACTCCTACTTCACCTTGGGACCGGGCGAGCAACATAGAAGAACTGGGAGCTGGGGGTGAGACCCTGTCTCGGCCCGCAATACTGGACGCCTGGGCAAGACCCTGGCCGCCGACCGGTCTTGCCCCGCAAGGCTGGGGGTCTGGGCGAGACCATGGCCGCCAGTCGGTCTCACCCTGCAACGCCTGGACTTGCGGGGCGAGACCAGCTGGCGACCAATAGAAAATTGGCGGCTAGTAGAAGAACCGGAAGTTGGGGGGTGAGACCTTGTCTCGCCCCGCAAGGCTGGGCGCCTGGGCGAGACCCTGGCCGTCGGCCGGTCTCGCCACGCAAGGCTGGGCGTCTGGGAGAGACCCTTGTCGTCGGCCAGTCTTGCCCGACCAGGCTGGGCGCTTGGGCGAGACCCTGGCCGCCGGCCGGTCTCGCCCGGCAAAGCTGGGTGCCTGGGCGAGACCCTGACCGCCGGCCGATCTTGCCCCGCATAGGGCTAAGGTGCTTGTACGAGACCCTGGACACTGGCCGGTCTCGCCCCGCACAGGGCTAGGGTGCAGGGGACGAGACCCTGGCCTCTAGCCGGTCCCGCTGCTCCCATCTCACACCTAACATGCTGGGGCGGGTGTCGGCCAACTCGCCACACCCGCCCCCTAAAAGTGGCCAGGGGGAGACAGATATTTCCTCCTCATACTAGTATATCCTGCAGATCCACCAAAATTGACCTCCATGAGTGCAAAACTCCCCAAAAGCTTAAAAACGCACAGCAAGTCTCACGCCTTGTTTGGAATCCCCCTTTTCACGAATACGAGATTGTACATGCAGAGCCCGTTGTCCCCGGCCCGGGACGGCGGCCCGGAGGATATATATATATATATATATATATATATATATATATATATATATATATATATATATATATATATATATATATATATATAGATATATATATATAGATATATATATATATATATATATTTATATCTATCTATCTATATAGCGTAATACGGAAAATACAAAAATAGCGTAATACGAAAAATACACCTAGTAAAATGCATTTTTAGAAAAAGTGGTCAACATGAAAGTTGTAGATCTCCACGAGATCTAAACTTTCATGTTGAACAGTTTTCCTAAATATGCATTTTACTAGGTGTATTTTCAAAAGGCGCGGAACCGGGCGGAATTATTAAAAAGTTCTGCCCGATTCCGCGCCTTTTGAAAATACACCTAGTAAAATACATTTTTAGGAAAAGTGTTCAACATAAAAGTTGTAGATCTCGGCGAGATCTACAACTTTAAAGTTGAACACTTTTCCTAAAAATACATTTTACTAGATGTATTTTCTGTATTACGCTATTTTTGTGTTTTGTGTACTTTTAGCAGTATATCTTTAACTACATTAAAGAAGTAGTTTGGAACCATAAAACTAATCTTAGCCAACAAATATGAGTCAATCTTTTGATCTCAACCATCCAATGATGTGAGAGAAGGAAAGGGGAGAGAGAGAGAGAGGAAATCTTTATAGCCCTCCTATCCCTATATTTAGGGATAGGAGGGAGAGGGGGAGAGAAGAAATATGAAAGGGAAATTTATTTTTCTGATAAAAAATTTTCATTTTTTTACAAAAAAAATATGAATATTAATTCTTATTTTTTTACTGTCATTTTAAGTACTCATATGCATATGTTTTGAATAAAAAGAAATTAACATATGTGAGTGTAGTCCACTCATAGGCGGGCGCAGCCTGCTCGAATGTGGGGGAAACACGCTAAGAGTCAGCGAGAATGGGCAAAGCCAGTGCGGTGCCCGCTTCTATGCGGTCGAGTGGTCGCGAGTGGTGGGTGTGGCGCTGAGTTGGTAGATTGCGTGTAAACCGGTGAAGCTCGTGCGAAGACGGGCGAAGCCCGCCTGGATGCGGCCGAAGGCCGCCCGAGAGCATCGAGCACGGGCGTAGCCCATGCTAAGATTTCGGCCGCATTCAGGCAGGCTTCGCCCTCCTACGCACGGGCTTCGCCCGCCTCCGCACGGGCTTTGCCAATGCTCGATGCGTCACTGCGGGCTGCGTCCGCCGCCTATTAGCGGATTGCGCACGCACCCGAAATCTTTTTTTTTTCAAAACATGTACATATGAGTACTTAAAATGACCGAAAAAATATGAAGTACTATTACTATTTTTACTTTATACAGTTTTGCAAATTTTAATCAACAAAACAGTACCTGGCCGGGGGCGGCGGATGAAGCGGGTTTCGCCAGTCCCCGACGGGCTACGCCCGTGACGTTGTGGGCTGCGCCCGCAACATATGCATATGAGTACTCAAAATGATCGTAAAAAAATCTACATTACGATCACGTTTTTTATTTTGTCAAAAATGTATGCCTGGACCTATAACAATTTATTTCTCTATCTTTTCTCTTTTTTATCTCTCTCCATCTCTTTCTCACTCTTTAGTCTTCCTCCCGCCACCCTCTCTCCCCCCCTCTCTTCTCTCTCTCATCCCTTAGTAGGCTGTAGGGTTAGGAGATCCAGCACTTTTCAATTGTTTAAGGGTGTTGTTATTAGCAAACCCTACTTCGCTGCTAGCAAACAAAAAAAAACCAGGTTTAGGTATTATTTTTTAGTTTTTCGGTTCTTAAAACCCGCTGCTAGCAAACCATCCTCCGTACTCCTCCCGAAGCCTGTCCCCTCTTCTCCCGAAACCTGCCCGCTCTTTGATGAGTCCCTATTTTATACCTTATTTTGGACTCATCTAGGCCTTTTTCCTCAACTTTGCACTATCTTTTAGCGCCATTAGTACTCCTTTTGGTTAGCTACGGCATTCCACGCCCTGTGCACCTTTTTATCCCATTTCTGTACTTGTGTGCATTTGCATTCTTGCTATGATTATTATTGTTTGCTGCGGCTGCCGCGATCGATGTCCCGTGCAGTTTTCCTGCAGGTTTGGGGATCGTGAGGACATTCGGGATAAGTGTTTTACTATTTTTGGCAAAGGAGTCAGTGGTCGCGCGTTTTTACCCACGCACGATCATCGACCTCCTGGCGCACGATCACTGATCGTGCGCAGCCCGGACTCGTGCGCCGCCGATCGTGCGCAGTCATACCCATTTTACAAAGTTCTGCCTGGCTATTTCCGCACGATCATCAGCATTGCCTCGCACGATCACTGATCGTGCGCTGCTGATCGTGCGCGACCATTGATTTTCTGATGCAGGTCTACAGGTAGCTCGCGCACGGGCGCTGACCTTGGTCGCGCACGACCACTGGTCGTGCGCCAGTGGTCGTGCTCCCTATTTATTCTGCAAGCTATAAAACGCCCTGTTCCACAAATTAGGGCAACAGACGTTGTTACGAAACCTCCGCCAGTCTGCCGTTTCGCCCTCCAGCAGTTCCATTCGCCTCCACCTTCATCCCTACCATCGGGAGGACCTTCTCCGGCGATTCCAAAGCATTCCGCATCCTCCGGTGATCCTCCCGGCCATTGAAGCATTCTTCTCCGAGCTTTCCACCAAGGAAGAAGACGAAGCATACCTAGAGAACGAAATTACAGGCCCTCGAGGTGACAGCTCGGTGGTACCGGAAGCCCTCCTCGGACTGCGCTTGGAATCGGATTGACAACCCGCACCTCCGGCCAACAACCGCTGTGGATCTTCAATCTCGTGGTTTTGCATTTTCTATCTTTTCTTGTTGCATGGAATGTTTATGCATGTAATGAACATCAATTTCTAGTGTTAATTTGATCGTTTGTGTTTCATCTTGCTTATGAGAATTATTCTTTGATGCGCCTCGCTCCATCTCGCTCCACTCCACATGTTCGTTTCACTCAATTTCACTCCGCACTAATCACCTCACTCGCTAGACTTCCGTCCACTCACCAACCGAAGTACGGCATCGCGGCCGCTACATCCGTCTCGCCTTGAGAAGCGGTGATTGCGACCCGCATAGTTTACATTAGTGTAATCGGTCGTAAGACCACCAACCAAAACCCCTTCTTTTTCTGTTTATTTCAATTAACTCTCATAACAATAGTTTTAGAGTCTAAATCGTTCGACGCTAATTGCATTCCTCAAGAGACCGACATCCGGGGATTTATTCCCAACTTTATTACTTGTGCGACCGGTACGCTTGCCGTATTTTACGCGCATCAAGTTTTTGGCGCCGTTGCCGGGGAATGCAACTGTTGAACGATTATGACTTCTGGAAGTATTGGTATAAGAGTTAGTGCTTTTTTATTTTTGTTTCTTTGTTTTGTTGCTTTAGTGGATGTAAGGACGTGCTGCAAGAGATCTCGTTACTTACGATCCTGAGATCGAGCGAACTCTTCGTGCGCAAAGGCGTGCCGCTGCTATCAATCCAATCACAATTGGAGATCAGTTGAACAATGACAACGGAGTTCGTGTTGGAGGGAACCTCCATGATTACTGGAACGGGGATGAGAATGAGGTGAATCCGCCGCATGTCCGAACCATGAGAGACTACACCACTCCCACTATAGGGAGCATTTACCCTGGGTTCGGACCGGCGATCGCAAACCAGCAGTTCGAGATCAAACCAGCAATTCTTAACATCATCCGGAACAATGCACAGTTCTCCGGAATGGCCACGGAGGATGCCCATCTTCACTTGGCAGACTTTTCGGAAATCTGCGCTAATTTCCGCTATGCTGGGATTCCTGATGATACGGTCAAGCTTCGTCTCTTCCCCTTCTCTCTACGTGACAAAGCCAAGTCATGGCTTCATGCCCTTCCTCCTGGAACTGCCACAACCTGGGAGGCTCTTACCACAAAGTTTCTAGCCAAATTCCATCCGGTCAACCGTATCATGAGCTTGAGACGGTCCATCGCTAATTTCAGGCAAAACGACCAAGAGAGCTTAGCGGAAGTTTGGGAGCGCTTCAATGAGTTGCTGCGGAAGTGCCCCAACCACGGATTCCAAACGTGGAGTCTCGTGGAAAGCTTCTACTTCTCCATCGAACCTCAACACCGCGCCATGATTGATGCCGCCTCTGGTGGAACAATTATGAACCTTGCTCCTGAGGATGCTTTGAGATTTTTGCAGGACACCGCCACGCACAGCGCCTTTTGGACCGCAGGAAGGAATACCCCCCGTGGGACAAGTGGAGTCTTTGCTGTGGAAGCATCAAGGCCCGCTGCTGCTGCTCCGGTGTTGGCCATTTCGTGTCAAGGATGCGGAGGAGCCGATCATCATTGCTTTGAGTGCCCTGGAGCGGAGGTAACGTATGACCCCGCCTTTTCCAATGAAACTGTTAATTTTATCGCGAATCAAAACAGGGGCGCGCCTTATGGAAATGCGTATAATCCGGGTGCGAAAAATCACCCGAACTTCTCGTGGAATCAAAACGTACCGGGCCAACGATGGCAACCGGGGAAGCATCAAAATGATGCCTCCGCCTCCGGAAGCCAACCGCGGCCGCCTCACCCGAATTACCCCCAAGGGCCCCCCGCCGTAAAAACCAATTCATTGGCTGAAATGTTTGAAAAATTTGTTGAAGTTTCCCAGACGAACATGACAAACCAAGCTGCTTCAATGCGTAAGCTTGAGGCACAGTTGGGCCAATTGGCTCAAATGCTCTCCGAGCGCACTCATGGTACTCTCCCAAGCAACACCGAAAAAAATCCCCACGAACAAGGGAAAAGCCTTGGGGAGGAAAGGCTGGGGAATTACAACGAGCTCGTGATTAGCTGTATGATCAACAATGTTGAAACCATTGCTTTATGTGATTCCGGAGCATCTAGCAACATCCTCACTCTGCAGGATGTCGCGAAGATGCAATTGCAAATAAACACCGAAGACCGGAAATCACTTATTTTAGCTAATGGAAATGTGGTTGATACTGAAGGTGGTATGAGGTAAGTTGAGATCGAGGTTAACGACAAACATTTTACCACTGATTTTCAGGTCATGGGACCAAAAGAAAATGACTCCATTCCGATACTTGGTGTCCCATTCCTGACGGCCAGTGGCGCATCCCTGGATTTTTCCAAAGGATGCGTCACCTGGCCGGCCGATGATTTCGCCCTCGATGAGACTTCCGTACACCCCTCTCCTGTTCAAAACGACGTTTTTCTGAGTAGTGCAGATTTCAAGGAAGATTCTGGAATCCAAGCTTTGAAGGCAACCCTTACGGATGAGAAAACAAAGGGAGGATTGACCGAGACGACTGATGAGAAGAATGGCTTATTGACCACGAAGATGTTCGAGTGCACCAAAGACACGGCGACCGTGCCATTTCCCTCCGATGCTATTGTTGAGCATGACATTCCTAGTTCCATGCGGGAGAAATCCCTAGACATTTATTCTTGTAATAATATTCATGACTGTGCTAAGCGTTCTGTCGCTTGGGCTGATCCGATCGCCATCGCGGTGCCGAAAATGACGCCATCGATCATAAAATCTGGGAAAACTGTGGAATCCACTCCTTGGAAGTCTCCATCGGTTGAGAAGCTGAAGGAGGCCAAGCGCTTGCGCGATAAGCGTTATTCTTCCTTCCGGCGCGAAGATACGCACCATCTGAGCAAGGGGAAATCCCCTTCTCAAGATGCTATGAAAAATTCTGCTTCTCCTTTGCTCTCCACCGGAAAGACTTACCACAAATCGGCATATAGCTGATTGCTTCTTTGCCGCTCTGCCTCGCTTTTCCTGCTTATTTTCCTAGTTGCTTTGGGACCTTATTTCGCTCTCTATTTCGTAGCTTTTATTTTGCTGCAAAAACATTATATACAACTACTAATACAGGTATTTGGTCCACCTTAAGGACGGTAAACAAAAGGGCTATTCGGGAGACAACCCAAGCTTGGATCTTTTGGTCCCCTCGTTTATGCTTTTTATTTTATGTTTTCTATTTTTTGTATTTTCTGTTGTTCGGCCTAATTCGCAGGTTCAGCTTATCTTTTGTGCGAAGCAGCAACTCCCGTGAATCATCACGCAATCTTCTGGCATGCTCCCCTCTTTGGAGCATAGGTACTCTCTCTTGCTTCAGATTTCATTCCTTGGTTGAATGTCTATTTTACTTGCTTATTTTTTCATTCAAGTCTAGGGGGAAGAGCCGCTTGTGCACTCCACGAGCACATTTAATTTCGCATGCCAGTAGTTTTCCTTCTTGCTTCATTGTTTTAGACTCCTGCTGCACACACTTTGGCACCCACATGAGCGCGCACTTGACCACGCGTGCGGCTGGAGTTGATGTATTATTTCGTGTAAACATTAAGATGGTGGTGCTGACGTAGGATTTTGATTTAGAGTAGTTCGAAACTCGTGCAGTGCTCCTAATCGATTGCTCACGTTGTGTAGAAATTCTATAGATTTAGTTTTTCTTTATGCTTACAATTTATATTTTTTGCACTCGTAAATACTGTCTGTCCTACGCAAATCTATGAATCCGGAGTAATCACTCGGTAGTGTAGGAATGTGTGTAGGCGTCGCTAGCTTTCTATTGCTCGAGTCGGGAGGACGGATCACTTTTCTCGGTGACTAAGAACTTGCCCCAAGATACTTTCAAAGCATTGGTGCACGGTTAGTCGAGCGTGAGCGTGACGTAGGCCATCACTTTGGCCCGGTTGAGCCTTGCACCCGTCCTAACATAGCCCTCGCTAGCCCCGTTGAGCCTACCTTCCTTTTGTTTCAGCTCCACACTCAATTCACCAATGCCTCAAGCCAATCCTAGTCGCACACCCGCGTCGAGCTCTAGTTCCAAGCATTTTCTCGTTGGGTTGTTGATGTGGGAAGTGGTTTTGTGAAAAATGTGGATTTGCCATCTTGTTATATTTGCTGAAATTCAAGAATTTGAAAAGGAAAAATTTATAAAAGCAAAAATTGTGAAAAAGAAACGAAAAAGAGAAAATAAAAAGTATAAATGAAAATCTGTTTTTGAGAAATCTATTTTGGGGTAGGCGGTGCACACACCCATGTTGTAAAAACCAGGTCTGGGGGTGTGGTGCACTCGCATTCATTTTGCTAGTGGGAAATCTGTAATTGTGCGAGCTCCGTTGGGTTGTGCGTAGCCTTCGTTTTCATCTTTTTAATCCATACCTACGTCTACACCCAAGCCCCAACTCTTCACCTAAAGTCCTACTAATTTATGCTCGAGTCGAACTAGCATCGTGGAGAAAGTGTGAACGGGCAAGCATATGGTCCCCGACATTGGTGGATTCCTTTGGAGGTGATCACGAGCCCCGCTCTTTGGCAATGCTCCACCATCCGACTTGCCTATTTTCTTCCTACAAATGACCGCGCGATTCTCCGGAAATTCAACCTTTGAGTAGTGATAGTATTTATTTACGTTTATCGAAAATTATAAATTGCATAGCATGATTAAAAACTCCTATTATATTTTCTATGCACTTATGTTTCTCGATTTCTCGTCCTACTGTATTTTGAAATTACTATGTCAGCTAGCCATTTTTGACTCCACAAGGTGATTATTTTCCCGGGACGTGCAAATGGTTAAGTCTGGGGGTGTGATGAGTCCCTATTTTATACCTTATTTTGGACTCATCTAGGCCTTTTTCCTCAGCTTTGCACTATCTTTTAGCGTCATTAGTACTCCTTTTGGTTAGCTACGGCATTCCACGCCCTGTGCACCTTTTTAGCCCATTTCTGTGCTTGTGTGCATTTGCATTCTTGCTATGATTATTATTGTTTGCTGCGGCTGCCGCGATCGATGTCCCGTGCAGTTTTCCTGCAGGTTTGGGGATCGTGAGGGCATTCGGGATAAGTGTTTTACTATTTTTGGCAAAGGAGTCAGTGGTCGTGCGTTTTTACCCACGCACGATCATCGACCTCCTGGCGCACGATCACTGATCGTGCGCAGCCCGGACTCATTTGTGAAATCTCTGTCTTGAACCTTCAGCACGATCACTTGCCATACCGCGCACGACCACTACTCGTGCGCCGCCGATCGTGCGCAGTCATACCCATTTTACAAAGTTCTGCCTCGCTATTTCCGCACGATCATCAACATTGCCTCGCACGATCACTGATCGTGCGCTGCTGATCGTGCGCGACCATTGATTTTCTGATGCAGGTCTACAGGTAGCTCGCGCACGGGCGTTGACCTTGGTCGCGCACGACCACTGGTCGTGCGCCAGTGGTCGTGCTCCCTATTTATTCTGCAAGCTATAAAACGCCCTGTTCCGCAAATTAGGGCAACGGACGTTGTTACGAAACCTCCGCCAGTCTGTCGTTTCGCCCTCCAGCAGTTCCATTCGCCTCCACCTTCATCCCTTCCATCAGGAGGACCTTCTCCGGCGATTCCAAAGCATTCCGCATCCTCCGGTGATCCTCCCGGCCATTGAAGCATTCTTCTCCGAGCTTTCCACCAAGGAAGAAGACGAAGCATACCTAGAGAATGGAATTACAGGCCCTCGAGGTGACAGCTCGGTGGTACCGGAAGCCCTCCTCGGACTGCGCTTGGAATCGGATTGACAACCCGCACCTCCGGCCAACAACCGCGGTGGATCTTCAATCTCGTGGTTTTGCATTTTCTATCTTTTCTTGTTGCATGGAATGTTTATGCATGTAATGAACATCAATTTCTAGTGTTAATTTGATCGTTTGTGTTTCATCTTGCTTATGAGAATTATTCTTTGATGCGCCTCGCTCCATCTCGCTCCACTCCACATGTTCGTTTCACTCAATTTCACTCCGCACTAATCACCTCACTCGCTAGACTTCCGTCCACTCACCAACCGAAGTACGGCATCGCGGCCGCTACATCCATCTCGCCTTGAGAAGCGGTGATTGCGACCCACATAGTTTACATTAGTGTAATCGGTCGTAAGACCACCAACCAAAACCCCTTCTTTTTCTATTTATTTCAATTAACTCTCATAACAATAGTTTTAGAGTCTAAATCGTTCGACGCTAATTGCATTCCTCAAGAGACCGACATCCGGGGATTTATTCCCAACTTTATTACTTGTGCGACCGGTACGCTTGCCGTATTTTACGCGCATCAAGTTTTTGGCGCCGTTGCCGGGGAATGCAACTGTTGAACGATTATGACTTCTGGAAGTATTGGTATAAGAGTTAGTGCTTTTTTATTTTTGTTTCTTTGTTTTGTTGCTTCAGTGGATGTAGGGACGTGCTGCAAGAGATCTCGTTACTTACGATCTTGAGATCGAGCGAACTCTTCGTGCACAAAGGCGTGCCGCTGCTATCAATCCAATCACAATGGGAGATCAGTTGAACAATGACAACGGAGTTCGTGTTGGAGGGAACCTCCATGATTACTGGAACGGGGATGAGAATGAGGTGAATCCGCCGCATGTCCGAACCATGAGAGACTACACCACTCCCACTATTGGGAGCATTTACCCTGGGTTCGGACCGGCGATCGCAAACCAGTAGTTCGAGATCAAACCAGCAATTCTTAACATCATCCGGAACAACGCACAGTTCTCCGGAATGGCCACGGAGGATGCCCATCTTCACTTGGCAGACTTTTCGGAAATCTGCGCTAATTTCCGCTATGCTGGGATTCCTGATGATACGGTCAAGCTTCGTCTCTTCCCCTTCTCTCTACGTGACAAAGCCAAGTCATGGCTTCATGCCCTTCCTCCTGGAACTGCCACAACCTGGGAGGCTCTTACCACAAAGTTTCTAGCCAAATTCCATCCGGTCAACCGTATCATGAGCTTGAGACGGTCCATCGCTAATTTCAGGCAAAACGACCAAGAGAGCTTAGCGGAAGTTTGGGAGCGCTTCAATGAGTTGCTGCGGAAGTGCCCCAACCACGGATTCCAAACGTGGAGTCTCGTGGAAAGCTTCTACTTCTCCATCGAACCTCAACACCGCGCCATGATTGATGCCGCCTCTGGTGGAACAATTATGAACCTTGCTCCTGAGGATGCTTTGAGATTTTTGCAGGACACCGCCACGCACAGCGCCTTTTGGACCGCAGGAAGGAATACCCCCCGTGGGACAAGTGGAGTCTTTGCTGTGGAAGCATCAAGGCCCGCTGCTGCTGCTCCGGTGTTGGCCATTTCGTGTCAAGGATGCGGAGGAGCCGATCATCATTGCTTTGAGTGCCCTGGAGCGGAGGTAACGTATGACCCCGCCTTTTCCAATGAAACTGTTAATTTTATCGCGAATCAAAACAGGGGCGCGCCTTATGGAAATGCGTATAATCCGGGTGCGAAAAATCACCCGAACTTCTCGTGGAATCAAAACGTACCGGGCCAACGATGGCAACCGGGGAAGCATCAAAATGATGCCTCCGCCTCCGGAAGCCAACCGCGGCCGCCTCACCCGAATTACCCCCAAGGGCCCCCCGCCGTAAAAACCAATTCATTGGCTGAAATGTTTGAAAAATTTGTTGAAGTTTCCCAGACGAACATGACAAACCAAGCTGCTTCAATGCGTAAGCTTGAGGCACAGTTGGGCCAATTGGCTCAAATGCTCTCCGAGCGCACTCATGGTACTCTCCCAAGCAACACCGAAAAAAATCCCCACGAACAAGGGAAAAGCCTTGGGGAGGAAAGGCTGGGGAATTACAACGAGCTCGTGATTAGCTGTATGATCAACAATGTTGAAACCATTGCTTTATGTGATTCCGGAGCATCTAGCAACATCCTCACTCTGCAGGATGTCGCGAAGATGCAATTGCAAATAAACACCGAAGACCGGAAATCACTTATTTTAGCTAATGGAAATGTGGTTGATACTGAAGGTGGTATGAGGGAAGTTGAGATCGAGGTTAACGGCAAACATTTTACCACTGATTTTCAGGTCATGGGACCAAAAGAAAATGACTCCATTCCGATACTTGGTGTCCCATTCCTGACGGCCAGTGGCGCATCCCTGGATTTTTCCAAAGGACGCGTCACCTGGCCGGCCGATGATTTCTCCCTCGATGATACTTCCGTACACCCCTCTCCTGTTCAAAACGACGTTTTTCTGAGTAGTGCAGATTTCAAGGAAGATTCTGGAATCCAAGCTTTGAAGGCAACCCTTACGGATGAGAAAACAAAGGGAGGATTGACCGAGACGACTGATGAGAAGAATGACTTATTGACCACGAAGATGTTCGAGTGCACCAAAGACACGGCGACCGTGCCATTTCCCTCCGATGCTGTTGTTGAGCATGACATTCCTAGTTCCATGCGGGAGAAATCCCTAGACATTTATTCTTGTAATAATATTCATGACTGTGCTAAGCGTTCTGTCGCTTGGGCTGATCCGATCGCCATCGCGGTGCCGGAAATGACGCCATCGATCATAAAATCTGGGAAAACTATGGAATCCACTCCTTGGAAGTCTCCATCGGTTGAGAAGCTGAAGGAGGCCAAGCGCTTGCGCGATAAGCGTTATTCTTCCTTCCGGCGCGAAGATACGCACCATCTGAGCAAGGGGAAATCCCCTTCTCAAGATGCTATGAAAAATTCTGCTTCTCCTTTGCTCTCCACCGGAAAGACTTACCACAAATCGGCATATAGCTGATTGCTTCTTTGCCGCTCTGCCTCGCTTTTCCTGCTTATTTTCCTAGTTGCTTTGGGACCTTATTTCGCTCTCTATTTCGTAGCTTTTATTTTGCTGCAAAAACATTATATACAACTGCTAATACAGGTATTTGGTCCACCTTAAGGACGGTAAACAAAAGGGCTATTCGGGAGACAACCCAAGCTTGGATCTTTTGGTCCCCTCGTTTATGCTTTTTATTTTATGTTTTCTATTTTTTGTATTTTCTGTTGTTCGGCCTAATTCGCAGGTTCAGCTTATCTTTTGTGCGAAGCAGCAACTCCCGCGAATCATCACGCAATCTTCTGGCATGCTCCCCTCTTTGGAGCATAGGTACTCTCTCTCGCTTCAGATTTCATTCCTTGGTTGAATGTCTATTTTACTTGCTTATGTTTTCATTCAAGTCTGGGGGGAAGAGCCGCTTGTGCACTCCACGAGCACATTTAATTTCGCATGCCAGTAGTTTTCCTTCTTGCTTCATTGTTTTAGACTCCTGCTGCACACACTTTGGCACCCACATTAGCGCGCACTTGACCACGCGTGCGGCTGGAGTTGATGTATTATTTCGTGTAAACTTTAAGATGGTGGTGCTGACGTAGGATTTTGATTTAGAGTAGTTCGAAACTCGTGCAGTGCTCCTAATCGATTGCTCACGTTGTGTAGAAATTGTATAGATTTAGTTTTTCTTTATGCTTACAATTTATATTTTTTTGCACTCGTAAATACTGTCTGCCCTACGCAAATCTATGAATCCGGAGTAATCACTCGGTAGTGTAGGAATGTGTGTAGGCGTCGCTAGCTTTGTATTGCTCGAGTCGGGAGGACGGATCACTTTTCTCGGTGACTAAGAACTTGCCCCAAGATACTTTCGAAGCATTGGTGCACGGTTAGTCGAGCGTGAGCGTGACGTAGGCCATCACTTTGGCCCGGTTGAGCCTTGCACCCGTCCTAACATAGCCCTCGCTAGCCCCGTTGAGCCTACCTTCCTTTTGTTTCAGCTCCACACTCAATTCACCAATGCCTCAAGCCAATCCTAGTCGCACACCCGCGTCGAGCTCTAGTTCCAAGCATTTTCTCGTTGGGTTGTTGATGTGGGAAGTGGTTTTGTGAAAAATGTAGATTTGCCATCTTGTTATATTTGCTGAAATTCAAGAATTTGAAAAAGAAAAATTTATAAAAGCAAAAATTGTGAAAAAGAAAGGAAAAAGAGAAAATAAAAAGTATAAATGAAAATCTGTTTTTGAGAAATCTGTTTTGGGGTAGGCGGTGCACACACCCATATTGTAAAAACCAGGTCTGGGGGTGTGGTGCACTCGCATTCATTTTGCTAGTGGGAAATCTGTAATTGTGCGAGCTCCGTTGGGTTGTGCGTAGCCTTCGTTTTCATCTTTTTCATCCATACCTACGTCTACACCCAAGCCCCAACTCTTCACCTAAAGTCCTACTAATTTATGCTCGAGTCGAACTAGCATCGTGGAGAAAGTGTGAACGGGCAAGCATATGGTCCCCGACATTGGTGGATTCCTTTGGAGGTGATCACGAGCCCCGCTCTTTGGCAATGCTCCACCATCCGACTTGCCTATTTTCTTCCTACAAATGACCGCGCGATTCTCTGGAAATTCAACCTTTGAGTAGTGACAGTATTTATTTACGTTTATCGAAAATTATAAATTGCATAGCATGATTAAAAACTCCTATTATATTTTCTATGCACTTATGTTTCTCGATTTCTCGTCCTACTGTATTTTGAAATTACTATGTCAGCTAGCCATTTTTGAGTCCACAAGGTGATTATTTTCCCGGGACGTGCAAATGGTTAAGTCTGGGGGTGTGATGAGTCCCTATTTTATACCTTATTTTGGACTCATCTAGGCCTTTTTCCTCAGTTTTGCACTATCTTTTAGCGTCATTAGTACTCCTTTTGGTTAGCTACGGCATTCCACGCCCTGTGCACCTTTTTAGCCCATTTCTGTGCTTGTGTGCATTTGCATTCTTGCTATGATTATTATTGTTTGCTGCGGCTGCCGCGATCGATGTCCCGTGCAGTTTTCCTGCAGGTTTGGGGATCGTGAGGGCATTCGGGATAGGTGTTTTACTATTTTTGGCAAAGGAGTCAGTGGTCGTGCGTTTTTACCTACGCACGACCATCGACCTCCTGGCGCACGATCACTGATCGTGCGCAGCCCGGACTCATTTGTGAAATCTCTCTCTTGAACCTTCAGCACGATCACTTGTCATACCGCGCACGACCACTGCTCGTGCGCCGCCGATCGTGCGCAGTCATACCCATTTTACAAAGTTCTGTCTGGCTATTTCCGCACGATCATCAGCATTGCCTCGCACGATCACTGATCGTGCGCTGCTGATCGTGCGCGACCATTGATTTTCTGATGCAGGTCTACAGGCTGCATGCGCACGGGCGCTGACCTTGGTCGGGCACGACCACTGGTCGTGCGCCAGTGGTCGTGCGCCCTATTTATTCTGCAAGCTATAAAACGCCCTGTTCCGCGAATTAGGGCAACGGACGTTGTTATGAAACCTCCGCCAGTCAACCGTTTCGCCCTCCAGCAGTTCCATTCGCCTCCACCTTCATCCCTTCCATCGGGAGGACCTTCTCCGGCGATTCCAAAGCATTCCGCATCCTCCGGTGATCCTCCCGGCCATTGAAGCTTTCTTCTCCGAGCTTTCCACCAAGGAAGAAGACGAAGCATACCTAGAGAACGGAATTACAGGCCCTCGAGGTGACAGCTCGGTGGTACCGGAAGCCCTCCTCGGACTGCGCTTGGAAGCGGATTGACAACCCGCACCTCCGGCCAACAACCGCGGTGGATCTTCAATCTCGTGGTTTTGCATTTTCTATCTTTTCTTGTTGCATGGAATGTTTATGCATGTAATGAACATCAATTTCTAGTGTTAATTTGATCGTTTGTGTTTCATCTTGCTTATGAGAATTATTCTTTGATGCGCCTCGCTCCATCTCGCTCCACTCCACATGTTCGTTTCACTCAATTTCACTCCGCACTAATCACCTCACTCGCTAGACTTCCGTCCACTCACCAACCGAAGTACGGCATCGCGGCCGCTACATCCATCTCGCCTTGAGAAGCGGTGATTGCGACCCGCATAGTTTACATTAGTGTAATCGGTCGTAAGACCACCAACCAAAGCCCCTTCTTTTTCTGTTTATTTCAATTAACTCTCATAACAATAGTTTTAGAGTCTAAATCGTTCGACGCTAATTGCATTCCTCAAGAGACCGACATCCGGGGATTTATTCCCAACTTTATTACTTGTGCGACCGGTACGCTTGCCGTATTTTACGCGCATCACTCTTCCTCTCCCGATAGGGTTTTGCCGGGGCGACGCGGCGAGGGCTCAACTGCAGCGAGGGATCGACGACATCTCCGCTGGTTCCGCCTACTTTGTCGCTTCCGTTGTCATTGTTGCCATCTTTGTCGCACAAACTCACATCCCTAGCCATCGATCGACGCTTGCACCTTCGCCCGTGGGAAGAAATCCACCGTGGGAAGCCTGGGCTCCCAGAAGCACCCACAATTTCTACCCAGGAAAGAGGATTTAGGTAACACTCTAAAACCTCACTCTACTTATCCATCTCCCTTGATTTGATGCATAATGTTTGTAAACAATCCCGAACTTCCCTACTGTGTTTTTACCAATTTAATTCATAGAAATTGTTTTGTATGATAAGGAAATTTTTCATATAGGGCTTGGCTTTTGTATTATATTGTTGTCTCGTCCTTGTTACTTTAAGTGTCGATGCAAAAAAATGTTGATTAGGATTTGTGTGGATAAGTTTTGTACCATGTAATCAGGCACTTTGGTTGAAGTTGTATCCTTCATTTCCATTGAAAATGAATCTTAAGGAATGTTATCATTTCTGTCTCTCTTATTAGCAATTTCTAATTAGCCATGGTGAACAGAGTATTCTCTTTATGTATAAACGGAACTACTGTAGTTTTCTAACAACAACAACACTCAAGCCTTTATCCCACTATAGTGGGGTCAGCTATATGGATCCTTTGTCGCCATTGTGCTTATAGTGTTTGATGAAATGCCTCAGTGAGAGTGTTTTTCTCTGGATTGCGCTTGGAGGGGCACTTTGAAGTCTTCCACAAATCGCAGAAGTTATAACAATGGAGATTGTTGTTTGTAATCCATCGACTGAAAGGTATACTTTGAATTCATGTCTAATAATAGTCTACTATAGATATTTTGTCGATAATTTTTTTTGACTTGTGTATTCTATTGATTTCATTTTTGAGTAGTACATCGGATGTGAATGTTGAAGTTGGTATTCATTTAGAAACAAAGCATCAATTTCCATCTCGGGAAGTGTTGATCGATTGGGCTCGTAATGTTGGGAAATCTTGTAGTTTTGCTATCACAGTCAAAGGTTCTGATAAATTAGAAGGCGGTAGAACACGACCACATGTAATTCTTGGGTGTGATAGAGGTGGATTTTACCGCGAGAAGCAGTGTAAAAAGGGGTGGACCAAAAATTTTTTAAGAAAATCTACTAGTAAACGTTGCGGTTGTCCATTTACCTTGATTGAAAAAAAGAATGCCTTCTCGAATGAATGAACATTAGAAGTGAAATGTGGGACACATATCATCAAATGGTTCATTTGGAAGCACATGCAACATTTGGAAGATTGGATTGTCTTGAGAAGAACATAGTTCACGATATGTATGCCTCGAACGTTAAGCCTCGGTGTATATTATCGATATTAAAAAGGAGGAATTCAGCGAATCATTCGGTCATGCACACTATTTATAATGAGAGATATAAGTTGCAAACAAAAGATCTTAATGGAGCCGCACCTATACAATACCTATACAAATGTTTAACGGACAGCGGCTATTTGAGCTTTAATCGTGTTATGGAAGGGAAGAAAAATTTGATTAGCATATTCTTTGCTCATCCAGTTGTTATTAAACTAAGTAAAATATTTCTGTCCGTGTTTTTAATGGATTGTACCTACAAGACAAATAGATATCGGTTGTCATTGCTTTCTATAGTCGGTGTTACGTCAACTCGACTCACTTTTTTCTCTGCATTTGCTTTTTTGTCTGATGAATACGAGTCCAGTTACAGATGGGCCTTAGAGCACTTCAAATCTATTTTGGATGCAACTTCATTGCCTAATGTAATCGTCACAGATAGAGACTTGACATTGATGAATGTTTTAAAACATACCTTTCCGAATGTCAAACATATCTTATGTAAGGTACATGTACACATAAATATTTTATCGAACTGCAAGAAGTATTTCAAAGATGGGAAGGAGTTCGAGATCTTTTTTGGTGATTGGCAACGTCTAGTGGACGCAAGAAATTAGAATGAGTTTAATATGAGGTACAATTATATTTTGAGTGTTTATTCCATTGCAATGTAAGATTATTTTCAAATTACTTTCAATTTCTTTAAGTATGATCATTTTCCTCCTAATTGTTTTATGGATTTATTCCCTCAAGACAAAAGATTGTGCATGCCTTGTTGATTTTGAAAATGTTGCCTCTTTGACCTTTTTTTGCTAAGGTACAACATTTTCTTGTTCAGTTTTTATAAATTCTTGAACTATTATAAAATTATATAAATTTTACGTTCTAATTTTTTGAATATTCTTGTTCATGCTATGTAGCTGCAGGAAGATATGAAGATGATGCGACCATATATTCTAATAATAGGTGTTCTTTTTTTTGGGGGAGGGGGGAAAGCAATTTTTGGAAAATGATCATGCTATGAAGCTGTAGGAATATACTTTTATTGTATTACTTTTGATTATCCGGACTATATTTTCATGAGACTGTTTTGGTCTTTCTAATATACCATCAGAATATGCAAGAGGTTATTTAAGAATGAATGAATGGATGCAACTTAGTTTATGATTTTTTTTAATTTTTTAGATGGTTTGCTAATAACAAATTGGTTTTCAAATAGCCATTTTCTAATATAATGGTTTGCTAGTAGTAATGGTTTGCTAGCAGCGAAAATAGATTTGCTAATAACAACACCCTTGTTTAATCATAAAAAATCCAACGATGGCAGTTTTATGAAGCGAGATCCAACGACCAACCTCTCACCTTTGTCACATTTAACAATTTCCTTATAGTAGTGTTATATCAGATAAATGTTTATATGTAACACGTATATAACATTTATCCGCGCTCATGTTTGTACTTGACAACAGGGCGGTCGACGGCTGCAGGCTCGCCGGCCACGGGCCCCCTAGGCTTGTCGTTGTGGATGCCTACGAGCCCAGGGCGGCCGGCGAGGCCGCAGGCACCGGCCGCCCCTCTGTTAAAAAAAAAATTCCAGGTGGGCGGCCGTCGGCTGCGGGCTCGTCGGCCGCCCTGGGCTCGTCGGCATTGATGCCGACGAGCCCAGCGCGGTCGGCCGCCCATATGGCCCGCTCCCGGATGGCCCCGCCCGCCACTTGCGGTACATTAATTTTTAAAAATTTTAAAATATTAAATTCATATATTTTTTATTATAAAATATGATTTATAATATGATTTATTTATTTTAATATAATTTAATTAATTATTAGTTTCTAAAACACCAAATTTTTTTAAAAAAATAACCGCGGGTGGCCGCTCCGCGGCCGTTGAATGCCTACGCCGCAGCCGGCCGGCCCTGCGCCCACCGACGAGTTCCCCGGGGCTGGGCGAACTCGTCGGGGGCTGTCTGGCGGTGAGTGGGCAGGGCCACTGCCGACAGTGGCCCTGCCCATTCAACAGCGAACAACTCCCGACGAGTTCGGCCGGCCCTGGAGAACTCACCGGAGGTCTCTGGTCAGCCTGTCGGCGGAGGAGGCATAGACAAATTATGCATTGAGTTTTGGAGAAATGGGGTGTCTGGTTGTTTACCGGATGGAGGATTTGGGATTGCCAGTATCGTTATTAGCAGACCGTCCAAAATAAGATCCTATGGCTGTGATGTATTCCGTTAATCTTGCTATTGAATTGAGGATTGAGATTGGATAAATATGACATCTTGTCCTCTAATGATCCTCTCTCTCTATATATATATATAATGTATATACGTGGCGCGCAGATATACCCTATATCCGCGCGTCGAGCGTATTTATCAATTCACTGCAGACATTTCGCAAGGAGGCTCCGTCGTGAGGAATTTCTCCATTTGACATCGTCATTCAGGTCCTCTTACAAGAACGCTGCCATCGCATGCCCTTTTCCCTTTCTACTCGATGCCATGAGGCCCTTTTCCCTTGGCACTCATCATCACTAGGGTGTCAGGTGATTAACACTTCTTCTTTTGTTTTTTTCGGTTGATTTTCTGCCACAGGACCATTAATGTATCTGATCACTCGCCGTCGTTAGGGTATCAGGTGATTAGCTCATCTTCTTTCGATTTTTTCAGTTGATTTTCTGCCACAAGCCATTAATATATCAAATCACTCGTCATCGTTAGGGTATCAGTTGATTAGCTCTTCTTCTTTCGATTTTTCCTGTTGATTTTCTGCGACATGGCCATTAATGTATTGGATCACTCACCGATGTTAGGGTATCAAGTGATTAGTTATTCTTCTTTTGATTTTTTCAGTTAATTTTCTACCACACAAATGTACAACCTCATATCCGTCGAGTGGGATCGGCAGGAGCCAGACCGGCCAAGTCCAGCCCAAGACCCAGGCGAGCCGGTCCCCTGGAGTTGAGTCCACTCAGCGCCCCCAGCCTAGGCGTCGAGTGAGCTCGCGAGGCGAGAGTCGCGAGCTTACTCAACGCCTCCAGCCTAGGCATCCTCGCGAGCTCACTCAACGCCTTCAGCCTAGGCGTCGAGTGAGGCCGGATCACTCAATGCCTTCCGCCTCGGCGTTGAGTGAGGTGAGCTCTATCAAAGCTTTTCATTCTTGACGTTGAATGACATCTCGACATCCGTCGGCTCGCCCAGGTGGGATGGAGTAGAGCAGTCGGCAACTGAGGCAGCAGGTCGACCAGAGCTTAGCAGTCCGGATTGCCTAAGTGGGGAAGGTCGTTTGAGGGGCGAGTGGAGCAGATCGGCTCGCATGCGTCCTACGGAGGTCGACAGGTAGCAGGCAAGTACGGCTAGCCGGGCCCATACTCGCCAAAGGCAGGGAGGAAGCGGCAAGTTCCAGCTCTGTCGAACAGTCGCCGCCCTGGGCGAGTAGAGGTTTTAAGGGACCACTCACCATGTAACATCCCAATTCTCGCTAGGCCCCTCGTGCACGCTTTTGAGTCAGGAGAAACGATTTGATCTCAGGGAGTGCTGGTAGTTAGGCTTACACTTGTGTAAGGGAAGAGAAGTCTGTCCAGAAAAGGACACGGGTAGTGACACGGGCGTGTCCCTATCCGTGTGGTGCTCTGGTAAATTTGAGCTATGCACTGTATCAAAAGAATGAAGTAATGAGGGAAGGTCAACTGTGGGATTAATGAAGAAATCGCCAACAGTGATTATTGCTGTATCAACTGACTTTTCTTCTAAATAAATCATTTCAGTATCATCATCAAGAATTCCAACTATTTCTGCTGCTAGAATTGTTATTGCTTCTATTGTTACTACTGTTGCTACTGTTGTTACTTGAGGAGCTTCTTCATTAGACATCTCCCCCTACCTGGATTCAGAGATTCCTGAACCCAGGCCACCAGAAGAAGGGACAGAAGAGGAGGAAGCCAGCTGAGCAGTTAGAAGAGAAATAGAAGCAGTAAGATGGGCAATAGCCTCATCTATGAGCTTCTGCAGAGTGGGTGAAATGAATTTGAGAAGATCATTGGCAATGTCAGATAAGTCTAGATATAGTGGATCAGGAGTAGAGGGGGTATAGGTAGATCTGTGATCATAGTTGGAACAGATGGAGGATTCTTGAGGGAGGTCTGAATGTAGGAAAGTTGGGAATATTGGTGGAATATGTGTTGGAGGGATGACATCAGAAAGTTTATTTGGAATTTTTTCCTGAACTGGTGAATCTGGATGAGTATAAGTGGATGGAATGTCATCAAGATGTGGTGGAAGAGGTGATTGAGGAGGTGATGGAGTATCCTCAGGAATGTGGATTGGTGATTGTGGTTGAGAAGGTGAGGCAGGAGATGGTGAGGTAGGAGGGATGGAAGTAGATGGTGTGTCTATAATGACTGTGGATGGTTGTTGAAGAGGAGTAGATGGTATATGAGCAGGAGAGGGAAGAGGAGTAGGAGCTTCTTTAGGGTTTTGGAGAGTGGTTGTTTCAGCCCTGGTGTCCTCTGAAGCTATCCTTGAAGAGGAAGCCCTGGAGGGCTTTAGGATAACCCTATCCCATCTGCCAAAGAGGACAAAGGTAAGCCTCTTAGAGGCATTGATAAAAATGGTCTGGGAGACCAATAGTTCTGGAACCTTTGCCTGGAGAAAGATTCCCATAACTCTACCAAAACTTACATCCTTCTTACTTATTTTCCTCTTAATCAAATCAAATACAATTCCACCCCAGTTCACTGATTTCTTGTTTACAAAAGCACTCATCAAGTTAAACTGATGTCTCGTAATACGGTCATGGGCAAAGTGTTTGCCTAATAACACTTTACCTACCACATCTTCCAAGAACTTGTATTCAACATTCAAGTTCTTTTTCAGCAATTTATTAGGGTTTCCTTGGGAGTGACCCATGATAACTAGCATTGTTGAAACCGGAAACCGGCCTCTGTGGAGTTAGACCCTTGGGGAAGGGGTGATCTCGCACTTACTTCGCTCCTGCAAGAAAAATGACAAGGGGGAGAAGAACAAGGGACAAGACCAAGGGCCCGGCACGGAGGTCCCACCACACACCCGGAAGATCTTAGAGTGCTTCCCCTCCTTAACCAATTGCCGGGCTAAGGTACCTCAGAAAGCGCTATAAGCTTTGAGAACTCCTAAGCGTGCGTTCTGAAGTACCCCTTGGGTCCTATTTATAGATTACCTCGGATGGTCTGCGAATAACCCGCCTCTGGTGGTCTGAATTTACTGAAGAGCCCCTCGGATTGGCCTGCCAACAGCCAAACCCCGCTGTTCTGGCTGGTTATACGCACCTCTTGCCGGGTCACCTCCCGTCATTTGGGGGGAGGTGGGCAGCAGCCGATCCACCTGAGAGAGGCGGCTGGGGCCGGCTCGCCTAGGAGAGGCGAGTGGAGGCTGGCTCGCCTGAGAGAGGCGGCTGGGGCCGGCTAGCCTAGGAGAGGCGGCTGGGGCCGGCTCGCCTAGGAGAGGCGAGCGGAGGCTGGCTCGCCCGAGAGAGGCGGCTGGAGCCCGGCCCTCCTAGGAGAGGCGAGCGAGGTCTGGCCCGCTTGAGAGGGCGGCTGGGGCCCAGCCCGCCTGCTTGCTTGGGCTCCCTCGGCGGACACGGGGTTGTACAAGCATGTCCTCAAACTCATTGCTAGATAATTCAAAATCATCTTCCCCATTTATAAAACCCAAATCTTCTGTTAGAATATCAGGGGTAAGAGAAACCTGATGACCAGAGATTGATCTAGAGATGGAGGTTTGTTCTAGAAAGGTTGCTGTGAATACTCATTCTTTGATTTCCTGCACTGGAAGCTTGATCCTTAGGGTCATAAACTTTCTCAACTGAGGAGCCTCAAATAGCTGAAGGATGTCTTTGAAGATTTGATCAGAATGGTTGAAAGAGTCGATGCCAATGTCAAATCCTGCATCAAACTTCATTCCAGAGAGGGTCGCCGCTGAAATCGCCATGCCTGTAAAAACAAGAGATCAAGTGCAAAAAAACTAGAAAGCGCGGGATGGAGTTCGATGAAAACCTAATTATAGGTTTTAGAAGTCGAAACGGTGAACTCTGCCCGACGCAAAAGAAAAGCTTCGAACTCAGGTCGACGAAAAATTTCATGAAGAAATAAAAGCGTCGATCTCAGTTTGGAGAGGGGGAAAATAGTTCGTCGTTCTCCGGTCGCCGAAAATTTTTTTTGAAGCAAAATCATCGATATCCATTCGACGAAAATGTTTCTCAAAGAGATTTCGTCAATCTCCGTTTGACGAAAAATCTTAAGAAGAGTTCGCAGGTCGTTGATCTCCGTTCGACGAAAGGTGACCAATTCTTCGATCTCAGACAGAAATCAAATTAAACCTTCTTCATTAATCATACCTAGTTGATTTAAGAAGAACAAATGTTTCTTTTTATCCAATGGTTTTGTGAAAATGTCTGCTCTTTGTAAATCAGTAGAGATAAAGACAAGATTAATTTTATTTTTGTCCACACAATCTCTAATGAAATAATTTCTAATTTCTATATGTTTGGTCCTACTATGATACACTGGATTTTGTGCAATGGAAATTACACAAGTATTATCACAAAAGATAGTTGAATTATTTAAGTTGAAATCATAATCCAGGAGCTGATTTTGAATCCACAAAATCTATGAGCAACAACTACCAACTGCAATGTATTCAGCTTCAGCAGTTGATGTGGACACAGAAGTTTGCTTTTTGCAAAACCAAGACACAAGCCTATCACAAAGGAACGAACATGTTCCTGATGTGATTTTCCTGTCCAATCTACATCCAGCAAAGTCAGCATCTGAGAATCCAAATAATTCAAATCCTGACTCAGTTGGATACTAGAGTCCTAAATTAAGACAACCCTTTATATATCTTAAAATCCTTTTTAGTAAAATAAGGTGAGATTCTTTAGGATTGACTTGAAATCTAGCACAAATATATGTAGCAAACATAATGTCTGGCCTATTAGCTGTAAGATACAATAAGGACCCAACAATAGCCCTATATGTTTTCTGATCAACTACAACATTGGATTGCATGAGTGTTTTCATACCTGAGGCATCAGACATCCCAAATATTTTAAGTAGCTGCTTAGCATATTTAGACTGGGATATGAAGATACCTTTTGGGGTTTGCTTCACTTGGAGACCAAGGAAGTAAGATAGTTCACCCATGCTACTCATTTCAAACTTTGAATGAATCAGGTCAGAAAACCTTTTGCAAAGTTTGGAATCAGTAGAGTCAAATATTATATCATCTACATATATTTGAACTAGCAAAATTTTTAACTTATGATGTCTAATAAATAAGGTCTTATTAACAATATCTCTAATGAACTTGTGATCTATAAGAAAGCTAGCTAAGTTTTCATACCAAGCTCTTGGAGCTTGCTTTAGACCATAGAGATTTTTATGCAACTTAAATATAAGAGGGATGAGTTGAAGAAATAAAACCTGGTGGTTGTTCAACATACACTTCCTCTTTGAGTTCTCCATTGAGAAATGCATTCTTGACATCCATTTGATAAACTTTGAATTTTTGATATGGTGCATAGGCAAGAAAAATTCTGATTGCCTCTAGCCTTACAACAGGGGCAAAGGTCTAGTCATAATCAATGCCTTCCTCTTGTGAATAGCCTTGGGCTACCAATCTGACTTTGTTCCTCACAATGATTCCTTGAGCATCCAAATTGTTCCTGAAGACCCATTTAGTTCCAATGACTGGATGGTTTTTGGGTCTTGGAACTAAATCCTAAACTTTACATCTCTTAAATTGATTGAGCTCCTCTTGCATTACAATGATCCAGTGGGGATCTTGTTCTGCATATGTGATGGATTGAGGTTCAATCTGAGAGATAAAACAAGCATGCATCTGATCTTGATTTAATTGATGCCTTGTTTGAACACCAACTGACATGTCTCCAATCACTTGAGATATATGATGATCTCTAAGTGTGACAAAATTAGTGGGTAGAGTTGGTTCTTTAATATCCATTTATGGTATTAATTCCTCTGGTGGAATTTCATTAGCCATAATGTCTTCAGCATGAATTTCCTTGATTTCTTCATCACTGTCATTATAATCAATCTGTTGAGAGGGATGTGATATATCCTCTTGAGTTAGGATTAAGTCATCCAATCTCTCACACAGATTGGGTACCTACAAATTTTCTATGGTAGAGATGTCTTTCTCCTTGTAAAACATGTTAGCTTCATCAAATGATATATGTACAGATTCTTTCATTTTTAATGTTGATTTGTTAAAAATCCTATAAGCCTTGCTGACTTGGGAATATCCAAGGAAAATTCCCTCTGCAGCTTTGGCTTCAAATTTTCTTAAATGTTTCTTGTTATTATTATGAATATAACATTTACAACCAAATAATTTAAAATAATCTACTTTAGGTTACTTCCCTTTAAGTAATTCATAGAGAGTTTTACCCTTAAGTTTATGTATTAAACTTCTGTTAAGGCCATTATTTGTTGTGCTTACAGCCTCTGTCCAAAAGGATAGGGGCAAATATGCATCGACAAGAAATGTCCCAGCAGATTAAATAAGGGTTTTATTTTTACCTTTCAGCTACCCCATTTTGTTGAGGAGTTCTAGGAGCAGAAAAACAATGTCTGATACCTTCCTTCTCACTGAATTCTTACATGAAAAGAGATTCAAACTTAGTGCCATTATCACTTTTGATCAATATAACTTGAGTAGATTACTAAATTTGGATGCTCTTTAGAAAATCTGTAAAAACTTTAAAATTATCTAACTTATTTTTTAGAAAGAAAACCCAAGTGAATCTAGAGAAATTATCAACAATCACTAAGGTATATGACTTCCCTCCCAAGCTCTGTACTGCAATAGGTCCAAAAGGTCCATATGTAGCAAGTATAAGATTCTTGGTGAATCAATTTTATTAATGGATTTGAAACTATTTAAGTTTGCTTGCCTAATTGACAAGCCCTACAGAGTCCTTCCTTCTTATAAGAATCAGAAGGCAATCTTCTAACAAGGTTGTCCCTAGATAATTTAGCAATATTATTAAGATTTACATGACCTAGTCTCTTATGCCATAAATCATTAGAGTTACTTATTTGGTTGAACAAACATATTTTTGAATTAGCAGATTTGAAATTAACTACATATATGTTTCTTTGTCTAATTCCAGTTAAAATAGTTTTGTTTTTATTAGAAGTAATAATATAAGAAGTCTGGTTGAATGATACCTGATAACCTTCATCACATAATTGTCTTATGGATATTAGGTTATGCTTGAGACCACTTACATGGGCTACCTTCCTGAAAGTAACTGCTTCAACTTTGACATTTCCATATCCTTCTATCTGTCCACAGTTGGAGTCTCCAAATATCACCTTGGGTCCAAGCTTTGCTCTGAAATCAGTCAAGTTGTCTTTACTTCCTGCCATGTGTTTTGAACAGCCACTATCCAGATACCACTGTTTCTCTGTGGTAGGATAGTTTTTCTCCTGCATAAAAATAGGTTAGGTGTTCTTGACCCAAGTGACCGTGGGTCCTTGATTTCTTTCATATTTATAGCAAGAAATGTAAGAGAATTCAGGTTGATCCTTATACCATAGTGGATGATATCTCTTATGAGGAATAATCCACTGAGTAAAAGGATTAACAAATTTGTATCTTTGATTATTATTTTGATATGAGTTAAAGTTTCTGTTTTGAGAAAATGAGTTTGACGATTTTAATTGAGTTCGTCGATCTGAGTTCGACGAAAAGTATTGATTTCGTCGATCTCGATTCACAGAATGATAATACTCATTTTCTGCATTCCATGATCGTTGATCTCTGTTTGATGAAACATGTTGATTTCATCGAGCACCCTTTGTTGAGTAATCATACTCAAATTCTGGGTTCAGAGTTTGTCGATCGCCGTTTGACGCATAATACTGATTTCGTCGATCTCGGTTCGATGAATTTTGTTGAACATTATTTTTATGAGATTTTTTATTTTTCTTTGATTTAGTCTGATTTAAAACCTTTGTTTCATTATTAGTATTTTTTACTTTTTCTTTTCCTTTTTCAGAAATGAATTTGATAGGTTTAGATAAAATATTTTTCTCAAGAATATAAGGCTTACAAGATGAGGCTCCTAAGCCCATTTTGCCATTTAACCTGGCATTTATTGTGCTTGTGATATTCATGAATTTGATACTTCTCCCATTAAGGGATTCTTCAAATTGCTTAGCCTCATTTAATTTAGTTTCTAAGGAAATTATTTGAATATTAACAGTTTGTAAATATTCTTTAAGTTTTAAGTTTTTAGAAGAAATATTTTTAAATTCAATTAGTTTCTCTCTGTGAAGTTTGATTTCCTTCTCAGATTTAATTAGATCATTGCATAATAATTTAAATTCAGTTTAAATTGATCTGAGGTAATATCAAAAGAAGAGATTGCCTGATCTTCTTTAGATACATAATCATCTTCTGAGTTGTCGGCTTCTGAATTTGCAGCTTCAGAGTTGCTGCAAGAGGCATTTATTGCCATCAAGAAAACCTCTCTGGCCTTGGCCTCTTCTTTATCCTCACTGGTGCTGGATGAAGACTCTTCTTCTGAATCACTCCATGTTTCAGCAACAAATCCTCTTTCCCTCTTTTTGTATTTGCTGGAGGAGGGCTTGCTGGAGTGTTTCTTGGAGTCTTTCTTCTTTCTTTTATCTTTCTTCTAGTTCTCTGGACATTCTGGTAGTATGTTTCCAGGTTTCCTACATCCATAACAAACTATCTCTTTAGTTGGCGTCTTGTCATACCTTGGCTTATCTTCTTTTCTGGAAGATCTTCTCCTGAAATCATTCCTAGCCATCTTGTAGAATCTCTTAGCCAAGAGACTAAATAGATCTTCATTTTCTGGAAAGACATTTGCTTCTTAAGTTGCTTTAAAGGCTATACTTTGCTCTTTCCTTACTGAAGATGAGATTCTTTATTCAGCTTCTCTTACCTTGATGAGCTGCTCGTAGGATTTGAGTTTGCCCATCAAGGTTTCAATGGAGATCTCATTTAGGCTTCTGGCTTTCTTGATTGTCCCGATCCTAGAGTCCCATGTGCTGGGGAAGCACATAAGGATTTTATCATTTACTTCTATCAATATAATGTCCTTTTCAAGGGTTTATAGCTCATTGATGATGAGACTGAGTCTGGTGTACATATCAGCAACTGATTCTGATTCACCCTTCTTGAAATTCTCATATTGAGAAATCAAGTGGGACCTTCTGTCCTTTCTTTCATCTACTGAACTAGCAACCATTCCATTTAAGGAATCCCAAATTTCTTTTGCTGAAGTGCATTCAACAACTCTTTAAAATATGTCATCAGACATTGTTTGAGCTAAGATGTTCATAGATTTTGCATCAGCTATCTTCAACTTCTTCTAAGCTTCTGTCCACTCAGGTGGTGGTACAACTGAGGTGCTTGTTGATGTAGATGGAGTAGGGGGACCTGAAAAAATAGAATTATAAATGTTTTCATCAATAGAATTCATATAAAGCCTAATCCTTGCCTTCCAAAGTGCAAACTTATTTAAGTTGCACACTGGAGGTCTAGTGCTTGAGAACTCTTTGTTTTGTGCAATGATATAAAAGACATACTAGAGAAAATGGGATATATCAAAGATCTTTTGGTTCAAGTGTTAGCTTGTAAAACCAAACAACCTCCCTCTGATACCAATTGAAAGTGAGGGATAGATCTTATCTTTACTTTAGAGAGGGTGGGGGGGGGGGTGAATAGAGTATTAAAAATTTATTAACTTGTTTTTATAGCGGATTAAGAGTTAGTGATATATATATATATATAAGTATAAAGAGAAATATCACAGCACACAAACAAAAAATAAAGGCAAAGTAGACGACACAAAGAATTTATAGTGGTTCCCCAATAAACCTGGATACATCCACTCTTCTACCACCCTGGTAGGAATCCACTACAGGTTTTTGATCAGGTGCCCTGCCACCACAGGTTTTTGCTCAGGTGCCCTGTCACCACAAGATCTATTTTTCTAAGAGAGATCTAACAACCCTTTGAGATTTTGATCAGGTGCCAAAAAACCAATCTCAAGTCTTTTGATTAGGTGACTTGTGAACCACGAAGGCTAACTTTTGAAGGGAGTCACAACCCTGTACATAGTTGGATGAAATAAACAAAAAGTTGAAGATGTTCTTCTCTGTCAATAATCTGAGAGAAGACTAGTGGATTTGATGTTGAAGAAGAAAGCTCCCCTTGATGGTATGGAGTTTGTGATCAGGTGAGGGAGTCCTTTCTTCTCAGGGTGTAGGCCTTCTTGAAAACTTCTCCTTCCAGTAGATGTATCTGAGAGATTGTGAAGTTGATCTCAGAATGAAGATTGTTTGATGGAAGAAAACTGAGGCAGATGAAGAACACCGTGTGTATGAGAGTAGTGTTGTTCTTCACTGAATACTTTTTCACTGATTCACTTGTCTTGTAATTGTTATTTTCTTGATTCCTTTTTAATCTTCTGAAAAATCACTTTATATATGATTTAAGATTCAAAAGCCATTTGAATTTTAAATTTTTTCCTGAAATCCTCTGCATAAATTCTAAGATCCTGAACGGCTAATTTTGTCTTCAATGCATTTCCCTAACTGTCCCAGTAAATATGGTAGAGTAATAACTCTGTGAAAACCATAATTAATGCTGCCATGTAACGACTATATTCTTGAGAATATTAAGCATTAATTATCAGAGCATTACTAACTTAATATAAAATTTGAAATCAAACTGATAGTCGATCTGAGAAACTGCAGATAAGATAGTCGAACAAAACTTGGAAGGAGTTAGTCGAACTCAGCAATGATTTCGTCGACCTGAACTCCAAGTTCGTTGAGCTAAGAATTCTCCTTCGTCGAGCTGAGCTCCAAGATTGTCGAGCTGAAAATATACTTGCCAATCTGAGCTCCAAGTTCGTCGAACTGAGATAGTCCTTCATCGAGCTGAACTTCTAATATGAGATCATAGTTCATCGATCTCAGATAGACTTTCGTCGAGCTCAACTCATAGAAGGAACTCTGAGTTCATCGATCTGAGATCGACAATCGTCGAGCTGAGTTAATCTATCGTCGAACGACTTTCCTGCAATCATTTTAACTGCTTTTCCATTAAAGTCTTCTCTCTCTAAAGTCTTCTGAAGTAGAGTACTGACAGTCTAAGTAGGTGTTACTGACTTTGACCTTGTAAAAAACCTATGACCCTAGGCTATACATGATGGGTCATCTAAACAAACTTAATAGTGAACCTAAGCCAAATCACAAGTAGGGTTCCAACACATCTCCTTACTCCTGCAAGTGTAGAGCCCAATCCTGACAAGGTGAGGGAAATCATGGAGTTGGAATCGCCTCGGAATGCCAAAGAGGTGCAACAGTTGACAGGGAAGCTGAAAGGGTTGAGCAGGTTTCTGTCTCGGGCCGGAGAGAAGTGCTCCCTCTTCTTCAAAATATTGAGGGGGGGGGGGCAGAAGTTCGAATGGACCAAGGAGTGCGAGGAGGCATTTCTATACTTGAAGAGGCAGTTGACTCAGGCCCCCCTTCTCCAAGGGCCGAAGAAGGGGGATAACCTGTCTTTGTATCTTGGGGTTGGAGCAGAGGCCTTGAGCTCCGTCCTGGTTCGGGAAGAGGGGAAGAAGCAACTCACCATATATTATGTGAGCCAGGTCCTGCGGAAGGCAGAGCTTCGATACCTCATTTTGGAGAAGCTGGCCTTTGTTCTGGTCATCTCGGCTCAAAGACTCCGACCTTACTTCCAGGAACACTCAATCCGAGTTGTGACTCACCACCCCCTCTGCAACATCTTCGAGGGGGTGGAGCATTCGGGCCGGTTGGCCAAGTGGTCGGTGTAACTGAGTGAGTTTGACATCTCCTTTGTCCTCCGCCTCTCGATCAAGGCCCAAACAATGGCCGACTTTCTGGCTGACTATGTGGTCGAGGTGGCGGAGGTGGAACTCACTCACCTAGTTCCCTAGAAGGTGATGGTAGATGGCGCTTCAGGGAGGCATTCCCTGGGGGTGGGGTGATCCTAGTAAGCCCCCATGGGACGAGAATCGAACAAACGGTAATAGTGCACTTTCCCATCACCAACAACCAGGCCGAGTACGAGGCGGTGATCGCAGGGCTACGCCTGTCTAGGGAGCTTGGTGTACTTGACATATAGGTCCTCACTGACTCCATGGTGGTGGCTTCCCAGATCAACGGGGAGTTTGAGGTAAGGGAGCCTACCCTCCAGTTATATTTAGCGAAGGTGAAGGGGTTCATTGACATGTTCCAGACCTTCTCCATCCGACATGTGCCTAGGGAGGAGAATGAGAAGGTGGACCAACTGGCAAAGAATGGTCCCCGGGTGGGGGTACCATCACTGACCTATTCCACCCTCCCATTGAAGAGGGAGAGCTGATGGAGGTGGATCAACACCCCTCGTGGATAGACCCATTCACAACCTTCCTTTCCATAGGGGAGTATCCAGAGGGGATGGATAAAAGGAAATTCAAGCACAAGTCAGCGTACTATCTCATCCACGATGGACAGCTGTACTGAAAGACCCTCTCGGGGATGTTGGCACGTTGTGTGGCCGAGAGGGAGGTCTAGAGGTTCTTGGAGGAGTTCCACTCCGAGGAGTGTGGGAGTCACTCCAGGAGTCAGACCCTGGAAGGAAGGAATATCAGGAAAGGGTATTTCTGGCCTACCTTGGGCCATGATGCGGCGGAATTTACAAAGAAGTGCCATAAGTGCCAATTGTTTTCCCCCTCCAACTACAACCGACCCAGCGCCTTAGAAGTATCACGGCCCCCTGGCCCTTTGCCATCTGGGGAATGGACTTGGTAGGGCCTTTCCCCCTGGCTAACGGATAGAGGAGGTTCCTACTTGTCATGATAGACTATTTCTCTAAGTGGTTGGAGGTGAAGTCCCTAGCTAAGATGACTTCCCAGGTTATTAGGAATTTTGTGTGGGGAGAGATCATCTGACGGCACGGGTTGCAATAAGACATTATCACGGACAACAGACCTCGGTTTGCCAGCGCTGAATTCATCAGCTTCTACGGTCAGCTCGGGATTGATCTCAGATTTGCCTCGGTCCATCACCCTAGGAGCAACGAATAGGTGGAGGCGGCAAACAAAATCATAGTGAACCTCCTGAAGAAAAAAGTTGAAAACTTGAAGAGTAGCTGGGTGGAGCAGCTTCCCTCGGTTCTTTGGGCCCTGAGAACCACTCTCAACATGGCCATAGGGGAGACCCACTTCAATCTCTCCCACGGATGCGAGGTAGAACTCCCAGTATAGTTCAACGTCCGGACGCCTCAGGTGGTTGAGGTGGAGGAGGGCAGTGAAGAATGGCGGGTTGAAAACAAAGAAGAGCTACGGTTCTCCCTTGATATGGTGGAGGAGCTACATGATCTCTCTGCCATCCGACAGGAAGAAGTAAAAAGATGAATGACTAAGTACTTCGACAAGCACATCAGGGTCAAACAGTTCGCGGAAGGGGACTTGGTCCTAAAAAAGGTAGATGCAGTAGGAAGATCAACCACCGTGGGAAAGCTCAACCCCAACTGGGAGGGTCCATATATTGTAAAAGAAGTATTGAAATCAGGAGGGTATCGCCTTCGGAATGTCGAGGGTGAAACCCTAAGTCTCACCTGGAGCGGTGATGACTTGACGCGTTTTTACCCAACAACCATGTAAGTGATGTCCTTTTTCTAGTGAAGCCTCTTATTATTCAAATCTTATCCTACAATAATTCGCATGAGCAAGTAAAGAATTCACTACCCATACCTCGAACAGATCCTACTGTCAGGCTTTTACCAAGCTGGCAGGACTGGATGTCACTCGAGAGAGTCTATCCGGACCCCGAGCATATCCCATTGTCAGGCTCTCTCCTAACTGGCAGGGCTGGATGTCACTCGAGAGAGTCTACCTTAACCTCGAGCAGATCCTACTGCCAGGCCCTCACCTAGCTGGCAGGGCTGGATGTTACTCGAGAGAGTTTACCCAGACCCCGAGCAGATCCTGCTTCCAGGCTCTCATCTAGCTGGCAGGGCTAGATATCACTCGAGAGAGTCTACCCAGACCCCGAGCAGTTCCCATTTCCAGGCTCTCACCTAGCTGGCAAGACTGGATGTCACTCGAGAGAGTCTACCCAGGCCCCGAGCAGATCCCGCTGCCAGGCTCTCACCTAGCTGGCAGGGCTGGATGTCACTCGAGAGAGTCTACCCAGACCCCGAGCAAATCCTGATGTCAGGCTCTCACCTAGCTGGTAGGGTTGGATGTCACTCGAGAGAGTCTACCCTGACCCTGAGCAGATCCCGTTGTCAGGCTCTCATCTAGCTGGCAGGGCTGGATGTCAATCCAGAGAGTCTACCCAGACCCCGAGCAGATCTCACTGCCAGACTCTCAACTAGCTGGCAGGGCTGGATGTCACTCGAGAGAGTCTACCCAGATCCTGAGTAGATCCCACTACTAGGCTCTCATCTAGCTGGCAGGGCTGGATATCACTCGAGGGAGTCCTACCCTCTCCGGATGTTACTTGAAAAGAATTGTCTTTACCCTAAGGATAGGGAGAGAAAGTCCTCATAAGCGAGTCAGGGCTCGCAGGCTCAGCTCAGTAGAAGGGTGGAGAGCCGAGTCCTCGTCATTCGACGAGGAGGGTGAGCTCCGGTGGTGCATTCCACCCTATTCAAGTTTTACCTGCTTTTCTGGTTTTTGTTTGACAATGGCAAGAAAGGCCTGCACGAATTGGGAGATGGCGAGCCCAGCGCGGCGAGTGGTCCACCTCCATATTGCCTAGGGTGGACGAGCTCTCAAAGTTAATTCATGGGAACGAGTCCTAACATCCATTCCAGCAACGAGCTCTATCATAGCGAGATCACTCAAGGGGGAAAGCTCGCAGGAGAACGCATCACAGTAAGAAGATTCAAGAAAAAGAAGATAGAAAAAAATCTGTTTTGCATTAACTATAATTTTGTTACAAAAAGGGAGCTCACCTAGGTGAGGTTATAAAAAGGAGGGGGAAAGGATTATACAGAAAAAAGGGGGTGCGGGTCAGCTCTCACATCCCCCCTAGATTGGCGGTCTTCGCCCACTCCTCCAGATGGATCATCTTTGAAGCCTTTCCCGAAGAGCAGGTCGAAGTTGTACTCCTTCTCGCTGGGCGGCGTGGATGGGAATAGGCTCGGCATGAGGTCTCGGGCCGTGATCTCCTCGCATCCCTCCACCAGCACCCCCGTGTCCTTCATAATATGCAGGGTGCATTCGGTGGACTCAATCGAGTTGATCCGCAGCCGTTTAGCAACCTCGGCCTCGCCGAAGGTCCTCGGCCTCTTATACGGGAAGGGGGGATTGCTGCCACCCGGGGGGAGGAAGGCGTCTTCCTGGCGGATGATCTCGCTGTCGAGCCCTTTGATCAGGTCCTTTAGCTTTTCGTTGTCCGCCTCCAGCCCGGCGGCGCGAGTTTCCAGCTCGGCGGCGTGGGCACACAATTGGGTGTTTTCTTCCTTAAGCCCGATGGCGCGAGCCCGCTGCTAGCTAGCAGCCTTGACATCCTGTGAAACAAAAGGGTAAGAAAATCTATTGCAGGAAATGCGAAAAATCTCAAGTAAAAAGAGAAGGAGGTGCTCGGTAATTACCAACCCGCCGGCGGCTTTGGCAAGTAAGTCCTCGGCAATGCCGAGCTGTCTCGCCAGGTCGATGACCTTGTCTTGGGCGACCTCATGCTTCTGCTCAGCCTTCTGCAGGAGGTGTCTAAGGTTGAAGCCGCGCCGGACCATCATGGTGTGCAGCTCCAGGGCCCGCAGGTGGGCTTGCAAGCCCTCATGGCCGAGTTGGCGAAGGGTCATGACCTTATAGGCCTCGGGATCCTCGCGCCCATAGAGGGCGAAGCCCAGTGCGTAGGCGTGACTGGTGGAGAGCTGGCAGTCTGACCAGGAAGGATGGAGGGTGGAGATGGAGACTCGGTGGGCCAGCTCGTCCCACTGAACCATAGGCTCGCCGACTGAGTCTTTCCACCTTCCATCGAAGCCAAAGTGGGGGTGAATCTTCGGCGTGCTCGGCTCTCGGGCCGCCTTCTTTGCAGCAGGGGGAGCAGAGGACTCGCCACCCCCCTGCCCTTTTCCTGCTATCTCCTTCAGCAGGCTCTCCGTCGATCCGTCATGTGTGGTTTTGGACGAGCTCATGTACTTTGGTTTTTGTTGTTGTTATTGTTGCCTCGCCCGGGGGACCGCCACCTCCTTCAACTTCTTTTGTGATGGTTGACGGTGAGGCGACCTGGACCCCGCGGGGTCAGGCCGCTTCTTGTTGGATGAAGGTTTGGATGAAGCCAGCTCATCTCGGCAAGCGGCTGCGGCCTCCCTCTCGCGCGCGAGTGGGCCATGGAATAGTCCTTAGTCCGCAAAGGGTGGGTTCTCGGGAATCAGCCGCTCCCCTGCATGAAAAACTTGGTTAATAATTTTATTAATCCGGCGAGCTGGGCAAGAAGAAGTGAGAGGTATACCTTTGCTGGGATGGACAGGGAGGAGCAAGTCGAGGCCCCTTCGGAGGAAGGCGACCTCAAAGACTTTGTGAAGGAAAAATTTGTGGAGCTCGACGTCGTTGCTGGATACGGTGGGGTGTCGGTACACCTCCTCACCTTTCTGCTAGGGCGAGTAGGGGACATTGCTGATATTGCCCTTGATGAAGACGATCTTGGTCATCTAGTTGTGATGTTTGTTCGCGATCTCGCAAAATTTGATGAAGGAGCCCCCAAAGTAGGCAACGCCATCTGGAGTCGCCTTGTAGGTAAAGAGTTTCCTGAAAACAGTCAGGTTGAACTCTATTCGCTCCCTGCGGAGGAAGCACGAGAATGCCACAATCATGGCGATGGCGCTCGAGTTGAGCTGCCCGGGCATCGTGCCATAGTACTTCAGGATCTGGCGGACCTCCGGCCAAAGCGGTAGGTGCAACCCTACCTCGAAATGTGAGATGGGGAAGGAAAGCTCGTCAGGGTAAAATGTGTTGATGGACTCGCCCTCCCTGGGCCGGCGCGCCTTAAAGCCGGGGAGCACGTAGTCGGTGACGAACTCCGCGAACTCCCCCTCGATTATATTCCCCTCGAAGAAGCAGTAGTCGGCAATAAAGGCGGTGGATCGGGGTTGTTAAGTGGGGGCATATTTATAGAAAAAGAAGTCTAGGGCTGAGCCGACCAGTCAGTCAAGCTCGCCTGACTTAGCTCGCCAACCCTAGCTTGCCGACTTCTGAGACCTGTCCCATCACATGCCGAACTGAACCTAAAGGATAGTATATTTGAGTAGCGTGCATTGAAATCCAAAAATATTCTAAGTTATTAGAGACTAGGGGGAGAAGATAGTTAAAAGAAATCAAGTACAGAAGAAGAAAAAAGGACAAGTTCAATATGCGCGAGCTGAGGGGGCAAAAGGCGAGTGCCGGTAGGCTCAGTAAGGGAGCCGTTTCTATCTACCTCGGCCTCGCGTCTCCTTCCCCACAGGTCTCCGCGAGTTATGGAACTCGCGAATCCACCCCAAGTTCCTCTGGGCGGTATGGAGGCTCTCATCAATCTCTTCCAAGAGCCGAGAAGGGGTCGTCTCCTTGCCTGCCATGTTACCCCTCACCTCATCAGCGAGCCGCACATTGTCGCGCTGCAATGCCTCGTTGTCCTCCTGCACCTTGCACAGCCCGCACACCAACTTCTTGCAGAGCCCGATCCCCCTCCTTGTCAGCTCGCCGTTCTCCACTTCAGAACTTAGAAAGGAGTCTAGTGAGCTTTGAGAAGGGATGGGCGAGTAGCGGGTTGGCCCCGAAGATTCGTCAGCCTCAAATTGACTTTGAAGAGCTATAAAGATAGTTGAACATCAGTATGCAAGGCGAGTACCCCAGGAAAACAACAATATAAGAACTGCTGAACGTCAGCTTACATGATGAGCTCGACACCTCCAAGAAAGTACGGGGTGGGGGAAGGCTCAGATTCTTTCCTTGGCAGGAGGAGGTTGAAGCCCGACACGAGGATGGATTCAACGCATACCCCCGCAGTCCCGACAGGAAGTTGCTGTTGTGGGGGAATGCGAGTTGGCGACCCTAGCCTTTACGAGTCCAACCCAAGGGTCCCGAAGGGGGGTGACGGGTCTCGCAGGTGGTTCTTTAGAGTTTTAAGTCGTGATTCGCCGAGGGAGGTCTTGACTCGTGAAGAGGAGGCCTCGCCATCATCCTGCTGGCTGTCCGGGTCGGCGCAAAGATCGACAATATTTTTCTCCTTTTTAGTAGCAGGGAGAGTAGAGGAGCCGGCCCCGTGCTCCAGAGTAGATTTCAAGTCATTGAAGATGGGCTCGGCCGCTTGGGGAAACGGTTTCACCCTCTTGGAGGGATTGGGCTCTGCCGAACCGCTCTGCGGGGTGCTTTGGGGAACCGTGGTCAGGCTAACAATGCGAGTAGAGGAGACATCGCGAGCTCTAGCAAGCCTCTCTTGGATCTCCTTGGGGATAGGCATCTCGGCAAGTTTAGAACAAAGGGAATGACAAAGGTCACCCAGGTATGTAGGCGTATATATATAGCCGCTGGTGGAACCACTAAAAGATTCCCTCCGGCTTCTTCCTCACTCACTGAATCCTGTGGTGTTAGATGTTTCTTTCCGAGCTTGTGCTAACATTGCAAAGACCGGGGATTGTGTACAACCCCATATCTGGCGAGTGGGATTGGCAAGAGCCAGACCGGCCAAGTCCAGCCCAAGACCCAGGCGAGCCAGACACCTGGAGTCAAGTCCACTCGGTGCCCCCAGCCTAGGCGTCGAGTGAGGCAGGCTCACTCAACACCTTCCGCCTCAGCGTTGAGTGAGGTTAGCTCTATCAATGCTTTTCATTCTTGATATTAAATGACATCTCAGCATCCGTCGGCACGTCCAGGTGGGATGGAGTAGAGCAGTCGATAACTGGGGCAGCAGGTCGACTAGAGGTTAGCAGTCTGGCTTGCCCAAGTGGGGAGGACCGTTTAAGGGGCGAGTGGAGCAGATCGATTCGCACTAGCCCAACAGAGCTCAACAGGTAACAGGTGAGTAGGGCTAACAGGGCCCGTACTCGCCAAAGGCAGGGAGGAGGCGGCGAGTTCCAGCTTTATCGAACACTCGCCGCCCAGGGAAAGTGGAGGTTTTCAGGGACCACTCGCCCAGCGATCCTATGATGTATTTTTACCATTTTGCCACCACTGGCCTGCTCATAGCCAGTTAGAACAGCGGAGTTATGCTATCACCAGACCCAGTTGGGCTGCACATAGCTATTCAGAATAGCGGAGGTTGGCTATTTGCAGTCCATTTTCAGAAATCTATAAATTAGACCCAAGGGGTACCTCAGAAGGCATGCTTACTCGTTCCCAGATCTTCTTGCACTTTCTGAGGTAGCCTTAGCTCAGAACTTGGCTAAGGGAGGGGAAGCGCTCTAAGATCTTCCAGGTGTGTGGTGGTACCTCCGCGCCGAGCCCTTGGGTCAGTCCCCTTTTCTTTTCCTTTGTTGTTTTGCTTGCAGGAGAGAAGTAGGTGCGCGATCACCCCTTCCCCAAGGGTGAACTCCACAAGAGACAAAATTTTCGGTTTCAACAATGACCATTAATGTATCGGATTTTGTATTTGCATTTTTTCAGGTTTCCTGTAGATTTTCTGCCACTGGTTAATAAAGTTTAGGCTCTTCTTGTATCAATTTTTTAGGTTTTATCCCAGAAGATCATCAATTTTTAGGTAATTAGGCTTCATTTGTAGCAGTTTTCCTAATCCAGTTTTCACAATGTTAAGTCTGCACAATACATTTTTTTTTCTAATCACAATGTTCAGTGTTGGCAACCTAATGAAAATGCTTTTAATTTTTTTTTTATAGAAAATGGACAGTCTTGAAGATGAAGTTTTCTCACAGCCTCAAAATTACAAAACTTATGATAGCTCAATACGTACATCAGGCGAAGAAGGGTTGACTAAAAATTCTATAGGTCTTAATGAACCATATGTTGGGCAATGTTTTGTAGACTTTTACCATTTACTATGCTTATGCTAGAAAATTAGGCTTTGAAGTGAGAAAAAATTCTTGCTCAACATCAAAAGTATCTTGTGACCGTATTTGGAAAAATTATGTTTGTGATAAAGCTAGAGTAAAATTAAGTAGACCTAATGATAGACCAGAAGAAATCAAACATCATCGTGAGACTAGACATGGTTGCCTTGCAAATTAGATGTTAGAAAATCAAATGATGATAAATGGATTGTTACAAACTTTGTTAAAGAGCATAATCATGAATTAGATACTCCCAGAAGGAAGATAAAACATAGATCTCATCATATATCCCATAAAAGTGACATAGCTAAGTCATTAATGAAACAACTTCATGGATCTGGAATAGGTCCATCTGCCATTGCTAAAATATTAAATGCTACAGGTACGGACAATAACAGTTTGGTCAATTGATCACAATGTCATATATTTTAAGAAGGCCCACAAGACAATGGTATACATATGAATGTATTTGATGCTTGATCTAAGATCAATGTATGCAGGTTGTTCTCTGTTGCACTAGTTTGACATGTGGTCTGAGTCACAATGACAGTTGGACTTAAGACAGAATGCTGGCAAAGCAGAAATCTAGCTAAGTCCAGATGCATTGAGTGAAGACTGTTTACTCAATGCAAAGAGGCCAGAAGCATTGACAGAAGCTCAAGCAGTCAAAGCCTCAGGGTTATTGTCTGGAAATATGTCTAAGGACAGAAGAGTTGAGTGAATGCAGTTTGCTAAATGCCTACTCATCTGGAAATCAGCTTAAGTACAGAAGCATTGAGTGAAGACAGACCACTCAACGCCTCAATCAAGAAAATTTGTCCAAAAGACAGAAACGTTGAGTGAAGACAGTTCACTCAATGCCTACTCAATAGAAATTTGGTTTAATGACAGAAGCGTTGAGTGAAGGAAGTTCACTCAATGCCTCATCAAGAAGCCAGGAAAAGGACATAAGCGTTGAGTGAAGAAGTTTCACTCAACTCCTTCATACAGAGAAAATTAACTAAGTCAAGAAGCGTCGAGTGATGAAGGCTCACTCGATGCCTACGATGTTACACTATAAAAGTCAATATGCGCTGAGTGATGAAGGCTCACTCAATGCCTGAAGATGCATAATTCAACTAAGTACTTTTGTGTTGAGTGACAAGGCTTCACTCAACGCATGTGTAGGTTGTCTGGAATTTGCTAAGTCTATAGGAGCTGAGTCATGCCGACGTCAGCTGAAATTCAAATAACGCGAGTTTTGCATACTAGAAGACAAAATGCACCGCTTTCCTTCAGTACTGCAGTTAATGCAAAAGTTGTGCTGCAGTTGCCCATTCCAGTAGTCCACACTGCGCATAGAGCCGTTGAGCGATAAAATACAAAATAAGAGTTCCAAGAAAGAAGAAAGTAGTTTTTGGAGATAGAGTTTTTCTGGTCATCTTCTTCCTCTCAAAAAAGTTGAAGCTTACCAAGAACTTGCACTAAAGTTAGTCTATGAATCACAGATAAAGGTTGTTGTTGAAGAAATTATTCACTGAAGATTAAATCAACTTTCAACAGCAAGGTCAAAAAGCGTTCTTTCTAAGTAAGAATAACCAACACTCTGCAGTTACTTCTCAGCACTAGCAGAATAATCTTGAAGATCCATTCCTGGTGTTGTGAAGAAGATAGAGCTGAGGTTTCTTAGTTCAGCAAGCAGGCTCAGAGAACACATTCTCTGGTCCAAGTCAACAACAACCAAACTATTCATTTCACTATGTAGGATCTTTCTAGATCTGAGTTATAAGCCTGAAATATAAAGGCTAAGGTTTAGGATCCTTCTGTGGATCTGAGGTAGGGCCTGTGTGCCTGAAGTAAGAGATTTATTCTCTGAGGTAGGATCCAGTGGTGGATCTGAGAGTAGAGCTATCATCCTAGCCTGAGTGCAGGAATTTGATTAAGTCTGAGATAGGTGATCAGTGGATACTGAGCTATAGGAGTATCATTTACTCTGTGTGGTAGGACCTTGGGGCCTAAGGTAGGACTTGGAGGAGTCTGAGAGATCCCGAGGGATCTGTGTTGTAAGCTCATTAAGCTGATATTGGAGAAGTTGGTCTTGTCTAACACACTATTAGAAAGGTGGGTGGGACAATGAATGTACTCATACCTTGAGGAACCACTATAAATACCTGTGTGTTGTGTCTCTTTCTTGAAAGCTAACTGAACTACCTAAACACACTACACAGCTAATCAAAAAGATAGTCAAAATACTAAGAAACCTATTCACCCCCTCTAGGTGTAAAGCTACTCTTGAAACAAAGACTTTCAATAACATTAGTGCTCAGAATGTTACTGATCATGTCAGACATCAACAAAATATTCAAGTTGGTTTCCAAGGTCTTTTAGAGTTGGACAATAATGAGGTTCTAAGATCTTTTTTTAGGAAGATTCACGTGCTAAGAATGATTATATTATGTTTGGGATGTTATTGTGTTTGATGTAACTTTCAAAACAAATAACCTCTTATTGTCATTTGCACCATTTACTGTGTGAGAGTAGCGAACAGGAGATTAAAAACACTTTAGAAATTTGAATAATTGAAAGTTTTATTATCCAAAAAGTTATCATTTACAAAGGTATGCCCTCACTTTTATAGAATGGAGGAGAGAAGAGAGAATACATATATACAATGTGGGACTAAAAAAGCAAAATACAGAGCTGGGCAGCTAGAAAAAAGAGACCGATAAGGCCTACAAGGCCGCGCGGTTAGACAACACTAACTGCTCGGCAACACCAGAGACAGAAGAGAACATGTTGCAGTAGTAGACCGCAAGACCGCAAGGACGCAAGGATACTAACAGTAACAGTCTGGACATCAATCCGCTGGAGATAAGCCGCCTGACTGTTGGGTTAACAACCCGCTGATTTTTAACCACCAGTCCGCCCAGTCATACTCCAACACTCCCCCTCAAGCTGGAGTATAGATATCAATCATGTCTATCTTGTCATAAATGTGGAAGAAGGAAGTAGAAACTGGCTTTGTGAATATATCCGCCAATTCTTTGTCGGAGGTGACGAACGGAGTAAAAATCTGTTTCTTCAGGACCTCTTCCCGAATGCAATGACAGTCAACTTCTATATGTTTTGTTCTCTCATGTAAGACCGGATTTCTGGATATGTATATGGTGGCCTTGTGGTCACAGAACATAGGAAGAGGATAGTCGTAGACCTCTCCTAAGTCAAGCATGAGAGAACGCAACCATTTTAACTCACAGGTGGTTGACGCCATACTCTGATATTCGGCTTTTGCACTGGATATGGAGACAACAGACTGTTTCTTTGCTCTTCCAGCTCACAAGATTTCCACCAACAATAGTGCAAAAGCCAGATGTAGATTTGCATAACCTTTATCATCCGCATAGCTAGAATCTGAGTAGGTTTGAACCTTTAGATGACCATTCTTCTGAAAAAATAACCCTTTTCCTGGTGCAGCTTTGACGTACTCTAATATCCTCAAGGCAGACTGAAGATGGCATTCCCTAGGAGCTTGCATGAACTGACTAACCTTGCCTACAACATAGGAGATATCTGGTCTAGTCACTGTGAGATAAATGAGTTTGCCCACCAGACGTCTATACCTCATGACATCGGATAGAAGAGGCGAGTCATCTGTCCATGTTTTGTCTTCTCCAGTAGCCATGGGACACCGGGCCGATTTTGCACCAGTCAAGAGCATACTTCTGTTGAGAAAGAACCAAGGAGTCGGGCTTTCGAGAGATTTCTATCCCTAAAAAGTATTTCGTGGAGCTCATATCCTTTGTGACCAGGTGTTGATGAAGGTGTTTCTTTGTCAAGTCCACACCAACCTGGTCATTGCCAGTAAGAAGAATATCATCCATATACACTGCCAAAAACCACCAGTCCCAAGGCGGTTTTGCGAATAAATAAGGAGTGATCGGCCGAACTCCTGGTAAAGCCTATAACAGCCATAATGCCACTGAACTTGTCGAACCACGCCCGAGGGCTCTGTTTTAGGCCATAGATGGCCTTCCTCAATCGGCATACACGTGTCTCCCCCTGAGCAACATACCCAGTAGGTTGCTCCATGTAGATGTCCTCTTGAAGATCCCCATAGAGGAAGACATTCTTGACATCAAACTGGGAAATAGCACAATCCCTATTGACGGCCACAGAGAGAAGAACGCGGATGGTACTGAGGCGAGCGACTGGAGAGAAGGTATCAAAGTAATCAATCCCATAAGTCTGAGTAAAGCCTTTCGCCACCAGTCGGGCTTTGTAGCGATCCACAGTGCCGTCTAGGCGAAACTTCATAACAAACACCCAGCGACAGCCAACTACATAAGTACCAACTGGTGGAGGAACAAGGGTCCAGGTGCCCCTCTCAATAAGAGTGGCAATCTCCTCATCCATTGCAGTTTTCTAGTGGGGAATAACAAGAGCCTCTTAGTAGGTGCGAGCAGTGGTAGTAACCGAGATAGCCAAAGCAAAGGACCTGCGAGAAGGAGTTAACCGATCATAGGAAACAACTGCCGCAAGCGGGTGTTGAGTACACGCCCGCACCCCCATTGCGAAGAGCAATGGGAAGATCCAGGTCGATGTGTTCCTCTGTGACCGGAGCATCTGTGGCGGAGAAGGATGGCCCAGGACAAGAGAGAGACAACAAAGGACGCTAGAGCAGCGAAGTAACAGCGGCGATGCGAGCCGCGACAGCATCCAAGGTTGGAGACTCCGCCTCACCCAAGATTTGTTGGCGGATCAGATCATAAGTATCCGGAAGTCGCAGAAGATAACAAACAACCAGGAGTTCCTGGAAGTGCTTGTGCTGCTCGGCCAAGTCTGCAGAGAAGGCGCGATTCTGGAGGATTCCAGCACCAAGAGCCTGAACCTGCTGATAAGCCGCAGCAGGAGACATGAAAGGGCAGGCGAAGAGGTCCGCATAAAGAGTATAAATGCGGGACGTCTGGGCCCCCTTCGAGTAAAGAGCAGCGAGGTGAAGCCAGGTAGCCTTATCTGTCTCATCATGGCGTATGACGGGAAGGCATTCATCAGAGAGGTTGTTGGCTTGCCAAGTGCGGACAAGCGCATCACTTGTATCCCAGTCCTCAAAGTGAGCAGAGTCGAGAGGAGGAGGGTCATCGGTGAGGTGATTGTTGAAGTTGGTAACCGGGCGGTCTGGCTTGGCGGATTGATGACTGCGCGGTCTGGCGGTTTCCCTTCAGCGGTCTGGTTGCTGTGTGTTGCTGTCTGTGGTCCAAGCGGTCTAGCGGTTTGTCACTGGCAACTTGGAGACCGGGCGGTCTAGCGGTCTCACATGGCGATCTCTCTCTCTCTCTCTCTCTGACAGTTGCCGAGCGGTTAGCCCTTTTGTCTAACCGCGCGGCTTGTGCGGTTTGTGTCTGTACAGTCCGCTTGTGACATGTAATTTTTTAGTCCCACATCTCTTATTTGTATTCTCTCTTCTCTCCTCCATTCTATATAAGGGAGGCCATACCTTTGTAATAGATATCTTTTTCAGATAATAAAGTTTCAGTTTAAACCGCTTTCAGCTTGTTTTAGTTCGTTTCTCACATGGTATCAGAGGGCTCGGTCCTTTCCTCCTGATTGTGAGCCCTCCCTGTCCGCGCGGTTTGCTTCGCCTGCTTGCGACCTATCTGCGCGGTCTCTTTCTCTCCTTGTCGTTGCCTTCGGTGTGCGCGACCTCTTTGTTCCTGTGCTTAGTCGCCGCCCTTGTTCGCTGTGACCTGTTGCCCTATTCGCCGCGTCATGTTGCCATGTGCCTTGTTTTGCTTGTTGCTTCTGTTCGAGCGGACTGTCTTTTAGTCGCTCGTCTTCTATCCCTCTGCTTGATTCTGCGGCTTGGTTGTGGCTTTCCTAGCTGCTGGTGTCTGACATCGTGACCGCTGCAAGTCTTCTTCTTCTTAACCGCGTGGCTTGTTGCCTAACCGCGCGGCTTGTTGCCTTCTGCGGCTTGGTCGTGGCTTCTCTGGCCGCTGGTGTCTGACATCGTGACCGCTGCAGTTCTTCTTCTTCCTTACCGCGCGGCTTGTTGTCTAACCGCGCGGCTTCCTGTTGTTCGCTCCTATGGATCTTTCTGATGGTTCTACTGTCACCACTCCTGCCACCACCCCTATCGCCAATCCGGCTCCGCCTCTCCCTCCTACTCCTTCCGGAAACCTTGGCACCATTTCCAAGCTAGTCGGCTCCAACTACCCGGATTGGAGCGTCTCTTTCACCTTTCTCCTTCGCTCGCAACGCAAACGCCACCATCTCGTTGATGACCCTCCTCCTACCACTTCACCTCTCTTTGATGACTGGGATGCGAGTGATGCTCTTGTACGTACTTGGCTCGCTAACAACCTATCCGATGAGTGCCTTCCCGTCATCCATCATGATGAGACGGTCAAGGCCGCTTGGCTTCATCTGGCCTCCCTGTACTCCAAAGGGGCTCAGACGTCCCGCATCTATACATTGTATGCGGACCTCTTTGCCCGACCTTCCTTGTCTCCTGCTGCCGCCTACCAACAGGTTCAGGCCCTTGGGGCTGAGATTCTTCAAAATCACCCATTTTCTGCGGATTTGGCTCAACAACACAAGCACTTCCAGGAGCTTCTGGTTGTGTGTTATCTACTCCGGCTTCCTGATACTTATGACATGATCCGCCAGCAAATTCTGGGTGAGGCGGAATCTCCTACCTTAGATGCCACCGCTGCCCGCATCGTCGCTGTCACCTCTCTCCTTCAGCACCCGCTTCTGCCCGCTCCTTCTCCACCAGACCTCTATGCTAATCAAACTCAGCAGAGTGGATCTGGTAACCGCAGTCACTAGTCTGGAGGACGTACTTCTTCCCGCTACCTCTGCTCTCACTGTGGCCGCACCGGACATACTTCAGATCGTTGCTGGACGAAGCATCCCCATCTTCGCCCCTCCGGTGACTCCTCCGCCTCCTCTTCCAAGCCGTCTTCTTCTGTGGTCACATCATCAGGTAGTGCCCACGTGGTGACTTAAGGTAAATGGCTTATTAACTCTTGTGCAACTAATCACATGACGGGAAATCCTCAGTGCTTCTCTCTCCTCGAACAGCATGATCGGTTGCCCCCGGTCCTCGTTGCAAACGGTTCTCCCTCCCCGGTTCATAGGTTGGGAGTGGTTCATGTTACTCCGTCCCTTCGTCTAGCGGACACTCTTCATGTGACCCCGTTTCCGTGCAATCTATTGTCGGTTACCTCTTTATGCAAGCAGCTTCAGTGTTCTGTGACATTTACTCCGACTTCTTGTTCTATTCAGGATCCGAGCTCCCAGCGGACGATTGCTAATGGGACTGAGAGCGGCGGCCTCTACTTCCTCAACAACGTTTCTGCTTTGTCCGCCTTCTCTTCTTCTTGTACGGATCTTCTCCAATGGAATCTCTGTCTCGGTCATCCTCCACCACGGCTTCTACATCAGCTTCTACCCCACCTCCCATCCTCTAGTACTCCTCTCAACTGCGATGCTTGTCAACTTGGCAAGCATCACCATTCCTCCTTCCCGCCGAAGCAAGGTGGGGGCTCTACTCGTCCTTTCGATCTAGTGCACTTCGAGGTATGGGGACCTGCTCCTACCCTCACTATTGGTAAGGGTAGTTCTTATTTTGTAACTTTCATTGATGATTTTTCTAGATGTACTTGGGTGTATCTCTTACGAGATCGCTCTGAACTTTTTGATGTATGGCTCTCCTTTTATCATTTAATTAAAAATCAGTTTGGTATTTCTATTAAAACATTTCGCTCTAACAATGCTAAAGAATACTTGAGTCATGATTTTTCCTCTTTTTGTGTACAACATGGAATTATTCATCAGACAAGCTGTGTTTATACATCCCAATAAAATGGGGTGGCGGAACGCAAAAACCGTCACCTCCTCGATGTCGCTCGCACATTGATGACTCAGATGCATGTCCCTCGCTCATATTGGGGCTATGCTGTTCTCATTGCCTGCTACCTCATCAATCGCATTCCCTCCTCAGTTCTCCACGGGAAAACCCCATTCTCCATACTGTATCCGGGAAAGGAGCCTTTTCCTCTCCCTCTCCGAATCTTTAGGTGCACTGCATTTGTGCATGCCCCGTCTGCCACCCGTGATAAGCTCTCCCCTCGCTACACAAAATGTGTCTTTTTGGGGTACTCCACCACTCAGAAAGGCTACTGTTGCTTTGACCCTGTTCTTCGTAAGCAGTTCATCTCCGCTGACGTTACCTTCTTCGAGAATGCCTCCTTCTTCTCGGATGACTCCTCTTGTCTTCCCCAAGCTTCCTCTTCTCTTCCCCCAGTCTCTGATTCTTTTGTTATTCCCTTCGTTCCCTCGTCTCCTCCTGCGATATCCACCCCTACTCCATCTTCATCCACTCCTCTCTCTCCGCCTCCATCTCCCTCATCTCCGCTGCCGTCGCTCTCTCCTCCCGGGCCAGCTCTCTCTACCATGGATGCTCTAGATGCCGAGGAACCCGACGACCTAGATCTTCCTATAGCTCTTTGCAAAGGGGTTCAGACGTGTACCCTACACCCCCTTGCTGTTATTGTTTCATATGATCGTCTTACTTCTTCTCGCAGGGCCTTTGCACTGGCTATCTCTTCCACTTCCATACCTCGTTCCTACCAGGAGGCCCTTGCTATTCCTCACTGGAAGATGGCCATGGATGAGGAAATGGCGATCCTGACGGAGCGAGGTACCTGGACTCTTGTTCCTCCTCCCTTCGGTACTGAGGTTGTTGGCTCTCGCTGGGTCTTTGTGGTCAAATTTAGCCCGGATGGCGCTGTGGACCGTTATAAGGCTCGTCTTGTTGCAAAGGGCTTTACTCAGACCTACGGGGTTGATTACTTTGACACCTTCTCTCCCGTGGCTCGCCTCAGCACTATACGGGTCCTTCTCTCTGTGGCGGTCAATAAAGATTGGCCGATTTCCCAGCTGGATGTTAAGAATGCCTTCCTTTATGGTGATCTTTAGGAGGCCGTCTACATGGAGCAACCTCCTGGGTATGTTGCTCAGGGGGAGACACGAGTATGCCGGTTGAATAAGGCAATTTATGGTCTCAAGCAGAGCCCTCGAGCTTGGTTTGACAAGTTCAGCAGCATTGTGGCGGCCGTTGGTTTTGCGCGCAGCTTTGCCGATCACTCTCTATTTATTCGCAAAACCTCGTCTGGGTTGGTGGTTCTTGCTGTGTATGTTGATGATATTCTTCTCACTAGCGATGACTAGGAAGGGGTAGCCTTGACAAAGCGGCATCTTCGTCAACATCTGGTCACAAAAGATATGGGCTCTCCGAAGTACTTTTTGGGGATCGAAATCTCTCGAAAGCCCAACTCCTTAGTTCTCTCCCAGCGTAAGTATGCCCTTGACCTTCTAAAAGAAGCAGGATTGACTGGAGCCAAACCTGCACGATACCCTATGACTATTGGAGAAGACACAACCTGGGCAGATGATTCGCCTCTTCTTTCAGATACTACGCGGTACAGCGTCTAGTTGGCAAGCTCATATATCTCACAGTGACCATGCCCGACATTTCCTATGTTGTGGGCAAGGTGAGTCAATTCATGCAAGCACCCAGGGAGTGCCATCTTCAGTCCGCCTTGCTGATCTTGGAGTATGTCAAAGCAGCCCCTAGGAAAGGATTACTCTTTCAGAAGAATGGTCATCTGAGGGTTGAAGCATACTCAGATGCGAGTTACGCTGATGACAAAGGGGATCGCAAGTCTACCTCTTGTTTCTGCACCTTTGTTGGGGGAAATCTGGTAAGTTGGAAGAGCAAGAAGCAGTCTGTTGTTTCCAGGTCCAGTGCTGAAGCAGAGTATCGGAGTATGGCATCGACCACTTGTGAGTTAAAATGGCTACGGGCTCTCATGCTGGATTTAGGAGAGGTTACAACCATCCTCTACCTATGTTCTGTGACAACAAGGCTGTCATATACATCTCCAAAAATCCAGTCTTCCATGAAAAAACAAAGCATATTGAGGTCGACTGTCATTTCATTCGTGAAGAGATTTTGAAGGACCAAATTTGCACTCCCTTCGTCACTTCTGATAAAGAGCTGGCTGACATCTTCACCAAGCCAGTATCCGCCTCGTTTTTCCATATTTGTGACAAGCTGGGCATGATCGATATATATGCTCCAGCTTGAGGGGGAGTGTTGAAGTTAGTAACCGGGCGGTCTGGCGGTTTGGCTTGGCGGATTGATGACCGCGCGGTCTGGCGGTTTCCCTTCAGCAGTCTGGTTGCTGTGTGTTGCTGTCTGTGGTCCAAGCGGTCTATCGGTTTATCACTGGCAACTTGGAGACCGGGCGGTCTAGCGGTCTCACATGGCGATCTCTCTCTCTCTCTCTCTGACAGTTGCCGAGCGGTTAACCCTTCTGTCTAACCGCGCGGCTTGTGCGGTGTAACATCCCATTTTCAAATTAGACCCCCCCCCCTTAGGAGTGACTTGAACATGCCTAGGTCATAACAAGTCCTAGGTTGAACCTAGGAGGTCAAGTGACCCAACTAGCTAGTTGAGACTCACTTGGGCTGCAAATAGTAAAATCTTAAAACCCTGATTTTTGGTGGCCTAGTAGGTTCAATCTGGCTCCAAGGCATTCCTAGACCTAATAGGAGATCAATGGGTCACCAAGGACCCATTGGGTGCAAACCTAGTGGCTAATTTTACCCAAGTCAACTTAAGCCCTAGTTAGGCCAAAGTAACCCTGCCTTGGGTCAACTCATCCTCATTATGCCAAGTCTACCCTACCTAACCATACCTAGGCCTTAGGAGAGGTCAATGGGTCACTAGGGGTCTATTGATGTTGACTCCGAAGGTCAAATTGACCAAGTCAACCCTAAACCCTAGGCTAGCCAACATGTTGACTAGGAGAGAGAAAGTGAGAATAAGGGGTATTTTCATGGTAGAATGTTGAGCCCCCCTCTCATATGACATTTAAGGATTTAATATTCATTTTAAGGGCTGCCTTTAGGCTTCTAGGGGAAGAGAAATCATGAGGGTGACTAGGAGAGAGAAAGAAGTGAGAAATAAGCTAAATATAGGAGAGAGAAAAGGTGGTGGAAGTGAAGGGGTGGTTTTAGAGAGTGGGGAGGCATGGGGCTCAGCCAAAGAGGGGCCCACAGCCACCTAGAGGTTGACACCTCTTCCTCCCACCCTTTTCCCGACCATCAAGAGGAGTTTTCACTCTCTCTCCTCTAACCACCCCCCACCATGAAGAGGTGCTTTGGCTCTTGAAGAAAACCGCCCCTCTCCCCCTCTCCTCTTTATATACTCATTTAGGAGATAGGGGCGACCAGTTTCGAAACCATAGTAGGAGGGAGAGAGGCTTGCCGGAGCCACCAAGGAGAGAAACGCGGCCACCGCCGCCACCATGGCATCCCGCCGTTCAACCCGCATTCATGCCCGAACTCAGGTCCTCCCCCTCTCTTTCTCTTATGTTTAGATCCTAGAATCATTAGAGTAGAGGTCGGGCTCGAGTAGCCGGTCGGAGAGAACCAAAAACAAGAATTTTTTTTGCCATTTTCATGGATTTTGGGTGGGCTCGGGTAGGGCGGCGCCGCCACCTCCGGCCGCCCTAGCCGCCGGCAAGGCTAGCCCCCACCACCGGGAACATGTAGGAGTTATTTCCCGATGGTGGCGCCACCCCTAGTGGCCGGGAAAAGGCCCGTGATAATCACTTCCCACGGTTCTGGTTCAGGCCACTTGGAGAAGACGAAGTACAGCTGCCCTAGGATTGCTTCAAGATGCGTGCAAGACTTAAAATACACGAATTATTGTTTTATTAATTAATTTTTTTAACAGTTTACTACATGTTGATTTTTAGGCCCCTTCTGGGCATCTCATGAAAAAGTTTATAATATAAAAATTGTAGGCCATTGGAATACCTACAGTTTGATATGTTGTGGTGAAAAAATGGTTGAGAATCTAGACCTGTAGGGTCATTTTACTAGGGTAGGTCCTATATGTAGGACAGAGTTTCAAATAATTCCCCACACCTAACCCTTGGTTCAAATGCTTTGAATTTTTGAGCTAGAGCTTAATATCATCTAAAACTAGCTCCTGTAAAAATTGGAGGGCATTTAGAGTATTTTAACCTAGGGTTTTGCCCTAAACCTAGAAAAGCTAGGGTTAGGGAATTAAGGGGTCAAATGACCATCATACCCTCCCAAATTTTGGTGAGTGGTCCCTAGCATTAATATATAACTCTGTAGAAAATTTGAGCACATTTGGATAAGGTTTGGGTAGGGTTTGACCAAACCCTAGCCCTACCTTGGGAATTGTGCCCTAGGAATTCAAGAGGGTGCCCACCCTTATCTCTTTGTCCAAATTACTTGAAATTTGGACAGGGAGTCAATATTATTGTTAGTTAGGGGCTGTCCAAATTTGGGTAAATTTGGAGTTGATTACTTAGGTATTTTGTCCTAACTTGGGAAAAGCTAAGGTTAGAGATTTTGTGGACCAAATGACCTCCATACCCTCCCAAGTCTTGGTGAGTGGTCCCTGGTATTTATATCTATATGTACCCCAAAATTCAGCTCCTTTGGATGAGTTTTGAATAGGAATTTAGTAAACCCTAGTTTTGACCTAGTGAAGGGTGTTTTGGGAAAAATGCTCTTTTGAGATTGAGAGGTCAACTCACCTCATCAGAGGTTGAGATGTCTACCACTAGTTTTGAATTATCCTAAGTACCCCCTTTGGGAAGATGAGAGGGTTTAGGGTTGGTTTACCCTAGGACCCAAGCCCAAACCCTAAGGAAAGGATTTTGAGGGTTGCGAAAGACATAGGGGAAAATGCCCTTGAATGGCCTTGAGATTTGGTGGAGAGGTAGTTAATGAGTATTTAACCCTCTGGTTGGAATTTAAAAGAGTTAGAGGTAAGTAGGTTCCTCAAAAGCAAAACCCTAGTTTTAGGGTAGAAGGACTTTTAGGTCAAAACAGTAATTTAATGTCATTTAAAAGTTGTGAAACTTGGGTAGAGTAAATCTAGGGTAGATAGGACCCTTAGGTATTTTTACTGGAATTTTATGATGATAATACGTAATACTTCATTTGTAAATGTGGTTGTAGCCCTAATTGAAGATTAAATTATTTAGGATCTTTTTAATTATTGGAATCTCATAAAATCTTGGAAGTGAGGTCTTTAGGTTAAAATGGATGTTCCTGGATTTTTATATAAATTTTAGTGGGATAAATTTAGTACTTTATTCATGAATATTTTGAAAAGGAGCTTTAGGGAATTAATTTAATTATGGCTGTTATACCTATTGAAAAATTATGAGATTTAGGAAATAAGGTTTTTAGGCCATTATATGCTAGTAGAAATTTATTTATGAATTTTGAAGTTATATTTTCAATACTTGTTTCACAAGCATGTCTATTTAAAGTGTTTGTAATTAATTTTTATAGACTTCAATTCTTAGTATTAAATTATTAAATTTTTGCTAATATTATTTACAAGCCAGTAGAAGTCTTACATAATTGATTCATAATTTTTGGAAGCCACCTTTATATAGTTGATTCACAAATTTTGAAAGGTACAAGATATTACAAAAATAACTTTAAGGCTCCTATACCTTAGAGAAAATTTCCAAACCTTGGACATGTCATTTTTTGTTAGAGGTAATAGTATTTATCGTGAATTTATAATAGCTGAAAAGTATACTTCATGTTCAAATTGGTAGATCTTGGATTTTCAGGAAAATTAATTAATTAACAGATTAATTGAGAAAATTATCATAACCTGGAATTGATTCATTTATGACATGATAGGACCCCAGTAAATAGCTTAGGACATTCAGATGAAAACTCAAAGGACATCCTATCATGGTCATCATATAGTGTAGGGTGGTCCGCATTTCGCGTTTTCGTAAAAGATCGCATTTGGAGACGACTTAGGACAGTGTTGGAGTTTCTCAATGTGCTGATTGGGATGGATTTAGATAGGTTATCATAGAAGGTTCTAAGGAGTGACGAGAAGTGAGTGGTTGTGGTAGAAGGAGCACGGAATTCGACAAAAGATCGTCGTTCCTGTGAGAGTGAAATGTCAAGCTACCCTAGTTTTAGTTTAATGTAATATGAGAAGGGAACGGGTAAGAGAAAATTAACCAATATTATGAAGTGCCTTGCGAAGGGAACTTTGGTCTGTCATACCATCGTAGTTCCTAGTGCCTATTGAGAACCCTTCACGGGACATAATCCGGAGGCAGTCCTGGGCTAACGTAAATCTTAAATAAATCGAAAGAGTAATTAGTTGAAATAGGTTTACACTTCACACACTAGTAGGATAGACATTTGGAAAAGGTTAAGTCGTCCCGAGGTGTTCAAAGGGGTGCCATCCCGCGGTGCTCAAAGGGATGAGGTTTGGAATTGAGCCGGACGGTTTAGTCCGGGGAGCTTAGCCTCGGTTTGTGGTTGAGACGGACGGTTTGGTCCGGGAGCTTTGCTCTTGACTTCTTATATTAAATATTGCATGTGCATAAATAGGAAACTTTAAGGTGGTGGGTCTTCGATATTGGGGAGTTCGTTGCACCGACACCAATAGCGTTGACTCGGCAAGGTGGCTAGCACTTCGCCAACCTTAAGTCCGGCGGTCCAGTCAGCAAGAGTACGCGGAAGTCCACTCGTGCACCAGGCATTGAGCGCGTACGATAGGTCAGACCGGTAGTGCAAATACTGGTTTTGAGGTGGGCGAGGCCCAACCCTCCGCTTCCGTCTGCCACTACGGAGGTATCCTGGGAGGTAACGGCTCTGAAAGGGAGAACTAAGGTTTGTGTACACAAAGTTGGGTGTATGAGTTGCACTGCATGAACATCATTAACCCACCATATAGTTGCATACATAATCATTCATAAGAACCTTGACACCTAATGTATAAGTGGAATGAGACGTTTATACATTAGGACCTACAAAACGACCCCTTGGTCTATAAGCTTGTGTGGGCAAGTTTCATAGATTTAGGTCATTTTAAATATTTAAATAATGCTTGTGATAACCGACACCCCAACGTATAAAGTGGAATGGGACATTTATACGATGGGAGCCTTGTAAAAGATCCTTTGGCTTATGTGTACTCACATAAGTGAAGGTTTAATTTCTTACTTACTTACCTTTCTGTTTTACCTATTACAACACTTATATTGTTCAACTGTTATAACTTGCTAGTTAGGTCCACCGTTATCTGCTTTTGACTACTCTCCACCTTCATGTCCTCCCCTTTCTTCCTCTCCGCTAGGTGCCTTAGGGCATGGTGGAAGGGGTGGGGGATGATAGGGCTTAGTCTTATAGACTAACTGTTTTCGGACCACATCATTTTAGGGAACCATGGAGCCCAGCCCGGAGGAGCAGCCCAGGAGGTCGGTGCGCTTGGAGACAGGGCAGTTTAGCTCAGGAGTTCAGACAGTCGGGACCGTGAGTTCCGTTCCTTAGTAGAAGTTTGTTTTTCAGCTTCCGTTTGAGTGACCATGTAGTGAGGTGTTGATGTACCGGGCTTAAGTCCTTTTCCTTTCAGTACTCTATTTTTTTTACTCTGATGTTATACTATGGACGCTTCCTTCGTGGAGTTTAATTATATGTGATTTATTATTATAGACTGCATTTCTCTTTCTTTACTACTTGCTACTTGATTGTGATCGAAAGGCCGGCAGAATCGGCGCGTTGTAGTGACAACCTTCCCGGGTGCGAAGGTGTCACCGCAAAGCGGCGGTTCTGGGCATAAGACCCAGAGATTTGAATCGAAAAAAGGGGTCTTACATGCGGTTTGTGTCTGTACAGTCCGCTTGTGTCATGTAATATTTTAGTCCCACATCTCTTATTTGTATTCTCTCTTCTCTCCTCCATTCTATATAAGGGAGGCCATACCTTTGTAATAGATACCTTTTCCGGAAAATAAAGTTTTAGTTTAAACCGCTTTCGGCTTGTTTTAGTTCGTTTCTCACAGTGATGACGTTTGCGCTGAGAACGAAGAAGAAAGGTGAAAGAAACGCTCAAATCCGGATAGTTGGAACCAACTAGTTTAGAAACCGTGCCAAGGTTTCCGGAAGGAGTAGGAGGAGGAGGAGGAGGATGAGCCATAGGAGTGGTGGAGGTAGAGATGACGGGGGTGGAGATATCGGAGTTGGTCATAGAGAAGGAGGAAACAAAGAAAGCCGCGTGAGTAGAACAAAGGTCGCGCAGATAGAAAGCAGGGAAGACGGGCGAGTAGAACAGAGGTCTCACAGATAGAAAGCAGGGAAGCCACGCGAGTAGAACAGAGGTCGTGCGAGTAGAAGGAGTCTGTGACAGCAGCGGCAAGAGAGAAGAAACCGCAGCGGAAAAGAGAGGAAACTGCAACGGTCACGGTGTCAGCACACCAGTGGCAAGAAGGGCCACGACCAGGAAGCAGATCAAAGCACAGGGGCAGAGGTCGCGCGAACTAGGAAGTTCGCGAAAAAAAGAGGAGATCGCGCGATCAGGAAAGAGTTCGGGCGAACAATGAAGAAGTCGCGCGAAAACAAATGGTTCGAGCGAACGAGAAGAGAGAGTGAGAGACTGCGAAGACAGGTCGCAAAAATGAGGGAAAGAGGTCGCGCAAACAAGGCAGCGACAAAGAAAAGAAACCGCGCGGATAGGGAACGAAGCCGCGCAAACAGAAGAGACTAAGGATTCAGGTGGAATCGGTCGTTTCCTCTGATACCATGTGAGAGTAGAGAACAAGCAATTAAAAACACTTCAGAAATTAGAATAATTGAAAGTTTTATTATCCAAAAAGTTATCATTTACAAAGGTATGCCCTCCCTTTTATAGAATGGAGGAGAGAAGAGAGAATACATATACACAATGTGGGACTATAAAAGCAAAATACAGAGCTGGGCGGCTAGAACAAAGAGACCGATCAGGCCGACAAGGCCGCGCGGTTAGACAACACAACTGCTCGGCAACACCAGAGACAGAAGAGAACATGTTGCAGTAGTAGACCGCAAGAACGCAAGAACGCAAGGACGCAAGACCGCAAGGATACCAACAACAACAGTCTGGACATCAATCCGCTGGAGATAAGCCTTCTGACCGCGCGGTTAACAACCCGTTGATTTTTAACCGCCATTCCGCCCAGTCATACTCCAACATACTGGAGTAAATCACCATAGACAATCAATATTGTTGGGTTGTGCTTTACTTTCTGATGAAACTGAAGAAATGTTCACTTGGTTATTTCAGTAGTGGCTTACGTGTATGTTTGATAAACCATCATCAGCTATAATAACAGATATGGATCATGCTATGTATAATTCTATAAAAAAAGTTTTTCCAAATACACGTCATCATTTTTGTTTTTGGCATATACATTAACATTTGCTTGAAAATGTTTATGAGATGTGCGACACACAAGAAGAATTTGCAAAAGATTATAAAAAGTTTTACAATAGCACTCATGTTTTTTTAAGTGAGATCAGATGGGAGGAATTGATATCCAAATATCAATTACAAAATAACAAATGGTTAGCTAAAATGTGGGATACAAGAAGACATTGGATAACAGCTTTTTTAAAAGATGCTTTTGTGGCAGGAATGACATCAACGTGTAGGAGTGAAAGTATCAACTCTTTCTTTGATGGTTTCGTTAATTCAAATACTGGTTTGATATTTTTTTAAAACAATATGAAAAAGCATTGCAGAGTCGACGTCAAGCGGAGGAAATTGAGGACTTTATGACTATGAATTCAACATTACTATTATTTGGTAATACAAGTTTGGAAACTCATGCAGCTCAAAATTACACGAAGGCAATGTTCAACCTTTTTCAAAGTGAATACAATGAGATGTTATGTTGCTTACATGAAAAAGTTAGGTGTGTTGATGTTACAAAATCTTATGTTGTGGGGTTATCTTCTGAAGATAAGTGAAAATGGTTTAGAGTTGATTTTGTTAATACAGATCCAATCTATATAACATGTGAATGCTCAAAATTTGAGACAAGTGAGGTTTTTTGCAAACATATACTTCATATCCTATACAAAAAACAAGTTTCTCAAATTCCAACTCATTATTTATTGAAAAGATAAACTATTCAAGCACGTAACCTCATGATTTATGATTCATAAATCTTGGATGGTAAAAATAATAATGCAGTCATACCTTTAATGAAATGGAGACTTGTGTCTTTATGTACCACTTTAATAGAGAAGGTCTCAGGTGATGAAGAATCCTTTAAAAGTTTATATTCTTATATCTCTCAAAAATTGAATGAAGTTAATATCACGGGAAAAGAGAAAGCATTTGAAGTCATTGGTAATCAGGTTGGATCAAAGTCTATGGCATATGATCATTTAGCTATTTCCATTCGTGATCCTATACAAGCAAAAACTAAAGGTCGGCCATAAATTGCATCACGGATCTCTTCCGGCATTGAAGAGTCCCAAATTAAATCTAAAAAAGAACTTGCGGAAATTGTGGAGATAAAAGACACTAAGCTACAACATGTCCGAAAAAACAAAAGTAAGTTTTTTCTACTCAAATACTATTTTTAATGCAATATGACTAATTGATTCATTTTTCTTTGTTCAGGAGAACTCTGAATGCCAATGAACTTGCAGAAGAAACAAGGAAAGGCCTTTTGTACCAACTGTCTGAACCATCATTTTTCCGGAGATATGTTGGTTTGGTGTCTGTGACTGATTTTGGATATCCTGTGTTACAGATATTTTATTTTTTGTTATTATTGTTTCAGTACTTGTGTTAATTAAGAACCATCATTAGTATTTTGTGTTTGAACCATCATTAGTACTAGTTGTATGAACCATCATTAATATTATGTGTTTGACATAAACATAGAATGTGTGTTTTGACATGGCAACAGTTATGACTGCTGCTAAAAAAAAGAAAACTAGTGTTGCTTTAGCAAAGTCCTGGAAGTGTAAATTGTGTTCATGCATCTAGTGTTGCTTTAGCAAAGTCCTGTAAGTGTAAATTGTGTTCACGCATCTTGGATATATACAGAGAGGGTGTTGTTGAAGCTTTCCTACTGAGTACGTGAAAGAACAGGAAGAAGTTACTCTCTGATTTTTGTTCTTACAATAAAACGCTCTGGGCCTCCTTCCCATCATCTTGGGTGGGACGCAGCGCAGTTCAGGGGAGATGCTCTGTTAATAATGACAGCAAGCAAGGAGGCAGGCCAGCAGCGCAAAATCAGAACTTGCCCTATTTCGCGCCTTGGAGCCACAGGTCAGCATTTTCACCAGGAACGAATGTCCATCGGAGGTCGGCCAGCCGACGGCAACCACTCTCGTGGTCGCCGCTAGCCTTAACGCTGGCCGGATCACCGGCATCCATCCTCTAATTGCCGGCCGGATCGCCGAACTTAACGCTGCGCGCGGAAAATTCCTATATACGCGTTGCGCGTATACCCAGTACTATATATATATATATATATATATATATATATATATATATATATATATATATATATATATATATATATATATATCTTTATACTATATGGGAGGATGTTTTAAGGGATGGTGTAACATTTTTGTTCCCAAATTACCCTTCTAAATGGTGTAACTTTCATCTTCCGAAAAAGCCCTCCACTTTTTCTGCAGCCCGCCAACATTACCAGCCACTGGATCTATTAAAATCAACGATCACGGATGATTGTCAGGAGAAGCCATGGATCCTTAAAGTTCCCACCGCACGATCTTTTAAAATCAACGTTCAGGATCAAAAAGCGGCGAGCCACAGATCAATTTCTTTTTATTTTTCTACGCCTCTCACGCGCTCGCCATTTCCGCGTGCTCGCCATTTCCACTCGACTTCTTCCCCTCCATCAACGGGACCGCGATATGTCTGCCTCCTCACAATCGGGCTACTTCTCCCCCTCCATCCATGCCTCGCCAAAGGTTAAAGAACCTTGCAACAGAAATAAAGCCAGAATCTGTATTTTGCAGCTGTGTTCGATGAACCTAGGGCATCCACTAACGGCTAATCGATGTCGGCATGCCTCAGGATCCGTAGCAGAAGTCGAGAAGGTAGACCATAAGCCGGTTTTATCTCTTCTCAAATCGACGTTGGCTATCCAGGTTATGTATTTTCTTGCGGCTTTCTGCATCCACTAACGACTAATGTATATCGGTATGCCTCAGGAACCGTAGCAGAAGTCGAGAAGGTAGACAATAAGCCGGTTTTATCTCTTCGCAAATCGACGTTGGCTATCCAGGTTATGTATTTTCTTGCGGCTTTCTGCAAATTAGATCACCATGTAGTTTCTCCACCTATTCCTCCAGCTCTCTCGCCCTCTTTTTGGCTCTCAACCTTTCTTTTCTGTTCTTATGCGGTGGCAACTCTACATGTAAAACTCTACAAGGCAATTATTGAAATCATTTTCTATGGTTCTTCCAGCCATATTTCCTCTCCAACTATTTATGTTTTTTTTCCTGAATCTCAAGTATAAGATTTAGATCAGTTCTGTTTAAATAATCCAACAAACGTTTTATATGCTCATAATCTATTTGTTGAAATGCCCAAGAGACAGGGGATTAAAGTTTTGTATGAGGACCTGAAGGCGGCCATTGAGACTCACACTTGAGAGAAGCACTGTTTGTGCTTCATCGAGGTCAATCTTTTTATCTAAAACTATGTATCTAAAACTATGTATGCATATATTGGTTCTGTTTTTTTTTTTTCATTTTTATGCTTCTTTACTGATTACAGGTGTTCAGTTCTATTTTTATTAACTTATTTCAGGTTGCACCTTGGATCTTTAAGGTTATATCAATTTTTTAGATTTGCATTTGAAAGCTAGATAATGATGGCCAAATGCTTAATGCATCAGAATTTGTGTACTTCATCATTAGTTTTTGCATCAATTGGAACTGTAATTTGTGTTATTTTCCATCCATCAATGGTCCAGTGGATTGGTAAGTTTATATTCTTGATATAGAATATGGTGATTGTATTTTCTTCTGCTTTTAACTTCAAAATTTCAAATAATTGTTTTTATGAGTTTGGTGTTGATGTCAATCCTAATACGGAGGCTCAAGTTCATGTTTTTGATTAGGAAGTAAGTTGCTGCCATTAGGTATGAATTGCATTGATATCTTTTGTTCTAAAAAGGGACCTATGATTGCCATTTGGTGCGAGTTTCAATAACATTATAGAAAGATTGTTTCAATGACTAGAATACATGATATCTATGTGATAGTGGAGTTTATTAACCATTGTTCCTGGCCACACTTTGATATCTTGCTGTTTGAGAGGTTTTTCTGTGCCAATTTTTTTTAAGGAATGCCTATGCTTATGTTTTGTTTTATGCCAGGCCATGAAGAGTACGGGTATACCAAACTGAAGACTATTAATTCCTCCTTTGCTTTTCCCCAAGAATCACATATTTATTCTTCTTTTGAAAGACCGAATGATCACATCCTTCATTGATTTCATTGAATATATTTTCCTTACCTTCAAGAAAAAACATGTGTTAATCTACAGGTGAACCCTGTAATTAGTTAATAAAAATCCATTATAACACATTCCAAAACAACTAAAGAAATTGAAATTCTTTTTGTAGTTTTTGGTATTGCATGTTTTAGGTTTTGAAAGCATATCAGTGTTGGCAAACATTTTGGTATTGCTTCACCTCTTTCTTACTTTTTGACTTCTGAGATAACAATTTTAAAGAGGATTGTGTATATTATAATTGATGTATATTTATATGATCTTTATGAAAAACTCCAAATAAAACGACTTCATATTAGTGTTGCTCATCTTATAAAAAGCTGTAATTAGTTAATAAAAATTCATGATAAAACATGTCAAAACAACTAAAGAAATTGGAGTACAAACAACTAATCTTTTCTCTACGATCAATGACGCTGCCCACAACCAATTTCGCCCAAAAACCAATGTTTTTGCCAATAACAAATGTCGCTGCCCACGATCAATGTCGGCGTCCACGACCAATGTCACCCCCTACGACCATTGTCGCCCTCCAATACCCAATGTCTCCACTGCCCCCACTACGACCAATGTCGTTGCCACTATCAATATCATCCCCACAACCAATGTCGCTGTCCACGACTATAGTCGCCCCCCCCCCCCCACACACAACTAATGTCTCCTCACCACGACCAATATCGCCGTCCGCGACCAATGTTGCCGCCCACGACCAATGTCGTCACCCACGATAAATGTCTCTCTTACAATCAATGTCGCAGCCCACGACTAATGTCGCACCCTCTACCAATGTCGCCGCCCACCCCCAGGACAAATGTCATCTCCCTTGACCAATGTCGCAGTCCCGGACCAATGTCGTCGCCCCCGACCAATGTCATCGCCCCCGACCAATATCGTCGCCCCCGACCAATGTCATCGCCCTGACCAATGTCGCCGTCCTAACCAATGTCGCCGCGCCAACCAATGTTGTCGCCATGACCAATGTCGCTGCCCTACACGGGATTCCATCGACCAATGTCTCCCCCATGACCAATGTCGCCCCCACGATCAATGACGCCCTCATGACAAATGTCACCCCAACAACAAATGTCGCCTCCACGACAAATGTCGCACCCACGATAAATGGGGCCCGCACGGGGTCCCCGTGCACGACTGCTTGTATATATATATATATATATATATATATATATATATATATATATATATATATATATATATATATTATCATCTATATGGGTAAAATACCCTTTGGTGCAAGGGCAAAATTGGAAATCCCAATGTTGCACCAAAGGGTATTTTTCCCTTACAATAGTATATACGAGCATCTTCGCACGGGCTATGCCCGTGCTCGACGCTCTCGGGCGGCCTTCGGCCGCATCAGGCGGGTTTCGCCCGTTTGCGCACGGGTTTCGCTCGCGCTTGATGCTTTGGGCGGCCTTCGGCTACATAGTCGCCCGCCTCGACGCAATGCACAAGCTCAGCGTCGCACCCGCCACTCGCGGCCCCCGGTACACTTTGGTGCTTGTGCCCGCTTCCGCACGGGCTTCGCCCGTGCTTGATGCATCGCTACGGGTTGCGTCCGCATCAAGGCGGGTTGCGACGCCAAACAAGGATACATGGCTTTGAGTGCTCTCAAAGCCAAGATCTTGGCTTTGAGTGCACTCAACGCCAAGATCTTGGCGCTGAGAGCACTCAACGCCAACCAAAGTCTTGGCGTCGAGTGCTCTCAACGCCAAGTTATTGGCATTGAGAGCACTCAACGCCAATAACTTGGCGTTGAGATCACTCGACGCCAGCAACAGTCTAAAGGCTTGGTGTCGAGTGCTCTCAACGCCAACATCATGGCTTTGAGAGCAATTAATTTTACTGCTTGTCCGCATGCATCCCGCCGCGTGCATCCCGCCGCCCGCATCGCGCCGCCTGTTGGAACACCCTATTACTAATTTGGGTCAGGATCACTATGTCTATAGGATTGTTACTTTGACCTTGTTGTATAGAGTAAAGGTCAACTAGTTAGGTCTAAGGCTTAGGACTTAGGTAGGAAGCTTTCCCCAAGACCTCCTAGTTCAGATGAGAAGCCCGGAAGAAGAATTCAACTTGTCGTCGAGCTCAGATCGACGAAGCGTCGAACCCAGTTCGACTATCTCTCTGATCTCAGGTCGACGATGCGTCGAACTCAGTTCGACGATCTCTGAGCTCAGATCGACGATTTCTGTCTTAGACTAATTCCAATATCTTTGAGCTCAGTTCGACGATAGTTGAGCTCAGATCGACGATTATCTTTTGATATCGACGATTTCTGGAATTTTGTCATTTTTTTAAGGATTTCAAATGTCTTCAAATCAGAGCATTTATTGAAGAAGATTTCTAGCCGTTATAATAAATCTGGAGCAAGTTTCAAGGAAACAAAGAAGGAATGTTCTTAGGTTATTTCCTTCAGAGACAGTTGACATTTAAAGAAAGTTTTTATGACTTTGCTAACGGCTATCTAAAAGATTTGAAGAATGGATTTCATATTATTATTCAGTAAAGGAGAAACAAATAGATATACAGAAGAAAACAAAGAGAAGGAGTTCAACAACACAAAACAGAGAACAAGCTCCTATTCCTTCTGATTCATTCTGATTCAAAGTCTTAAAAAGTCTTCATCATTCTCACTCCAGACAACACATATTTCAGTTCTTACTTGAATCATCTTTTGCTGGAGCTTTCTTTTCATTGAAGACCTATCATCCTTGCAAAACTTCCAGTTCCTGAACTCTTGCTAATCTCAGGGGGAGCTTTGACAACATCTCATCCACTTGTGCTTCTCTTTGATTGTTGACAGAGAAGACAACTTCACCATTTTTCTTTTTCCTTTCCTATAAAAGGGTTTTTAAACTCCCTTCAAAAGTTTTGCTTTGGTTTCTGAGACCTGATCAAAACTCAGTGGTGGCAAGACACTTGATCAAAAAAATCTTGTTTGTTATTTGAGCACCTGATCAAAAGCTCATTGGTGTCCAGGACACCTGATCAACTCATCTTGCAGTGGATTCCTACCAAGGGTGGTAGAAGAGTGGATGTACCCAGGTTTTGGGGAACCACTATAGTTCCTTGTGACTTCTGGTTGTTTGCTATTTTATTTGTTGTGTGCTGTGGATTTGCTCTTTTGTTTGTTTTATTTTGATTTCTGTCAAGCACTCTACACTAACTAAATTAAGTCTTCCACTACTAGAATAATTTTCATATTTGCAAAATTATTTTAAAACACTCTATTCACCCTCCTCTAGAGTGAAGGATTGATCTTACACTCACTTTCACCGCGCTCTCCGCCTGCCAGCTCGTCACCGGAAGACTCCCAGCAGGTTCGTCGGGGTCCGGCGAACCCGTCGGTGGGGGCCGGGCAGGCAGGCGGCGGAGAGCTGGCGGTGGCAGTGATTTGTTTATTTAATTTTGACGGACATGGCGGTGGCTCTACCAGCTGGAGTGGCCTCCATTGTCGACCCATGAGATGGAGGGACACACCAGCAATAGGGGAAGGAGGAACATATATGGGATACAACTTCACAGTGAAATGGAACACCGCTTCCAACCTTATAAGTGCAAGCAAACACATATCAACTATATTATTATTATTATTGTTATTATTATTATTATTATTATTATTATTATTATTAATTTCAGCAATCTTATCCACCGCCTAACTCAGCCATCTCCCACTATCTCTCTCTCTCTATGGTCTTCCACCGGAAATAGGTTTAGGAGACCTATTTATTTTCTTTGTTTAATGATAAAAACAATGAATGGATGAGATCTGGTGCTCTCCCACGTACCTATTTTATCGTTGCACGGGGGTTTGCGAACTGCAGAAGCGCCGCCGTGCCGAGACACTATCGAGCCGGAGGTACTCTCGCGTCGGGCACGGGGGGTGCGAAGCGCCGCCATGTCAACTGATTGAGTATCGCAGAGGGTGCGAGTTTGGGGGAAAGTACCTTCACTGCCGGGGTACTGTCGATGCAAAGAGCATCGAGCACGGGCATAGTCCGTGCGAAAATGCTAGTTTCCAATAAAGTTGATATAAACTTAAGGAGTATTTATTAAAATATAATGGAATAAAATTCTGAATAAAAAAAAAATATCAACAACAATAATAAATCAATTGATATATTTTTTCCTTCAGTTATGATTTATCCTAACAATATGCTTTTGCGAATCTTTTAGGCTAGATTTGACACAGTGATTGCTGTTATGAACATGTGAGTAAAATTATCATTGGTGCTGACCTATAAAAGGTCATCCACTTTTATGTTCAAGTGGATGATGTTTGTTAGGTTATACTTAACCTATGACGATTTAACTCATGCACTTGCGACAGTCACCATCCTGTCAAACGGAGCCTCAATCTTTATTATATATTAATAAGACTAAAACAATCTATAGATATTATTTGCAGTTTAACACTTACACACTTTAATTTGCCTAACAAATTTTGATGTTTTCAATAGATGAAATAATTTGTATTGTACATCAATGCAAAAATTTATGATTACAGAGTCAATTTAATACATAATTTATCGTCCAAACTTGACATAAATATCCCCTTATAAAACTTGTCCTGCCAAAGAACACCCCCGCGCGCCCTGTTTTTTTGTAATTAAAATGACATGAATAATTAAGGGGAGGGGATTTGGGAGGTGTGCTTTGGCCGGACTTGCTGCCTATTTCTGCCACCTCCTGTGCCGCTGCCACCGCCTCCCTAGCGCTAGCAAAACCCACCTCCACCGCCACCTCCCTTCCACAACACAGTAGCCGCCGCTGCTGATGCCGCCTCTTTCCTTTGCGGCCTCCACCACCGTCACCGCTTCCCAGGCAAAGCCACCTCCACTGCCACCTTCGTTCATGGCATCCACGGATCTGTAACATCGACAGATGCCTGGGCTTGGAAGACGTCGCCGGAAGCATTGGGGGAGGCTGCCTCGGGAGCATCCTTGTTCATGGTGGTCTCGGGCACAACCGCATTCTTGGCGGCCTCGATCGCACCTCCATCCTGCCGGACCACCTCCGGCCTACTCGCGCCGGCGTCGCCGGCATCTGGCGTCCCCATCAGCGGGGTCCGGTCAGGACGCCGCCGGCTCCTTCGTTTGCCCGTTGGCCATGGCCACCACCGCGAGTATTTTTTTTAAAAAAACAAACAGCCAGGCTACAGCAGGAACAACGCCGACGGGTTGGTGCGCCAGAGGAAGAGCGGTTTGAGCGCTGCCGGAGCGCTCCTGGTGGCTCTCTTCTCCCCTCCCTCTCTCTTCCCCGCTCTCTCACTATTCTCTCCCAGTTCCTCCCGTTGCCCTCTCTCTGTCGGAACAACGCCGACAGGTTGGTGCGCCGGAGGAAGAGCGGTTTGAGCGTTGCCGGAGAGGGCAACGGAGAAGAGCGGCTCCTGGTGGCTCTCTTCTCCCCTCCCTCTCTCTTCCCCTCTCTCTCTCTCTGTATTCTCTCCCAGTTCCTCCCGTTGCTCTCTCTCTCTTTCTCAGTTTATAATAAGAAGATAACATGGCTTAGGTGAGCTGAGCTGGCGGCGCTGCAGGGAATTTAAGAAGATGAAGGCGGTGGGAAGTTATTTAATAAGGAGGAGATAACATGGCTAAGCTGGCGGTGTAGACGTTTCCTATGGCAACAACGGCGGGTTTAGCGGCTGAACAGCGGTGCATTTTGCCGGGATTTCACTGTGACGAAGCAGCAGGGCAAAAGCTGTATATCCAAAATTACGGACGGTTCGAAGCCTCCCTTTAATCTATTAGTATAGATATAGTTATATGCGCGCGCACACACACACACACACACACACACACACACATATATATATATATATATATATTCTATTTATAAATGCTAATACATGTTTATGAGCCGGGAATTGTCGTCGGGCCGCGGGCGAAGCGCGTCGACACGAGATGGGTACTGTCGCGCGGGGCATAGAAGCGGAGCCCCGTGTATACATATACGAGTGATAGGCATCACCCTTTGACTCCGGGGGCATTCGGCGGGAGAGCGATATTTAATGTGGGGGTGACATTTGTCGTGGGGGCAACATTTATTATGGTTGCGACATTTATCATGGGTGGCCCCGACGAACTCGCCAGTGGGCTCCGATCAGCATGCCTGCGGCTCCGTCGTCGGCACCATAGGCAAATTATGCAATGAGCTTTGGAGAAATGTGGGAGTAGGGTTGTTTACAGGATGGAGGATTTGGGATTTTTTTTCCAGTATCGCTATTAGCAGACCGTCCAGAATAGGATCCTATGTCTGTGATGTATTCCTTGAATATGTTATTGATTGGATTATTGGGATCGGATTAATGGGGCATCTTGGCCTCTAATGGTCCAAAATTTTTTTACAAATATATATATATATATATATATATATATATATATATATATATATATATATATAGATATATATATAGATATATATATAGATATATATATATATGAGTAATTATACAGAGAGAACCAGTTCTCTGAACCTTATATAGAAAACCAGCAAATTGACCCCCAAATAATCTATAAGGGTAAAACACCCTTCCGTGCAAAGACAAATTTGGAAAGACCAATGTTGCACTAAATGGTGTTTTTCGCTTATAGTGTGTGTATATATATATATATATATATATATATATATATATATATATATATATATATATATATATATATATATATATATATATATATATATATATAGTAATTATACAGAGAGAACCAGTTCACTGAACTTTATATAGAAAATCAGCAAATTGACCCCCAAATATTTGTTTTTTCAAAAAGTGATCAACATGAAAGTTGTAGATCTCATCAAAATCTACGTTTTTCATGTTGATCACTTTTTGAAAAAACACTGTTTAGACTCCCGATTTGAGCCCCGAAAAAAGTCAAACCGAACTTTATATATATACATATGTTCGTGTTGACTTTTTTCGGGGCTCAAATCGGGGGTCTAAACAGTGTTTTTTAAAAAAGTGATCAACATGAACGTTGTAGATTTCGATGAGATCTACAACTTTCATGTTGATTACTTTTTGAAAAAACAAACATTTGGGGATCAATTTGCTGGTTTTCTATATAAGGTTCAGAGAACTGGTTCTCTCTGTATAATTACTCTCTCTCTCTCTCTATATATATATATATACACACTATAAGCGAAAAACACCATTTAGTGCAACATTGGTCTTTCCAAATTTGTCTTTGCACCGAAGGGTGTTTTACCCTTATAGATTATGAGTGACAGGCATGGAGCTCCGCCCCGATGCCCCGCGTGACAGTACTCCGCTCGTGGCGGCGGGCTTCGCCCGCCCCTAATGTCTTTGTCCGCACCCCGACAACAATACCCGGCTCATAAAATATATATACACAAATAAATAAATAAATAAATAAATAAATAAATATAAATATATATATATATATATATATATATATATATATATCTTTATTATATAAACCAATATACATATTTGGAAGCACACCATAGAATGAACAGGAGCCGTCCGATCTCCTATAAATCAAATCTGGCCATTGAATCTATAACATCCGGACTGCTAATATCTAAATCTCAGCCCCCAGCACTGTTCACGCACTGTTCACAGTGCGTGAAATCCCGATACCCTCCCGCACTCCCGCCCCCTCACAGCCTCACCCCTGCCGCCGCCGGCGGAGCCGCCGGCGGCCTGCCCGGCGCCCACCAGGGGGTTCGCCGGCCTCCGGCGAACCCGCCGTGGGTTGTCCGGCGGCGGGCGGGCAGGGCCACCGCCGGCGGTGGCCCTGCCCGTGAGCTCCAGTTTTGGAGCTCACGGGCAGGGCCACCGCCGGCGGTGGCCCTGCCCGCCCGCCGCCGGACAACCCACGGCGGGTTCGCCGGAGGCCGGCGGACCCGCCGATGGGTGCCGGGCAGGCCGCTGGCGGCTCCGCCGCCGGCGGCAGGGGGAAGGGCGGCCTGCGTGAGCGCGCCGAAGCGGGGGCGGGGGATTTTTGTTTTTTTTTTTCATTTTTAAATAAGTAATTATATAAATATTTATTAAATTATAATTTTTGGTTAAAAAAATCAAATATTTTTAAATTATAAAATTTTAAATAATTGCTTTAAATACTTTTAAATTTTGCCGGGGGGCGGGGGCGGGCGAAGCCCGCCGGGGGGGGGGGGGGCGGGCGAAGCCCGCCGGGGGGGGGGGGGCGGGCGAAGCCCGCCGTGGGAGGCGGGCGAAGCGGGGGCGGGCGAAGCCCGCCGGGGGGGGGGCGGGCGAAGCCCGCCGTGGGAGGCGGGCGAAGCCCGCTTGAATGCCAAGCGGGCGAAGCCCGCTTGATTGCGGGCGAAGCCCGCAGCGACGCATCGAGAACGGGCGGAGCCCGTTCGAAGATGCTAGTATATATATATATATATATATATATATATATATATATATATATATATATATATATATATATATATATATATATATATATATATATATATATATATATATATATATATATATATATATATATATATATATATATATATATATATATATATATATATGCATTTATAAATATGCATATATATATATATATATACTATTTGTAAGGGAAAAATACCCTTTGGTGCAACATTAGAATTTTTAATTTTGCCCTTACACCAAAGGGTGTTTTCCCCTTACAGATAGTGTGTGTATATTTATATACATATATTGTCGTTGGGTATTGTCATTGGGCCGCGTGCAAAGCCCGTCTCAACAAGTCGGGTACTCTCGCGTGTGGTATAGGAGAGGAGCCTCGTGTATACACACAAGAGTGATATGCATCTGCCTTCGGCCCGGGGGGCCTTCGGCCGGGAGCGACATTTATCTTGGGGGTGACATTTGTCGTGGGGGCGACAATTATCGTGGCAGCGACATTTTTTGTGGTTGTGACATTTATCGTGGGTGCGACATTATCGAGGCTGCGAATTTTGTCGTGGGTGCGCCTTTTCTCGTGGGAGCGACATTTGTCGTACGAACGACATTTGTCGTGGGGGTGACATTTGTCATGAGTTCGACATTTGTTGTAGGGGAGACATTTGTCGTGAGTGCGATAAATGTCGTGGGGGCTATATTTGTCATGGGGGCAACAATGATCTTGGGCGGCGACATTCGACATTTTTCTCTCTACAACAGTCTAAATATTCCCAAAAAACAAAAGCACATGCAAAAAAATATATAGACCTGAAGGGCTTCTCAGCACAACCCGGTGAAAACAATTTTCAAACAACTTTACAAACATCAACAAATTAACGAAAACTAAATCATTTTAACCCCCAAAAATTAACAATGATGGGAAATGAGCACAAATTTTTTGATGACCGTAGGCGGAGAATCCGACCACCTGCGATGATGCACAATGTAAATTTCCCCATACTCCACATACTTATGTTTTTCTTCGATGTTTTCTATATTTTCCTTTTTCTCAATGTTTTTTTATTGTTTGAAACTTCGTCATAGTTGAGTCTATCAAACCTGTGAAAGAAATGATATTTTTAATATATAAAGCATTTGACGAAATGCAGAACTTTTTTTTTTAACGGGCTAAATACTATTTTAGATAGAGACCAGATTTGCTCTATACATGTAAAATGGAATGAACTAAATTGTTGCTCAGTTGTAGTTGATTTTATACCGTACTTCTTGTCGTCGTTGAATTGACATGATCAAAATTCTCTTTGAAGATCACGTTCTTGGTGTACACATCCTCATGATCTTCGGTAGCATAGTTTTCGACTAAAACTCTTCTGGACTGTGCTGAAACCCCTTTTAATAAAGCAACATACAATTGACCATGACTGAATACGTGATTTGGAAGACAGATCCCGATATTTCCAATGGTCTTGCCTTGGGACTTGTTAATTGTTAATGTGAAACTCAGTCTGATAGGAAATAGTTTCTTTGTCTGTTCGAACGACATCTTGTAATCTTCTAAACTTTTAAGCGGTATGCGTGAAATAAAAACTCTAAGACACTTCAAATTCCCTACCAATATAGTTGAATCAATGATATTTCGTCCAAATCTACGACATATTAGTCTCGTGTCATTGTATAATCTGATTTTCGGATCTATATTTCATAGAAGCATAATTGGACATCCATGCTTCAAGGTTAGTTTGTGTGTTGGTAGATTTTCAGGATTAATGGAGTTTAAAAATTCTGAAAGACATAAGTTATGGTTATTATCTGATATAGAGTCGAAATAGTATTAGGTTGTGCTCTCCGGAGAGCTTAAGCATGCATTTTTCATTCAACTTATTAGCGTCTTCATTTCATAAGTTAGTAGGGCCCTTGTCTCTATGTACTCAACATCGGTGCTGCTGACATCATATGTTTGCATATTTAGAAAGACAAAATCTATTAAATCATCGATTGATTGCTCACATATTCAAAGCATAACAATTGAGTCAAGAAACTGAATCATGCCATTTTCTAGTGTTGGCTCTTCACCATCTCCAACTCTGCGCAAGAATTCAACAAATTATACGTCATTGTGTGCCCTCATATTTTCTTTTAGTATAAACAACCTATACCTGATCATAAATAAGACTCAACAATGCTTAACCAAATTATTTCCAATCTTGTGACATTGACAATAACCGGTGTCACCTGTCGAAAATTGCCTCTCATGATAAGAACCTTCCCATAATAAGGCATCTTTATTTGTAGGGCGTCTCACAATTTATGGTCCAGGATTTCAAGAGTTTTCCTGTTAGCCATGGGTGCCTCATTCCAAATAATTGTGGATGCAATTTCAACAAGTTTGCACATATCAGACTATTTACTGAAACCACACTTTAGTATATTATCGAGTTTGATTGGTATTTTGAAATGGGAGTGAGCAGTGCAGCTGTCTGCGAGTAAATTTGATGTTATACCGGAAGTTGCAGTTGCAATCACAATACAACCTTCATAACAAAAAGTTGCCAGTATAGACCAGTAGAGGAACGTTTTAGCAGTTCCACCAAGGCCGTCAATGATAAAAATATCTTTATTTCCATCTCTTATGCAAGTACAAAATGTGTTGTACGCTATTTATTGTCCAAAATTCAATAATGCATTTGAATTTAACAGTCGATATTGGAATTTATAGTTCATTATCAATCAAACATGATAAGTCTACTGAGTATTATACGTCATCACTTAATCTTGGCAAGTACAATTTTTTTGTGCTTTTACTATATTTCTTGAAGATATTGTTCAACTTACAAATTTATCTGTTTATTAAGAAATTACTGTTTGTAGTGTTTGTGCTATCATAATCTTCGATCATCGCCACATAATTTTCATCGCATAGGGTTCTTACCCAGGTTGGTTGACAATATAGCAATATTTCTCCAAATAATCTTCAAAGTGCTGGCAATATTCTGAAATTTTTGGCTTCTACCAGACATTCTCTGATGTTGTCTTCTTCAAGTAGGCCTTATTTTTAGCAGCCTCCTTGAATGTGGTGTAATAAATACTATGGACTGTATATAGGTATTCAAACGTTGTTGGCGCTAGAATATGATTAAGAAGAAGATGTAAATAGAAGTGCTCACCCTTGGTTGGCGATACAACATACATACGTCCAATCATTGTTCAATTTCGAACTCTTCTTTTCCATTTTCGTGAACTTGTTAGCCAACTATAGTGTTTTGGAAAGTTGACATATAAGTAATGAATGTTTTCCAATCCATTGTAATATATTCTGAAGAACTCTGTTAGCATTGTGTGTGAAGTATGTTCGTTGGCCAGTACATCAGAAATGGATTGGTTGCTCTAAAATTGAACCGGATGTTGATTTGCGTTACAGTTTGGCGGTTTGGTAGTCTAGTCGGGCGACTAGCTGTTCGGGAGGTATGGCGGTTTGTCCAGGCAGTCAGTTTATCTGGTGTCTTGTCTTAGCAGGTGCAGTTTGAGTTTTACCCGCAACTGTGGTTTGGTTGTTAGCCACAGCAGCGGTATGTTGGAGCTTGAGGAGACCAGACAACTTTATTTCTAGCCGCAGCAGTCTGGTACTCTCAACAGTTTGACGGTTTGGCTCAATGGTCTGGTGGTGAACCTCAGCTAGAGGTCAGAAGGATAGCAACAGTGGCAGTTTGAGGGATAGCCGCAGTAGCGGTCTGGCAATGCAGCAGCAGTTTGACCATTAGTTGTAGCAGCGGTATAATGGTTAGACGCAACTGCTGTATGGTGGCAATCCGCAGTTGTAGTCTGGTGGCTTACCGCAGTAGTTGTCTGATGGTTAGCCATAACTGCGGTCTGGTGGCTACCCACAGTTGTGGTCTGGTGGCTACCCGCAGTTGTGGTCTGGTGGACTACACTAGCAGTCTAGCTTGGCGGTCTGGCGGCTTTCCTCTATTGCCGTTGGGTGATCTTTAATTGTTCTCTGTATAGTGTGCGGCTTGATATTGTCAAACCGCAAAGGCCGCGCAAATTGTATTTAGTCCCATATTGTTTATTGTATTCTCTCATCTCCCCCGTTTTCTATATATAAGGGGGCAAACTTTTGTAATAATTATCCTTTTGGAGCAATAAAATTTGCCCTTATTTAGCTCTTTTTCACATGGTATCAGAGCAAATCGGTCCTTTGCTCAAGCTTGTTTGCGGTTTGTTTGTCTAACCGCTTCCGATCTTCTTCTTTTGGTCTTCTTCTAAACTTCTTCCTGTTTTCTTCTCGCCATGCCCTCCCTTGCTTGTCGCTGTTCCTGCGACTTATTCTTTGTTGAAAATTTGATATAGTGGAAAACGGGAACTAAGCGCAGGAACACTCAACCTATCCGAGCCCAAATAAACCAGATGTAAAATAGAAGAGCATGAATTTTATACTATAATAATCTTTATAATGTGAGACATGATTTGTCGATGTATCCAAAGGAAGCAGAAACAATACAAGGCAAAGCTCAAACCACGCAGACTCAAAGAGTAACCGCCCGAACTACTGTTGCACTACGGATTCTGCTGAAACCGGCAGGTCGCCAAACTGCAAACCATGCCGCGCGGACTACCCATTATTCCAATGCAAACTCTACTTGCCGATCAGCAAGCCGCCTAACCATAAGGTCGTCTACGCGCCTGACCGCGCGATCTGCTGCTGCCGAACTGAATAGGCCGCAAGAAGCGGATAGCTTATTGAGCCGGGAAACTAGTTACAGAAGAGAAGACCGCATGGTTGCTACCCACGAACTGCTACTTACCGCCTGTTGCTAACCGCATAGTCCGCATTGCCTCTGACCGAAGTTAGAACCAAGTTCTGGCTTTCCAGCGCTATCCGCACAACCTGCACTACACAAACTAGTCAACCTTCAAACTGCGCAGATACAATATCCAGACCGCAACAACTATCCGCGAGTTCACTTACAGTTCATTCACATCTGATTGATGTGATAGGGGGTCCAATTTATAGGCACGATGAGGAGTGTGGTTACTGCCCTAGCCGATAGGAAAACTGCCCCATCTCGTGATGAGCACCAAGTGTATCCTCAAGCCACGGATACACAACCAGTCTGCCGCGACCTGCACAGGATAGCTAGACCACCAATAGCATCACTTAGGCCGGATAGCAACCCTATCCGCCTTGTCGCCAAAGGCCAAACCAGGACAAGCCTCCACTAGAAGATGCTGCAGCAAAACCACCTGTACGCATACCAACGGACACCGCACCAGTCTGCACGCCTTGCGGACACAGCTCCAACCAATATACTCCTAGCCCGCAACCAAGTTTCCATGAAGACAGCTTCCAGACTCGGCGGATAAGGAAGAAAATCCACAAGCCCAGAGGGATACTGCTCCAATCCACATGAACTAAGCTCGCAACCAAAGCACACAACAACTGCTGCCAAGCTTGGCGGACTGAGAAGCAGTCCGCGCTTAACAACGCTATCTCCCTGGACTGAGCAAACCTAGACTTGGTTCAGAACCAACCAAGTCTACACGAATGGCCACAAGGGCCAGTCCGCGCTTACTGGAGGACACTGACCCCAGTATGCCAATCTCGACGAACTCCAGCACATGTCCGTTCTAACCGACGAACACTACGGCTTCCACTTGCCGCAATAACGTCTTGGTAAATATTCAGTAGTAAATATTCAGTAGTAAACATTATATTCCATCGTAGTTTTTGCTTTTCAATTTTTTTGTACATATCAACGATGTATTGTTGTAGTAAACGATATGTATGGTAAAGTACTGAAAATGTATTTGCATGGATCTATGTGTAGATAAGTTAAATTAGTAAATATTCAGTATTAATGTTGCATGTAAGTAAAGAGTGCAAAATTTAATGTACCTACAGTAGGTAGGAGTAATAATCGCAACAACTTGTTCGGTCTGCACGATCTATTAGTTCGTCGCCACACCATCCGTGAGAACCATGATTAGAGCTTCGTAGTATCCAGAGTATTATTTTACAGGTAGCAGTGTTTTGGAAGTTGTTTTGACTATTATATCTCTATCATTTGCTTCCATGAAATTATCTATGCCAACTAATATAGCCGTAATTTGCAATGTCATTAAAAGGGAGTACATACGCTAAATTGAAGGTATTTCTTTAAATAGAAGTCTGCACTGGTGAAAGTTTTGATGTCTTGCTATTAGCGGTTTTGGGCTGAAATATAATGCGCAACTTTTTGACAATTTTTCTAATTTTTTTGTTGCATATGATAACCCATATTATAAAAAAATAATAATCATGAAAAATCGAAACTAAAAATATCATGAAAACCATGCATTTTAATCAAAAATCTAATCTTATTGCTAATGACAAGCGTTAGGTCTTAACATCGGCGGTATCAAATTTTTCTTAAAATTCCAAAATCTCTAAATTTTATTTATCCGAAAATTTATGTTACACCATTTATTATCATATTTCTCTAGTTTCAGAAAAAATTTAATCTTTTGGTTATTCCATTTTAAAATTCAAAAATAGATAAATTTTATAAAACTTTTCAAAATAACCCTAAACATTTTGTTCATATATATATATATATATATATATATATATATATATATATATATATATATATATATCACTTTACAAGCCCTCACTATTATTAATAAGAAAGGTTGAATATAAACATCACAGTCGCCACCATGAATTATTAAACTCATGATTATGACTAGTTGATATTTCATACTTTTTAATCTCTAATTATGTTTAATAATTTGTTTTGTGAAGAAGTAAAAGGTTATTGATTTTAAAATTATTTTGAGAATGCATTATAATAAATTTAAAAGGAATGAATATGAAATTCACATACATCGTTATAATCTATCATGATTAATTTAATAAGATATCCTTAAATTCTCTCTAATTATACAACATAATTCATGATCTATCAAATAGTAATTCTTAATTGACTATTTCTATCACAGTTAGGAATCATGAATCATATGATGGATGCAGTTTTATTTCACTCTTACTTGCATGTATCTCATTCTCTTATATAAATCCTAGAAACAAATAAAAAGCGTAAGCACTTTATTTTAGGTTTATTTGTTTGGATTTCATTTTTTGAATACATGCAATATGATCTTCAAATCAAATTTATATATTGAATTTTACCATAGTTAGCATTACAATGCGTTGAAACTCATCCTCATAGTATCACCTCTTAATATAAAATTAATTTTGTGTCTATGCTAGGAATAATTTTTAGAATGTCATGCTAAAGTAAAAATAAAAAATTTGAAAATTATGAATACTTAATGTATATGTGATGAATTAAAAGATAATTTATGATAATCATGCAAAATCAAAAGATCTATTAATTCAATCATTAAACATAATTAAAAAAATTATACATTTCAAAATATATGTTATGTGTTTATGATCATTATATGAATGTATTATGTATCGTGTTTGCATGTATCTCATTTTATTTAGACCCTAGAATCATTTTTGAACCAACAAGAACAAATCAAATACAATCATCATTCTATTCTCGGTCCATAGATTGAAACTATGTTTTTGGATACGTGCAACATTATCTCTTATTAATCTCATGGAAAAACATTTAATTTAAACTCATCATTCTAGCATTGTCACATAATAAATATTATTATCCTATTGGTTGTCTTATATTGCCATCTTGGGAAAATAGAAAAACAAAAAATTTGAAATACATGATCACTATGTGGTTTTCAAAATCTACTATAATTCTAAAAAACAAACCTATAGTTTATGAACCCATAGTTAGGCTTAAATGCTTTGTATGTCCAAGATCATTTACCCGTGCCATGTGCCTCACAATAGCGAGGGTATAAGATTGTGTGCATTAGAGACCAAACCTATAAGTCATGTCTTGTCCTTAACTGAGGAGGGTTCCAATGGGGCTTTGCGAGGCACTGGGAGGACGTGTGCTAGGTTGAGTGTCGACTTTTGTACGCATATGGGATTAACACCCCAACCTACGACATGTGCGCAGCTCTATGTGCTCATCCGTTACTAAGTACAAGGCTAGTGTGGTTGCATATAGTTGGGTGTTTTTAATTATAGGAATACTTATCTCATATTCATTGCATGAACATTATTTTACACTTTATAATTATTTATGTCCTTCATATTTTTTCTCAGACATGCCATCGTGTGTTTTTCATACTATCAAACTTTTGTGCTATCATGATTTTTCTGAAAAAACACAAGTATTTTGAAAAATCACCTATTTTGACACCTTAGGCCAAAAATCTTTTATCCGTGACTTTTCATTGTTATTCAAAACTCTTTGCGATACTTACTGTCACTCATCTTAAAAAACTTGAATAAAGAAAAATCAGAATGAAAAATTATCAAAAACCATGTTTTTTAAGAAAAAAATCGAATTTCTATTGCTAGCTCTGAGCGTTAGTACTAGCACTGGTGGTAGCAAAAATCATTTTTTTTTCTTTTTTCTTACATAGAAAATCATATTACTGATAGCCTCGTCAAATACTTCTATTTTTCCGAAAAATTAAATTTTTTTAAAAAAACAAATAAAAAATTATAAAACATTTTCAAAGAACAAAATTATGTTTTCTTATATGTGCAGCTATTATTTTGTATTTTTATAAAAAATTTTATAAAAACTATTTGTTATACATTGTCATTGTCAATGATGATTTATTATATCAATTAGAGATTAAATACAATGTTTAATTTAATTTTCAAATTTCTAAAAATATTATGTTGTTTATGTCATGCCTTGAATATCATCTTGTTATGTGTAGTGAAATTGTTTGTAGAAAATCATGTGTATGATTATTTAGCATGCCTCTAAATATGAGTAATATTTTATGTTTGATAATGATTTTACACTCACTTATTTTGTTAACATAAATGTTTTTTTAATCTTATACTTGCATGATTGTGTAGTGTAATAATATAATAATTAAAATGCATAAATATATTACCTATACTATAATATATTGATTATTTTAATTCATTGTTTTTCATGCACATATTTATTAGAGGAATGTGGTTTAAAAATATTATTGTTTGCAAAACAAGTGAATTTGGATTCCTTGGTCATAAGCATAAAAGGTAAATAATAAATTATAAGGAAAACTACATCAAGCACTACTCACCCTCTTGATAAATCTTAATATGTATTGTGAGATTGAGCGCCTTAGAAAGGATAATAAAGTGACTTATAGCAAATAAAAATATTCATCACTTCTCTTTGTACACAAGATCACAAAATAAAATAAAATGTTAAAAACAATACAAGTGATCAACCAAGTACTACTTCACTCCCTGATAAGTCTTAATAAACATTGTATGTGTGAAGCACCTTGGTAGTTTTACTTTTTATGTATGTGCGTTGAAAAACTGTAGAAGTAATTTTATTTGTGTATTTTAATATTGTGTTATTCCATTATATATTATCATGTGTTTTGATTAATTCACTTGTATAATTTATCAAAACACTATTTTTGTATACATCATTATCCTTCATAAAACTTCTACTCATGAGAATTGGATCCTAATGCATATCTACAAAATTCTCTACAAACTTAAGTAAATGCACGAGATGACTAAGTATGACCACAATAATGTTTATTTTTACTTGAAATGCAAATTATTTTACATTGTAGTTCATATCTTTTTTTATGTTTTGAAATCATGCTTGAAAATTTTCAATATAATCGCATCTCTTGGATTTTATTAAAAACATCTTCATATCAGGCTAAAACTCTTTATCCTTTATATGAACTTATTTCAAAATAGATGTTTATTTTTAAGAGTGTTAATTATTTTCTCAACATATACTATCTTAAATGATGAATGTTTACCTTAAAGTTTTCACTGTGATTACTACTTGCGCTCTTTCATGTTTATTTTCTCAACAAGTGGTATCTAAAAATAAGAATGCTTACTTTTGTGGTGTTTCCAAGGTGATCTTGAAGTAGTCAAGCAGTTAGTCTCATTGCCAATGCGGTATGAGCCTATAGGGTCACACATAAGAGTGTTGGGAGAAGTTAAAGGAAAGATTGTGTTGGTCTTGCTCGTACTAGATATGAGTGAAGGACCAATCATATGACTCGTTTGTGTTGTGTGTGTTGACTATGCAATGCCATTTTGATAGACTATTTGCCAAAATTATATCGTCTTGTTTGACAAGACAATATCGTTTTGTGTTTCAGCCTATCAAAATAATATTGTCTTGTATGACAAGACAATATCGTTTTGTGCTTCAGTCTATTAAAACGATATCGACTTGTATGACAAGATGATATCATTTTGTGCTTTAATCTATCAAAACGATATTATCTTGTATGACAAGATGATGTCATTTTGTTCTTTAATCTATCAAAACAATATCATCTTGTTCTTCATGTCAACACAACGACATTCATGTCTTAGGTCTGCAGATAGCGGAAGCACATGTTTTATTACCATGGGTATAAATAGGAAGAGGATTAGGTTTTCCTCATACGATGCCTTCTTTGAGAGTTTAGCGAAAAGTTGTTTCCACCATTGATTCTTCTGCGAGACCCATTCCGACACTTGCGGCCACCGCCTCTCCCTTGGACAAATCCAGCAATTCGTCAGAGACGTTGAGGGCACTCCTACTATTATATAGACCTTGTTGGACAAGAGCTTGGGGTTCTCCATCACTCGTATGGACTACTGTAAAGCATAGATCTACTTCTGCGCTCTGGACTCAACTGCTTGTTGCTTAGAAAGTTTTTGGATAAGATCTCTGAAGCATCTTAGTTGAGTAATCACTCAATCCCATTCAGTATATTGCAATGTGTTGCTATGGTTTTAATTTCTTAATTCATGAAATTGCAAGATCTTTCTATTATTTAGGGTTGTTCTTGTTTATTGCGCACATATGATGTGTTATTCCATTCTTGTATAGAAAACCTAACAACTTTATCATTTTAGTTATGTTGCTTACTACTTTATGCTCCATCATTTTTTTTCTCAGCGAGTAGAATTTAATAAGCTTTATATTGTATCCCAATTTTCTATTCATATATAGTATAAAATTAATTCTTATTGCAATAACTCACCTAAACCCTCTTTTGATACTACCAAAATGGGAGAATAACTTGACTGAAATTTAAAATTTAGGGGAGCACATTGAAATTTTCATAAAAAACATCTATGTGTGTGTGTGTGTGGGGGGGGTAATCATATTGGAGGTGCATATATTTTCATAATGCTCGATCATGACTATTCTTCCCATAAGTTGTCCCTAATCAATCTTAAAAGGTATATATATTCATCCCTACCCACTTTTACTAATAACAAAAGGGGAGAAATAAATTGAGTAATCTAGTGAACTGGATATTATATTTAGGGGTAAAATATATAGGGAATATTTATGTAGGGGAGCATTCAAATAGGAAGAGCATGCATTATTACACTAAATCTATTACGTTATAACCTGTTATTCATGCATATCTTTCACTGCACATATCTATAAACACGAATGTTCTTAAACTCACTAATTTCTCATATCTATAAACACGAATGTTTTCGGGAAATTTCGGTTACACCTTCTGGAGCATTCATTTCTACATCTTCTCAGAGACTTCATCTCCAAAATTGATACAACTCCCTTATGCAAACACAAAGATTGAAAGAGAATTTTGAGGAAAAAGGGCTCCAACGCACATTCTACATGAAGGTAGAACGCATCAAGAACGCCAACCTCAACATCACCTTCGTCTTCACCTTAAGAAATCCTAGGGGAGTTTTCTCTTACATTTTTCATTATCTTGTAATCATTTTTATTTTATAATTTTTTAACGGGAGTGTAGAAATCATTCGGGGAGAACGTCGGATTTCAAGGAATGATTTCATAGGAAATTTGCCTTATTTGTGGAGACTAGGTCTGTAATGCCCCGAAACTTAAAAGAGGAACGGGCAGCGTTTAAGCCAAGTTTGGGGCCTCGTAAGGGTCACAAGGCCTGGGACACGGGCGTGTCCAGGGCTTTCTCGTGCTCGGGTTGGGCAATTTCTCGTGTGGTCGATGAGGTGCAGTCGAATATTGTAGAAGGTCGAGCACACAACCTGAGACACGGGCATGTCCAGGGCCGTGTCATGCTCGGGATGTTAACCGGGCTATGTCGAGTAAGTTACACGGCCTGGGAAACGGGCGTGTCCTAGGGGAGTGTCAGGCACACGACATGTGATACAAGCGTGTCATTTTCGAGATGTTTTGGTCCTTTGTCGAGTGAGGAACACGCCCCGCAACCCGAGCGTGTACTGATTGACACGGGCGTGTTAAAGTTTGATACGGGCATGTCAAAGTTTGATACGGGCGTGTCTAAGCCCGTGTCCTGGTCGGGATGCGACGGTTTCAACGTCGATTGAGGCACGCGACCTTGGATACAGGCATGTTGCAAGTCGTGTTCGGCCCAGAAATGTTATTTTCAGGGCAAATCGTGGCCGTTCATTTCCTTCTATTGGGATCCAAGGGCCCAGGATGGTCCTTGCTGAGTTAAGTACGGGAATAGGGTTTGAAACCCTTATTCATAATCAGCTTTCTCTTTCTAGAGCTGTCACGACCCATCTCGACAAAGATGAGAGTGCGCTTCGGGCGGTCCGTGATGCTATAGGCATGGGCGGATAGGAACCATGCCTGCTAAGGCAGATGCAATGATACTGAAAATAAATTTTGGAAATAGTTATTTTATTTGAACAATTTATTGAGCATAAATGTGCGGAAGCACTTAAAGTTTTAAAACAAAGAGAATTAATGCACATGTATTCCCTTGTAAAATTTAATGCTACACACAGTGCAAAAGTAAGTGTAATAACAACAGTAATGAAAATATCATAAATAAAATGATCTAATACATCAGAAACATCCTAGGAGTTGTCCATGATTCAAAGGAAAATGTCTTACTATTACTAGTACATGATAAACAAACAGATAGTAAAGTAATCAAGTACATAGAACCTGATACAAACAACTACAAAAGAAAACCTCAGAGCAAGGCTGTAGCTGAATGAAAAGTAGCTCAAGGAGCAAGCAACGCAGTCACGAACCCTAAGACAAATCAAAAACATGAGGAAAATGCCTCAGAACTTAAGATTATAACATGAGCAAGTAAATTAACTAAAATGTGAGCAAAAATAACAAACATAATCGAGTACTAATATATCTTGTACAAAGCTACCAAACATACCAAAAACCAGGTCAAACAGACATTTCTGAAAGATTAGCCTACTCCGGAGTATACCCTAAAATATATTATGTAATCTGTTGTAAGTCGTAATCGATGAAGGGTGTAGGTACTATAGCGGGCGCACATGGCTCACGATCAGATCTAAGTGCAAGCCTTATCGGAAAAATAATCCTGCTTGCCGTGACCATGTCAGCAGACAGATGCCCAGTTAGATGGTACAATTCAAGGATTTGCTTACAACTTCGGATATGTCTTTTAGTTTCATACTTAGGTGATTATCTATCATATTATGTTATGGTAACATTATAAGGGTTCAGGTTTTGCAGAAATAGCATTTTTGTAAAAGAACAAGTAATAATATTAAATCCAAAGTTTTTCAAGTGAGAGAGGGGTTCTCTACTTGCCTTAAAGTGACGTCGAAAATGCGCACGATAGGTAAGTGGCGCAAGCGAGGTTAAAAGCTCTAGCTACACCTATTCGATATCAAAAATTCATTCCAAATTGAATTAACACGTTCTTATGCCATCACATGTGTTTGATAATTGCTCCACACAAAGGAGAGGGGTTTAGGAATTTACCTCCCTCAAGAGTGAGGGGAGAAGAGACTACCACGAGGGATTGGGAGTTTCGGCGGTGTTTGGAGGCGAAAATTCCAAGCTTGGTGTGATTCCACCACCTAAGTACGACGTGCGTCAGTGATGAGTCCTCTTTATATACCTATTTTCGGACTCATCTAGGCTTATTTTCTTGTCTTTGCACACCGTTTAGCGCCATTAGCACTTCTTTTGGTTCGCTACAGTTTTCCACGTTTTGTGCACCTTTTTAGCCTATTTCTGTGCGTGTGTGTATTTTCCCTTTTTGCTTGCATTTTATTAATGTCTGTGACTGCCATGTTCGACATCACGTCCAGTTTTCCTGCAGGTTCTGGGATCGTGTGGGCGTCCGGGGTAGGACTTTCACCATTTTGGCAAAGGAGTCAGTGGTCGTGCGTTTTTACCCACGCACGACCATCGACCTCTTTGGCGCACGATCATCGGTCATGCGCATTCATGACCTCTCCTGTGGAAGTTCTGTCCCGGCATATCGCACGATCACCAGCCATACCGCGCACGATCACTGCTCGTGCGCTGCCGGTCGTGCGCAGTCATGACATCTTTTTCCACTTTTCTGCCTCCATTTCGCACGATCACTGACCATATCGCGCACGACCACTGGTCGTGCGCCAGTGATCGTGCGCGCTGTTTAATTCTGTTTTCTATAAATAGCGCAGGTTTCGCCCTATTCCAGATCGCTCGACACTTCCGCCGTTTTTCGTCTCGGACGAGGGTTTCCTCCGTCCCCCTTCATCCTCCACCATAGGGAGGGTCTCCGGGCAAGCTTTCAACGCCAAATCAACGCCGGAGCATCCTCTCGGCCTCCTCCTTCATCCTAGAGCTTCAAGCGGAGTTTTGACCTAGCTTTCTCCATCAAGTTAGGAGGAGCTGGAGCCGCAATCTACGGGTCAGTTCAACGAAGAAGACGGGTCCATTGGGAGTGAGTGACAGCCTCCTCTACCCCGGACGCAGTTGAGGACCGAGCTTGGACTCGGAATGACAACCCGGGATTCCAACCGTGAACCCTCAATAAGGCTTCGGATTCGGTCGATTCGCACACCTCCTCCTCTTGTATTTGATAGCTTAGTTTAATTCTTTGTATTGATGAAGTATACTTTATTGTAGTTAATGATCTTGCACTTTGTCATGTCTATGTGATTTGTGTGATTTTGTTATTATTGCTTGAGGTGCGCCTTATTATTCCACCATCCATCCACCCTTGCCGCACTAGCAATTGCTAGTGGCGTGCGTTGCGAAGAGGTGCCCACGAGCCTCATTCCGCCATTCTCACCACCTCATCCGCTAGCCTACTCTTCCATCCGCCAAGCGATTCGGTGCATAGCGGCCCGTGTAGTTTCCATCCCGCCTGGCGAAGCAGTGCATAGCGGCCTGCATAGTAGGATTTCCGCCGTTCTCTACACCTCATACGCTTGCCTACTCGCCCATCCACCATACGATTCGGTGCATTGCGGCCCGACTAGTCTTCCATCCCGCCTGGCGAAGCATCGCATAGCGGCGTTGCATAGGAGTAGTTGTTAGATTTTTACTTTATTTTCCGCAACCATCAAAACCCCCATCGTTACCTTCGCCCCGAGGACTTCAATCTCAAGTCCTCCTCGACATTAACTCATCCCTTACTGTGTTCCTCAAGAGACCGACACTCGGGGATTTATTCCCAAACTTTATTACTTGTGCGACCGGTGCGCTTGCCGTAATCCACGCATCAAGTTTTTGGCGCCGTTGCCGGGGAACACAGTCGTTTGAGTTTTTGAAGAGGTAGATGTGAGATAGTCGCCCTTGTCCATTTGTTCATACCCTGTTTTGTCTTTATTTTAGTTTTTGAAATTGTTTACTTTATTTTTCTTGTCCCTTCCTTGTTTTCTTTTTTTTAATATTGCAGATCCGAGTTATTTTATTCTTGTGTGTAGTAATTTCCGGTAAATATTTTTGTTCGCGATGGATTCTGCTGCTGAGTGCCGTATTATTGACGCTTTGCGGAGATGCATCGATGTCATAGCTGTTTCTAATGCCGAGCACTGTTTTCGGTGTATTCTATGTCAGGGTGTGGGTCATATGTTGAAGGATTGCCCTCGCTTGTGCAAGCCTTCTACCTCTGTGGACGCATCCGTAGCAGTCCCCTGTTCGCGGGAGACTACTATGGATAGGCCTACTAGGGTGTTGCCTGGCCCATACACTGACATGGCGCACCTTGCTCGATCTTTGCCCGTTGAGATTACAGAAGAATCTCTCGCCGCATATAGTTCCTTCATGGGTTCCTCAACCCCTTTTTACGAGCTCCCTTTGAGTGATCACTCTCACTCGGATGTTAGCCCGCAAGGAGTGGATCGGGAACTCATGGACGATCCTGTTTGGGACGAGGAGAGTGTTCCGGTCGTCGACGGGGTGGCATCTGCGGATGATGTTGCGATGGGGCCTGCGCATTCTATGCCTGATTTTGAGAGCAGCTTTGCCCCTACGCAGTATTTGCCGGAGTTTTCTACTCCTTTTTCTTGTGAGTCGGCTGATGATGCCGTATTTGTGGATGATTCGGTGCCCGAGGTTGCGCCGAAGTGGGATGAGGATTCTAGTATCTCCGACGGAGAATGTGGATCTTCGGAACACTTCTACGCACCCCGGTGGGACGAGGAATATCCTCTTTCCGATGCGGAGGTTTGCACCTCTTTGTTGGACGAGGTCGTTCTTCTTACCACCGTGGACCTCGAGTTGTCGGATTCCCCCCGATACGACTCGTATGATACCGACGATGATCTTTGTTTGGATCCTGCTGAGAGTGAAGCCGGAGTCACTCTCCCATTTTCTGATTATTTTAGTTCTTCATCTTTTTTATCCCTCGATCCCCCTTCCATATCTGAGCCTGTGCGGGTTGATTCTCCGCTGGTGTGCTGGGATGACGATGAGCCTTGTGCTCAAGCCGTTGACTCTTACGCACCTGTGTGGGATGACCCCTTGCTAGGCAAGGATTTGTTTTGTGGTGAGATGAGTGAGGACCAGTGCTCCTCCTCATCTTACTTCCTATTTCCTCTGCCTGCGGGGAGCAGGTATGATTATTTTGGCAGAGGAGTAACTGTTTTATCTCCGTATCGGTACCCGCTACCACAACGGATAATGGAACAGTTACCTGTGCATTTTCTATTTCATAGGCCCATTAGCTAGAACCGTATAGAATTTAATAAGTCGTGCTGGGATGACAGTAACCCCAGTAGTTATCTTATATTTTCTGCATCTTTATTTTCATGTCTATTTTAGTTTTAGCATTCTTTTTGTATACTTTTCTTTTTGTTTTTGTGGAGGTCACCCCTGCAGGTTTTCATGGAAACTACGCATTGGCGGGGTTGTGATTCTTCGTTTGGCGGGCCTGCTGCTACTTTCCACGCGTCTTCTGGTATGCTCACTAGCTGAGCATTGGGTAACCTCTTCCCTTAGCTCATTCTGATTTTAATTTCTCTATCAATTGATGTGTTGTTTAGTTTAAGTCTGGGGGAGAGTCAGTTTACCTTTTGCACGTGCACATTTCTTTTGCATACTAGAAGCTTTTTGTATTTTATTTTGTTTATGTTCATTGCATCGCACACCACTGCACCCACATGAGCGCGAGCTTAGCGGTTTGCGTGTCATGAGTTGAACCTGTATCTTTGTTAGATTTGGAAAATTTATGTGCTAGTTTAGGATTGTGTGACGGAGTAAAATGTTGGCCTTGCTGTGTTTCTAGTCAACTGCTCTCGTTTTGTATAGAAATTTGTGTAGATTTAATTTTTCTGTATGCTTATAGTTCTATATTTTTCTATTTGCGTACATATTTCTTATTCTACTCAAAAGTTGGTGAATCCAGTGTGAATCAAACGGTAGCGTAGGAATGTGTGTAGCCACCACTAGACTCGTATTGCTTGAGTCGGGAGGAAGGATTATCTTTCTCGGTTGCTAAGAACTTGCCCCAAGCTATTCTTGAAGCATTGGTACATGGTTAGTCTAGCGTGAGCATGATGTAGGCCACCTTTTGGCCCGGTTGAACTTTGTACCCATTCCTAACATCGCCCTTGCTAGCCCCTTTGTGCCTACCCTTCCTTTTGATTCAGCCCCACTATATTCGTCAAAGCCTCATAGCCAATCCTAGTCGCACACCCAAGTCGAGCTTAGTGTTTTATATTTTCATGTTGGGTTGTGATGTGGTGTTATTATTTGTGAATATGTGGAAGCGCGCCCAAGTTTTTATTTGCTGAGATTTTGAAAATAAAAAGAAAAAAAAAATGAAATGTTTGTAAAAAGAAAAAAAAATGATGAAAGAAAAAGTTTAATTGAAAATCTTTTGGAGATGATTTTGATTTGGAGTAGGCGGTGCACACACCCATGTTGCAAAAGTTAAGTCTGGGGGTGTGGTGCACCCATGTTTATTTTGTGGGCAGCGGGTACTAGTTTTGTACGTTAGCTCATTTGGGTTAGGTGCATACCCTTCATGTTTATCCTTGTTTTCCTCACCGTAACCCAAGCCCCATTATTACCCGAAGTCCTACGGACTTGCGCTTGAGTTGACTAGTGCCGTGGAGAGAGTGCGAACGGGCAAGCTTATGGTTTCCGACATTGGTGGATTCCTTTGGGGGTAATCTTGAGCCCCGGTCTTCGGCAATGCTCACCTTAGTGGCCTGTCTACTTTCTTCCTGCGTAGGACCGGATGATTCACCGTGCTTCCACTTTTGAGTAATAATAAATTTTTGTTACGCATTGTGAAAAATATAAAATATTTTGTATACTTAAAAATTTCCTCTACTTTATTTTTATGCACGCGAGCATGCGACTTCGCATAGTACTCTGTTTTGCAATTTCTTTGTTAGCTAGTTCATTTTCCCCGTCTGCTTAGGTTTTGTTTGCTCGGGACGCGCAAACGGTTAAGTCTGGGGGTGTGATGAGTCCTCTTTATATACCTATTTTCGGACTCATCTAGGCTTATTTTCTTGTCTTTGCACACCGTTTAGCGCCATTAGCACTTCTTTTGGTTCGCTACAGTTTTCCACGTTTTGTGCACCTTTTTAGCCTATTTCTGTGCGTGTGTGTATTTTCCCTTTTTGCTTGCATTTTATTAATGTCTGTGACTGCCATGTTCGACATCACGTCCAGTTTTCCTGCAGGTTCTGGGATCGTGTGGGCGTCCGGGGTAGGACTTTCACCATTTTGGCAAAGGAGTCAGTGGTCGTGCGTTTTTACCCACGCACGACCATCGACCTCTTTGGCGCACGATCATCGGTCATGCGCATTCATGACCTCTCCTGTGGAAGTTCTGTCCCGGCATATCGCACGATCACCAGCCATACCGCGCACGATCACTGCTCGTGCGCTGCCGGTCGTGCGCAGTCATGACATCTTTTTCCACTTTTCTGCCTCCATTTCGCACGATCACTGACCATATCGCGCACGACCACTGGTCGTGCGCCAGTGATCGTGCGCGCTGTTTAATTCTGTTTTCTATAAATAGCGCAGGTTTCGCCCTATTCCAGATCGCTCGACACTTCCGCCGTTTTTCGTCTCGGACGAGGGTTTCCTCCGTCCCCCTTCATCCTCCACCATAGGGAGGGTCTCCGGGCAAGCTTTCAACGCCAAATCAACGCCGGAGCATCCTCTCGGCCTCCTCCTTCATCCTAGAGCTTCAAGCGGAGTTTTGACCTAGCTTTCTCCATCAAGTTAGGAGGAGCTGGAGCCGCAATCTACGGGTCAGTTCAACGAAGAAGACGGGTCCATTGGGAGTGAGTGACAGCCTCCTCTACCCCGGACGCAGTTGAGGACCGAGCTTGGACTCGGAATGACAACCCGGGATTCCAACCGTGAACCCTCAATAAGGCTTCGGATTCGGTCGATTCGCACACCTCCTCCTCTTGTATTTGATAGCTTAGTTTAATTCTTTGTATTGATGAAGTATACTTTATTGTAGTTAATGATCTTGCACTTTGTCATGTCTATGTGATTTGTGTGATTTTGTTATTATTGCTTGAGGTGCGCCTTATTATTCCACCATCCATCCACCCTTGCCGCACTAGCAATTGCTAGTGGCGTGCGTTGCGAAGAGGTGCCCACGACCCTCATTCCGCCATTCTCACCACCTCATCCGCTAGCCTACTCTTCCATCCGCCAAGCGATTCGGTGCATAGCGGCCCGTGTAGTTTCCATCCCGCCTGGCGAAGCAGTGCATAGCGGCCTGCATAGTAGGATTTCCGCCGTTCTCTACACCTCATACGCTTGCCTACTCGCCCATCCGCCAAGCGATTCGGTGCATTGCGGCCCGACTAGTCTTCCATCCCGCCTGGCGAAGCATCGCATAGCGGCGTTGCATAGGAGTAGTTGTTAGATTTTTACTTTATTTTCCGCAACCATCAAAACCCCCATCGTTACCTTCGCCCCGAGGACTTCAATCTCAAGTCCTCCTCGACATTAACTCATCCCTTACTGTGTTCCTCAAGAGACCGACACTCGGGGATTTATTCCCAAACTTTATTACTTGTGCGACCGGTGCGCTTGCCGTAATCCACGCATCAGTCAGCGGAAATGCAAACAGAACTGAAATTAGTTGACTTTAGGACAAACCACGGGGGACCGATGAAATTACGTCAATCGGAGGGCGGAAATCCTCCCCAAAAAATTAGGGCAAACTAAAAATGAGGGATTGCTGAAATTCCTTACCCAAGGAGACCTGATCTGCGCTCAGAAATCCACGAGGAGGTGTTTCGAGCGGAATCCTAGGAGTCCCTTACGATAACCACTGGCCGGAACGAGGAGGAGTTAGCTTTGCAGGAGAAGGATCACTGTCCTTGAACTTACTGGCGGCCGGAGGTGCTAGTGGTGGATCCGGGGCCATTGGGTTAGCAGAATGCGGAGACGGGATCGGGAAGGGTTACGGGATGCGGGTTCTGCTGGCTCGGGTTCGTTTTAAAAGAGGGGGAGGGGTAGGTTTAGACCGGGGGTTTAGTTAGGTCTTTGTTTATATTATTATTATTGTTATTATTATTATTATTTAAAAAAAACTAGGGGTTGTTACATTCTCCCCTACTTAGGAAGTTTTGTCCCAAAACTTTCCCTTAGAATTCTCTAAATGGGACTAAAATATCAAAGTTTCAGATGACATATACTTCAAACAGAGGTTTGCAGATTAATGCATGAATGCTAACCATGAAAGACACTGAAATAACAAGGAAGTCAGACTTAGAGACTTACCAAGATCATGAGATGAGTTATTGGTACTTGCTGCGCATGTTAGACTCGAGTTCCTAAGTGTACTCTTTAGACTTATCATGCACCCAAAGTACCTTCACCATCGGAATGGTTCTCTTGCGAAGCTTGCATTCTTAATATTCAATGATCTTCGAAGGCTCGATTGGATAAGATAGATTGGCTTCAGGGATCACTGGAACTTCTTAAAGAACACGATTAGGATCGTGGATGTGTTTCCGAAGCTGACTAACATGAAAGACGTCATGGACACCGTCCAAAGAAGCAGGTAGCTCCAAACGATAGGCAGATCCTCCAACACACTCTGAGATGACGTATGGTCCCACGAACCTCGGGCTGAGCTTATGATGGCGACCGAACCGTTTCACCCCAGGAGTAGGAGAAACCTTCAGAAACACTTGATCACCTACGACAAACTCCAACGGACGGCAGCGCTGATTGGCATACTTTCTCTGTCTCTCAATGGCACGACTGAGTTGAACACGAGTCTCCTTGGTAGCTTCTTCCATTTCCTGAAGTAACTTAGGACCATAAATCACCTTTTCACCGACTTTTGACCAGTAGAGCGGGGTCCTACAGCGACGCCCGTATAGTGCTTCGAAGGGGGCCATCTTGAGGCTCTCTTGATAGTTGTTGTTGTAGGAGAATTAAACCAAGGGTAGATGCTCATCCCAAACTCCCTTGTAGTCCAAAATATAGCACTGAAGCATGTCTTCAAGAATCTGATTGACCCTCTCGATCTGGCCATCAGTCATCGGGTGATAAGCGATGCTCAAGTTAAGATCAGTGCCTAAAGCCTTCTGAAATCCCTTCCAGAAGTGCGATACAAATCTCGAGTCATGATCAGAAACAATCCGTAGAGGAATCCCATGGAGTCTCACAATCTAAAAAACATAAATCCGGGCCATCTTCTCGGTGGAATGACCATACTTATACGGGATGAAGTGAGCCACTTTAGTCATACGATCTACTATGAACCAAATCGCATCATGCCCTCTCGGAGTGCGGAGCAAACCCGTGATGAAGTCCATAGAGATATCTTCCCACTTCCATTCAGGGATAGGCAGGGGCTGCAAAAGTCCACCAGGACGCTGACGCTGAGCTTTCACCTTTTGGCATGTCAGACATCGAGATATGAAGCGTGCAATATAGTTCTTCATGCCAGGCCACAACACGATCTACATCAGGTCATGATACATCTTGTTGTTGCCAGGATGACGTGATGTACCGGACTCGTGAGCTTCTTGGCAAATACTATTTAGCAACTCAGTGACATAGGGAAAACATAGGCGACTTTGGAAACGTAGAACATCATCAAAGATAAAGAAATCTGGAAGAGTACAAAGTTCGACCTGTCGGCGAATGCGCTGGAGTGCGAGGTCAGATGGCTACAGATCCTTCACCCGTTCTACCCATAACGGATCATAGACTCCTCCTTGACCTCCAAGTGAGAAGGATATGTACATCCGCTCGAGGTCATCAATTAGGGCCGCGAGAGAAGCTGACATGGGTTCACAGGTGGCAACTAAAGCCTGACGACTAAAAGCATCCGCTACTGAATTGTCTTTCCCGGACACATAAGTGAGTTGCAGGTCATAATCTGCTATGAATTCTAGTCATCACCTCTGATGAAGATTGAGATCTTTCTAAATGAAAATATACTTCAAACTCTGATGGTTAGTGAAGAAGTTACACTTCACACCATAGAGGTAGTGATGCCAAAGCTTTAAATCAAACACTACTGCAGCGAACTCCAGCTCATGAGTGGGGTAATTGCATTCATGGATCTTCAATTGCCTCGACCCATAAGAAATAACACGATCTTCTTGTATCAGGACACAACCTAAGACCACTCTGGAAGAATCGGTATAAACTGAAAAAGTCCAACCCTTCTGAAGGAAGAGCTAAAACTAGCGCTGAACACAAATGTTGCTTCAATTCAGAAAAGGTCTACTCACACTATTCTGACCACTCAAATCTGGCATGTTTTTGAGTTTGTCGTGTCAGGAGAGTAGCAAGAGAGGAGAAATCCTTGATGAAATGCCGGTAATAGCCCACCAAACCAAGGAAACTGCGAATCTCAGTAGGGGTAGAAGGCTGCTTCTAGTCCATAATAGTGGAGACCTTGGCAGGATCAACGGAAAGTCAATCACCGGAAATGACATATCCCAGAAAGGCAACGCGATCCAGCCAGAACTCATATTTTGCCAATTTGTCATAGAGCTGGTGCTGATGAAGAGTGGAGAGAGTGAGTCTAAGATGGGTTTCATGCTCCTCACGAGTCTTGGAGTAGACCAAGATATCATCAATGAAAACAATAATGAACTTATTCAGGTAGTTGCGGAAGACACGGTTCATCATATCCATGAAAGCAGAAGGAGCGTTAGTCAACCCGAAAGACATTACCAAGAATTCAAAATGCCCATACCTAGTCCGGAAAGCTGTTCTGGGAATGTCGGATTCCTTGATCTTCAGTTGATGGTACCCCTACCTGAGATTTATCTTAGAAAAGACGATACTGCCTTTGAGCTCGTCAAATAGGTCATCCACATGCGGGAAGGGGTACTTATTCTTGATGGTTACCTTGTTCAGGTCCCGGTAATTGATGCACAATCTCATGGATCCGTCTTTCTTTTTAACGAAGTGAACAGGGGCTCCCCAAGGAGAAGAGCTAGGACAAATGTACCCAGGCTCAAGCAACTCATCCAATTGCGATCTAAGATCTTCTAGTTCTCGGGGTGACATACGGTATGGAGCTTTTGATATGGGGCGTGTTCCAGGCTCTACATCGATGGAGAACTCTACTTCACGATCAGGCGGCATTCCAAGAAACTCGGCAGGGAACACGTCAGAAAACTTGGAAATAAGCGGGATAGACTCAAGTGGAGGTATCACAGCATCGAAATGTGAAGCATAAACAAGGCAAGCAAAACATCCCTGGCTAAGAAGTCGAGAAGCGCGCATATCAAAAATTACCTGCAGGTGGTTACGGGTGGTCTGAACACGAACGTTGTAGTCTTTGCAATCAATACTGAGATTGACACTCTTTGCCACACAGTCCAGTTTTGCTCGATACGCGACCAGCCAGTTCATACCCAAGATTACTTCGAATTCTGTCATGTCCAGGACTATGAGATCGACAACGACTTACAGTTCACCGAGCAGTATCATATAATTGAGAATGCCTCTAGTAGACAAGTGCAAATGATCGGGCACAAAAATCTCAAAAGGGACATCGAGTGGAGAAGTAGGCCAACTATGGAGATCCACGATATGACGTGCTATAAAAGAGTGAGATGCCCCAGAATCGAATAGGATTTGCATCCACTTGTTTTTGACCCTAAAACTCCCTAGAAATGAAAATTACGGGCACATTCAAGATTATTTGACACTAAGGCAGGTAATGAAAAGATGCAGGAAAATTTATAAAACATACCAGAGATGACGGAGGTAGATGTGAGTGCCTCGTCTTGAGTGCTGACGTTCAGCACAGCCTTGCCCTTATCTTGGGCACTAGGAATAGCCTGCAGGGGATGAGCGGGGATCCGGCTTTCCTTTATGGGGAAATCTTTAATCTGATGTCCAAACTGCCCACATCCGAAGTAGGTATTCAGCTTGCGGCGGCAATCACTCACTAAGTGGCCCGATTTCTTGCAGTAAGTATAGATGGAGGAGGCAGAGACAAGCATATCCTGGGGCTGTTGGGTGGGCACAACCACCTTCTGCTTCTTCAGGAGGTATCGACAGACTAGGAAGGTATGTCCAACTTTGTGGCAGTAGGCACACACCTCCTGAGACTTGGGACCTTGCTCCTCAGGTGGAGCACTCTTGCGCTTGTGGTCACGTACAACGACATTGCTCGTACCATGCTGAAATTTCTTGGCAGTGCGATCCATCTAAATATCTTAAACCTTCAAGGAAGCTCCAATAGTCTCAGCATAGGTGGTGGCACTATGGGCTACCACGTGCTGGTGGAAATCGAGTCGGAGGCCCTTCACGAAATGGCTGATCTTCTTGGACTCATCGGGCACGAACTCTGTGGCAAAGAGAGATAGATGAGAGAACTCTATCTTATATTAAGTCACATTTCTGCCAGGTTGCTGAAGGGACAAGAACCTCTCAGCTAACTTGTCTCGCTCCACGGACGAAAGAAACTTTTCCATGAGCGCATTCTTGAACTGCTCCCAGGTCATAGCGGAAGAATTGGGGAGACTGCAGCACTGAAGCCACCAGGAGTATGCATCCTCAGTCAGCTGGTAGGATGCAAGATGAACCCTTTATGACTCAGGAACTCCGGCATACTCGAAGTGCTTTTCCATCGGGGAGAGCCACTCTAAAATGATAAAGAAATCACGACTGCCATTGAAGGACGGTGGATTCAGCCTCTTGAACGTCAACGTATCCTCCATCGCTATAGGAGGAGCAACCAGACCTGGCATAGGCGGGACCACCAGGGTGTCAGTAATCAAGCCGGTTCCTGGACCAGGTGCAAGAGGGGTGGTTCCAAGAGTGGCGGTAGCAGTGACTCCAGCTGTCCCTGCGCTGCCAGAATCAGGAGCTGTGTTAGGATTTTGACGATCTTCCTCTAAGCGGGTGAGACGCTCGAGAATCTGCCTCAATAGTTAGGAAGTGGCGTCTACAAGAGCTGCCCTGGCGGGAGGGGTAGTCTTCTTGCGCTGAGATCGCTTAGGGGCCATTTAGGCTGGGACACAAAGAAAACGAGTAAGAGAGATAATCTCGTCATTTAAGGAACAACATGTTCTAGCATTTCGATACTGTCGAATACATAAATCATATACTAGTTACAACATGTTCATTGGACAACTCTAGGTAATGCTTATGTTAAAATGACAAGGAATCACATGCAATGTCAAACAATTTATAATTCCATGTGTGTACAATCATCATCTGTTGTTCTTGGCTTAACATTTGTGTAATGAGTTATGTTATGCATGTAATGCAATTATGTCTAAAATATATTCCTACGAATGTTCATGAGTGGATACACATGCCATGTTGAGCGCCCATATCACTTAACATATCATGCATATTATGATTCTAATGCCAACGCACCTGAAAATATTAAACCGCCCATACAATCGCAAGCGGTGTATAGCCTAGTGGAAATTCATATGCACAAAAATGTTAAGTTTGCCCATAACCCCTTAACATTTGTGTGCATACTATTCATGATTATGAGTGAGTGTGTGCGATGTCTCAGCCACGAATAACAAATAATGACAGGCTGAGTGAGATATGATGCATGTACATAATAGAAATTAAAATACTTGAAAATTTCAAAATATTGCATTTTTAAGAGCTAACCTCCCTCTGATACCAACTATTATGACCTGTCTCGATAAAGGTAAGAGTGCGCTTCAGGCGGGCCGTGATGCCATAGGCATGGGTGGATAGGAACCATGCCTGCTAAGGTGGATGCAATGATACTGAAAATAGTTTAAGAAATAATTATTTTATTTGAACAATTTATTGAGCATAAATGTGCGGAAGCACTTAAAGTTTTAAAATAAAGTGAATTAATGCACATGTATTCTCTTGTAAAATTTAATGTTATACACAGTGCAAAAGTAAGTGCAATAACAACAGTAATGAAAATGTCATAAATAAAATGATCTAATACATCAGAAACATCCGAGGAGTTGTCCATGATTCAAAGGAAAATGTCTTACTATAACTAGTACATGATAAACAAACAGACAGTAAAGGAATCAAATACATAGAACCTGATGCAAACAACTACAAAAGAAAACCTCCAAGCAATGTTATAGCTGAACGAGAAGTAGCTCAAGGAGCAAGCGGCACAGTCACGAACCCTAAGGCAAATCCAAAATAGGAGGAAAATGCCTCAGAACTTAAGATTATAACATGAGCAAGTTAATTAACTAAAATGTGAGCAAAACTAACAGACATAATTGAGTACTGATATATCTTGTACAAAGCTACCAAACATACCAAAAACCAGGTCAAAAAGACATTTCTGAAAGATTAGCCTACTCCGGAGTATAGCCTAAAATTTATTATGTAATCTGTTGTAAGTCGTAATCGATGAAGGGTGTATGTACTATAGCGGGCGCATATGGCTCACGATCAGATCTAAGTGCAAGTCTTATCAGAAAAATAATCCTGTTTTTCGTGACCATGTCAGCAGACAGATGCCCAGTTAGACGCTACAATTCAAGGATTTGCTTACAACTTCGGATTTGTCTTTTAGCTTCATACTTAGGTGATTGCCTATCATATTATGTTATGGTAACATTATAAGGGTTCAGGATTTTGCAGAAATAGCATTTTTGTAAAAGAACAAGTAATCAGATTAAATCCAAAGTTTGCAAGTGAGAGAGGGGTTCTCTACTTGCCTTAAAGTGACGTCAAAAATGCTCGCGACAACCAAGTGGCAGTGAGGTTAAAAGATCTATCAACACCTGTTCGATATCAAAAATGCATTCTAAATTGAATTAACATGTTCTTATTCCATCACATGCATTTGATAATCGCTCCACACAAAGGAGAGGGGTTTAGGAATTTACCTCCCTCGAGAGTGAGTGGAGAAGAGACTACCTCGAGGGATTCAGAGTTTCGGCAGTGTTTGGAAGCGAAAATTCCAAGATTGGCGTGATTCCACCACCTAAGTCTGACGAGTGGTACCAGAAATGCAAACAAAACTGAAATTAGTTGACTTTACGACAAACCCAAGGGGGACCGACGAAATTACGTCAATCGGAGGGCGGGAATCCTCCCAAAAAAATTAGGGCAAACTAAAAATGAGGGATTGATGAAATTCCTTACAAAAGTAGACCCAATATGGGCTCAGAAATCCACGAGGAGGGGTTTTGTGCGAAACCCTAGGAGTCCCTCACGATAACCACCGGCCGGAACGAAGAGTTAGCGTTGCCAGGGAAGTATCGCTGCCCTTTCCCTTACTGGTCAGAGAAGGAGAAGAAGAGGCAGCTGGAGGCCCTTGGAGGAGGTCTCTATACTCTAGGGTGCAGCCGGCCTAGAGAAGAGTCGTGTGAGACTTGTCGGCCAAGGGAAGCACTGGAGACGACGGGGAAATAAGAGGAAGAGGCGTCGGGCCAGGAGGAAGGGTTTTCCGGCCACAGGGAGGTGTCTCGGGGGCGGCTGGAGGTGCTGGCGGCGGATCTGTGGCCGTCAAGTTCACAGGATGCAGAGACGGGATCGGGAAGGGTTGCGGGATGCCGGTTCTGCTGGCTCGGGTTCGTTTTAAAAGTAGGGGGTAGGTTTTGACTGGGGGTTTAGTTAGGTATTTTTTTTTATTTTATTATTATTATTATTTAAAAAAAATCTAGGGGTTGTTATAAGAGCTTTAGAGAGAGGGGAGAGTAAGGAAGAAGGAGAAGGTCAACTCCGGCCACCGGTGGAGCTTCGGAGCCCCGATTCTCGATCCGAGTCCAGATTTATGGAGGCGAGGCCGTTGCGGTGCTTTCCATCCGTCTAGTTCTTCATGGCGCCAAAGAGAACCACAAGGGTAACGATTCTCTTCTTGGACATGTGAAATCCACTTTCCTTTTTCCATAGGAATCCCGCTCTCGCGAGTATGCGATGAATGCGAGATATTCCTTCGCGTAGACATGAATAGTCCCTATTGTTTTGCATATAGAGTCCAGAATCAAAGTACGGACATAGGAATGATGTATGAAGCCTACCTGGATAAGTTGGTCTGGATCGGTGATGTTTCATTATGCATGAATAACTGGAGAAGACTCCGTTCCGATGGTTATTTTCGGTTTTTTCTACGTGGTAGATTGCAGCAGGGATCCTTGGGGATTAACTCCAAGGCGCACCCGACAAACTTGGCAGAAGCGTGATTCTGCCAAATTGGTGGTCTGGGAGCCAACTTGCACATAACTGGGTTATGTAAGATTAGTGTAATCGATTTGGGACTCGGGGAAGCTTGACCCGCGCCTATGGCTTAAATTGACGTGACGGTGTGAGCAACGGGTTAGGCGAAACCGTACCTGCTCTATGTGGTTCGGTTAAAGCGACCTAAGGTACGTGGTACTTACCGTTGGCATAGATGGAGGGTCTTAGGCTTTGGCCAGAAAGACTATAATGCTCACGAGGTTTGTCATCTTGGTGGCGGTGGTGAGACCACGGATTTTACCAGGTTTATCGAGAATGTGCCCTGAGAGCACGGGGTGTGTGGCCGACCTTGCCTACACCAGTGGTGTATTGTGATAATGCTATACTTACACTTTAATCGTTGGATTATACTAATGCACTATAGGGAAGGAGCATCGCCGCCCCGATCTGGGGGCGGGGTCGTTCTAATTTGGTCAGATTTAGCTGACCGTTGCTTTTGTTTGCCACCGTTGTGGTGGATTGTTGCTTGCAAGTACTGCGGAGCCTAGTGACAAATAGCGGGCTGAAGCCCTTGTTGTTGAGCCGGCCCTCGAAGGCCTTTGCGAATGTTTACTTTTATTCTCATGTGTGACCGGCCTGCGTGCCGATGTTTGGAAGACACTGTTTATTTAAGTAAACTCTTGTAAGGCCATAAGGCCAAGTACTTTGTGTATTTGTACGCTCATTCCTATTTTGGGTATCTTAGTGGACATTCATGATGTGTTTTTGGTTCTTTTCTTTGCAACATTTAAAAGCTTTCACTAGAATGTGCTCAGTATAAGACGTTGTTGTTGGAAGGATGGTTTCATTTAGTAACCCACCGGTCTGTCTGCGATATATGGCGTCGGGCCCCGGGCAAACCTACTGCTATATGCTGTGTGACGGATAGGGGTGTTATAATTTGGTATCAGACTACCGATTTCGGTCATGCTTAAATGAATTCGTTGGCGAATTCTTTTGAGAGGCGGTGAACACAGGTGTGTGCGTCATCATTATAACATAAAAACACTACTAGAAAAATGACTTTTAGCCACGGGGGAAAACCGTGGCTAAAAATGTAGTATTAGCCACGGTTTCTATTCCGTGTCTAATAAGCTAGTATTAGCCACAGATTATTAAGCCGTGGCAAATAACCCGACGTTTTGCCACGGTTTTCCTGTTTCGTGGCTAATAATCTAGTATTAGCCATGGAAGCCTAATCCATGGTAAAAAGTCGGGTTTTTTTTATCCCACACCGCCAACTAAAAGATCAATTTGGGGTTTATATTGCCCATTCTCAATTAATGTTTGAAATAAAATCTGCTCGCAGGCGGCGGCGGTGGCTGTAGCGGCGGTGGCGGCGGCGGTCGGGCGGCGGCGGTCGGGCGGCGGCGGTGGCCGGGCGGTGGCGGAGGTCAGGCGGAGGCGGCGGTCGGGCTGCGAAGGCTGCCGGGCGACGGCCGGGTGGCGGCGGCGTGCAGCCGAATCTTTTTTATGTTACAGACCCTTTAGCCACGACAATTGAACCTTGGCAAATAAGGAGCTTTTAGCCACGACAATTGAACCGTGGCTAATAACTTATTTTCCACAGATTCAGCGTGGCTAATACTATTAGCCACACTCATATTGCCCACGCCCATTTGCCGTGGGTAGGTCGTGGCTAAAAGTTATTAGCCACGGTTTTGGACTTTTAGCCACAATAATCTGCCGTGGCTAAAAGTCTGTTTTCTAGTAGTGAAAGAACCCATGAATGTTCATTTAGGAATGAAAATACACGTGTTTGAGGAACCTGCATGTTCCTATAATTACTTTTTGCAATTTTGTTCGGTCACTTAATGATGTTTTGTACGTCTATAGGTGATCAAGAGTGGTGCAGGGCCTTCAGAAAACCTCCATTCTGAGGCAAGTAGCACATCGAATGATGTGCCTACAACACCTCCTTGGGCAGAAGTAATAAGATTGGTGGCTGAAGCAGTGTTCGCTATGATAAACGCCCAGCCAGTAAGGCAGGTGCAGCACCCAACTCCTGCGGTAGAGCAGGTACTGCTTCAAGCGGCAGAACCGAGAAGGGTTGAACAAGCGGTGGTGGAGCCGTTGATACCGAGAAGTGCGACTGAAAAGCAGCTCAAACATGTTATAGGTTTCAATCTTCCTGTGTTCTCGGGGACTGGAACCCCATCTCAAGCTGAGGATTGTCTCTCCCGAGAAAAGAGAGTCTTGACAGCTACGGAAACGGAGAAGTGACAAAAGACCACCATAGCCACTTTCCTATTGGATGGTGATGCAAGGTTGTGGTGGGAAGGTTTAGAGCTACACCACTTGGGGGGAAGACAACTCACGGATGTCTCGATGGAAGAATTTTCGAGACTATTCTTGGCAAGGTACCTTCCCTCGCCTCAGAGGATTGCGATCGAGAATGAGTTCCAAAAGCTGGTGCAAGGAGAGAGTTGCATGGACGAGTACCTCCACGAATTTACACGGTTGGGTTGGTATGCAAGCTCTACATTCACAGATGAGGAGCGAAAGACAAACCGATTCTATAAGGGTTTGCAAGATGACCTAAGGCTACTACTCTCAGGGCCTATGATGCAGGGCTTCTTGACCCTGGTTAATACGACCCGGTCATTGGAGAAAGATCTGAGGAATGTACAAGAGAAGAAAGACTCTAGTACAAAGAGAAAAGAGTTCAAGGTGCCGACTACCTCAATGTCTGGGTTTTTCAAGTTTAATAAGAAGGCTAGGACTTCGGGTCCAGCCCCTTCTTCTGGTGCTTCGGGGGAAACTACAGGCCAAACCCCAGGCACATGCTATAATTGTTGGAAGCCGGGCCATTTTGCCTAAGATTGCTGGAGCGGACGCCCAATGTCCGAGAGGAAGCCGGGAGAAACGTATTAGGAGAAGGGCAAAGCGGTGGATTCAACCGCATCACACTATGCTCCAACCCAGCCATGAGTTTATAATCTTGGTAAGCAAGAGGCCATAAAACAAGCTGACGTGGGGACAGGTACGGTTTAAATTTATAGCAGTTTAGCTTTAAATACTTGTTACCTTGCGCATGTTAGCTTATTACTGCTTGTACTAGGCTTTGTTTTGATTTTCGATAATTCGGCGAGAGCACTCTTCGATACGGGAGCTTCACACTCCTTTTTGTCTGAAGGATTTATATCGTGCATCGGAGTACCCACTTCGAAGGCAAAGGACAAATTGGATGTGTTGTTGCCTAATGGGTGTTCAATGCGCGCGGATAGAGTCTGTGGCATAAAGATACGGATTGGGAGTCAAGAGTTTGACTTGCAAGCGTCGTTACTACCGCTTGTGGAGTTCGACGTGATATTTGGTATGGACTTGCTCTCAGAGCAGCATGCATACATTGATTGCAATCACAAGGAGGTCAAATTGGTAACTGGTCGAGAGACGACATTTGCAGGCTTGAAAGGGTCGAGCAAGACTTTGATGTCTGCTCTTGAGGTGGTTAAGGTAGTTCATGCTGGTGCAGAGCTGTTCTTCACACTAGTGGAGGCTTCAAATCCTAAGCCTTGTTTGGACAGTATCTCGGTTGTATCCGAGTATCCTGACGTGTTCCCTGGCGATCTCCCTAGAGCCCCACCGTAGAGAGAGATAGAATTCACTATTGAGCTAGTGCAAGGTGCCAAACCTGTGTTACGCTCTCCTTATCGGTTAGTGCCTAAGGAGATGGCGGAACTGAAGGTTCAACTTGAAGAGCTGTTGGAACAGGGTTATGTGCGTCCAAGTTCGTCGCCTTGGAGCGCACCGGTCCTCTTTGTTAAGAAGAAGGATGAAAGTTTGCGACTCTGTATTGATTATCGAGAGCTGAACAAGTTAATGGATAAGAATAAGTATCTGATCCCAAGGATTGATGATCTGTTCGATCAGTTAGTTGGGTCATCGGTGTACTCGAAATTGGATCTTAAATCCGGATATTACCATCTGGGGATAAGAGAAAGTGATATCCCCAAGACAGCTTTCAGCACGAAGTATGGGCATTATGAGTTTACCGTCATGCCATTTGGGCTGACTAATGCGCCATCCGTGTTTATAGATCTGATGAATAGAACGTTCAGAGAGTACCTGGACCACTTTATGATAGTCTTTATCGACGATATCTTCGTGTACTCGCAATGTGAGTAAGATCACTTTAAGCATCTGCATTTGGTGTTGGAGACGCTGAGGAGGAACCAATTGTATGCCAAGTTCTCCAAATGTGAGTTTTGGTTGTCCTCGATGGCATTCTTTGGACATATAGTCAGTGGAGAGGGAATTGCGGTGGATCCGGCGAAGATAGTTGCTATACGGGAGTGGCATGTGTTGTCTATGGTAGCGGAAGTCCGGAGTTTTCTGGGGCTTGCCGGCTATTACAGGCGCTTCGTAGAGAACTTCTCGTGGATAGCATTACCCCTCACAACTTTGACGAGGAAAGATCAAAAGTTTATTTGGACGCCTGAGTGCGTACAAGCTTTCGAAGAGCTAAAGAGACGGTTGACCATGGCGCCTGTTCTATGTTCGCTGAGTGGGACCGAAGGTTTTGAGATTTATAGTGACGCTTCGGGGAGTGGATTGGGTTGTGTTTTACTGCAGCATGGGAGTGTGATAGCTTATGGCTCGCGTCAGCTGAAGGTACACGAGAGGAATTATCTGGTCCATGACTTGGAGTTAGCGACGGTGATATTTGCCCTGAAGTTGTGGAGGCACTGCCTAAATGGTGTGAAGTTCGATATCTAACCAATCACAAGAGCCTAAAGTACTTGTTGGATCAAAAGGATTTAAACATGCGGCAGCGGAGATGGATGGAGTTCCTGAGGGAATATATATTTAAGATACATTATGTGCCTGGTGAAGGCAATGCAGTGGCGGATGCATTGAATCGCAGGGCTCCCGCGCAGGCCAACTGGTTGTCGGTTCATGAAGAGCGTTTGATTCGGGATTTGGAGGTACTAGAGATCTCTTGTGTTGACAAGTGATGCACTCACGACAAGTGTACCGATCGTTGTCAAGTAATAAAGTTGAAAAAATAAATCCACAGATATCGATCTCTCAGGGAGCGCAAGTAGGGAATGTGCTTTCTTTATTTGAAAAAATGGTTGCCAGTGCAATCGTAACACAAGGGGTTTGGTTTTGGTTTCCTAAGCTTAACGCTAACAAAACTAATGCGGGTCGCCGTCACCGCGTCGCTTGGGTGGGTTACTATGGAGAGTAGTATGGAGGATGGACAAATCAGCGAGGGTTGCAATCACCTCATCGCAAGGCACGCTCCTAGCAAGCGTTAGAACGGCTCGATCACAACAAGCGCAGGAAAAATGAAGCTTAACAACACAAGCAATGATTAAAACATAATAACATAAATACATGCTGAATCCTTAAGCAAAACATTGTTCTCAAGCAATAATCCCACTATCACAAATTCAGAATGAAAGAACCATAAGAAGAGGTGAAGAAATACAACCGAGCGCACGAAGGCTTTCCGAGATTCACGACCGGATTCAAGGGTTGTCGATCCTCATCCGGGCTCGGTCTTCGGATGTCATCCGGGATCCGGAAGAGCTGTCACCTCCGCCCAAAAACCTGTCTTCTTCGTGTTTGATCGCTGGGTTAGTTCTGAAATAAGAACTCCACAAGTGCAGCAACAAGGAGCTCAGATGGTAGCTTGGAGGTCGGAGAAGATGAAGATGGCCGGAGACGCAACTATTGCAAGCTTTCGGAAGAGAAATGGTGGTCGGATCAACCCTCCAAGGAGGAGAGAAAAAATGGCGGCTGGAGGTGAGTTTTCCCGCTCTCAGGAGCAGAAATGGCGGGGGGAGCGGAGCTGGATCCCTCAAAAGAAGAAATCTGCAACTTAAATTGAAAAGTCAGAAAAAATGGTCACGCACGGTTTGGCACACGACCGTGCAAAATTAACTTTCATAATACGCCTGAAGAAGAAGCGTTGACCCGTGCATTTTACTCACGCACGGGCGATTCTTCTCTTGCGCTAAGGAAATCGCACGGGTAACGTCTGACAAGAAATCGCAAGAACAAACAAGAAAACCGTGCATTTTACTCGTGCACGGGCGCTTCCGCCCGTGTGTGAACAAATGATTAACCACAGACTGGTTAAGGTAGGAAAGCTACACTACTAAAAACAGACTTTTAGCCACGGCAGATTTCCGGGGCTAAAAGTCCAAAACCGTGGCTAATAACTATTAGCCACGGCCTACCCACGGCAAATGGGTGTGGGCAATGTGAGCGTGGCTAATAATATTAGCCACGCTGAATCCGTGGCTAATAAGTTATTAGCAACGGTTCAATTGTCGTGGCTAAAAGTTCCTCATTTGCCACGGTTAAATTGTCGTGGCTAAAGGGCCTGTAATAAACCTAACTTAAAAAATATTCGGTCACCCTCCGCCGCCCGGCCGCCGCCGCCGCCCGACCACCGCCCGGCCACCGCCACCGCTCGGCCACCGCCGTTGCCACCGCCGCCGCCCGGCCGCCGCCGCTGCCGCCCGGCCACCGCCGTCGCCCGGCCGCCGCCGCCGCCGTGCCAATTTTATTTCAAACAATAATTTTGAATGAGCTATATAAACCCAAAATCGAGTTTTTTATTGGCGGTGTGGGACTAAAAAAATCCAACTTTTTGCCACGGATTAGGCTTCCGTGGCTAATACTAGATTATTAGCCACGAAACAGGCAAACCGTGGCAAAAAGTTGGGTTATTTGCCACGGATTAGTCATCCGTGGCTAATACTTGCTTATTAGCCACGGAATAGGAACCGTGGCTAATACTTCAGTTCATGCCACGGTTTTCCCTCGTGGCAAAAAAATCGTGGCTAAAAGCCATTTTCTAGTAGTGCTATAGGAAAACTGTGCGTTTCCTTCTCGCACGGTTTGGCAGAAATCGTGCGTGAACAAATCACACAGGTAGCCACAGACGTCCCCAGAACTGCTGTGTAAAACACACGAATTTCAATAGATCGTGCGCGAATAAATTCGCACGACCGTGTGTTTCACACAGAAAATTAAAATGAAACTTAGGACATCGCGACCACCTACAAAACAATACAACCAGCTGGACTACCAGCTCCCAACACAAAGAAGCAAACAATCAACAACAAGAAAAAGCCATGGGGAGCACCATGTGCTTTCCCCCATCATAAGAATGTGCAATTGCACACCCACGAGCCAAAATAGTGTACAAAGTGGTCAATGACCGAACGATGCAAATATAACCGATATCTGGTCGAAATGCAGTGCACGAGTGAGAAAACAAGCCCAGATGAGTCCGAAAAACCCTATAAATATCGGACTCATCACACCACCAGACTTAAACATTTGCTCGTCCCGATCAAATCATCTGTAACATCCCATTTCCAACTAGACCCCTCAGAGTGGTCTTGGTCATGACTAGGTCATGACAAAACCTTAGGAAACCCAATAAGATCAAGTGAGCTCAGATAAGGATCTGAAGGCCACCTTGATCTCCAGATAATAAAATGCTAAAAAATAATGTAGGAGGACTATTAGGACTCACCATGGCTTTATGACCCCACCACAACACCCCTAGTCCATTTGAGGGTCCACTAGAGCCATATGGGCCCATTGGGGTTAACTCAAGTGGCTAGGTTGACTCAAGTCAACTCTAGTCCCAATTTGGTCAAGTGCCCTTGCTAAGGGTCATGTGACCTCTAAGGTGCCCAATCAACCCTACCCAACCCTACTTGGACTCTAGGGGAGGCCAAAGTATCACATAGGACCCATTGGGGTCAACCCAAAAGGTGAAATTAGCTAGGGTCAACCCTAGTCTATGTTTGGGTCAACTTAGCCCAAATGGGCTAACCAGAGCTTAAGCTATTATTTCCCTAAGGCTAACTTCATTTCTCATAATTATTATGAGTAGAATGGCTGCATATATTCTATGGGGTTTGACCAGTCAACTTGGTGACTAGGAGAGAGAAAGGGAGCTTCATTCCATGGTAATGGTGGAGAGAGAAAATGGGGGGGGGGAAGAGGAATGGTGTGGGGACCGGCCAAAGGAGGCCAACAACCACCCATTATGGCTGCAATCAACTCCTCTAGGGGAGAGGAGTTGATTCCAGCAATTTTTCGGCCACCAAGGGGAAGTTTCACCCCCCTCCTCTCAACCCGAGCCATGCTTTAATGGCTTTGATGGGCATTGAAGAACCAGCCGCTCCCTCCCCAATTGACCATTTAAACATCATCAGTGGGCTGAGGGGAGTGTTTTCGAACTCTTACCTGGAAGGAGCAAGCCGCCCCACTATGTTGTTGCAGAAGCTGAGCGCCTCCGCCGTCAACCATGGTGTCCCGCCGCTCCTCTCGCCTTCAGGATGCCGGAAAGGTCCTCCTCCACTCCTCTCCTCATGGGTAGATCTTAGGAATTGATTAGGGCAAGGATCGGGCTCAATTGAGCACGATCCAAGATTTCAAATCCATGAAAATTGGGAGAAAATTAACTTCCCGGGTTCGTTGGAACAGTCATCTCCGGCGGCCGTGCTGGCGGCTGGGGGTAGCCACCACCTCCACGAAAGTGGTGGTGGCGGTGGCCGGCCGGGGAAGTGGCCTGGTGGCCGGGAAATCGGCCCGCAAGTCGCTCTAAGATGGGATGATCTGGGCCGTCGGCTGGAGTAAGGAGATAACCTGATGCCGTCGGTTTAGGTGCTTTAGGATTCGTGCAGAATAATTCAGGGTTTTAATTATTTTGATTTCATATAACTCTGTCACACTATATGCAGCATTTGGTTTTAATTTTTAAAATACTTAGGCTCATCTAATGGAAAAGTAACCAACATGAAATGTGTATCCCTAAGGGTCTACTTTAATCCAAAATTGATTTGGACCAATTTGAACCTTTGGTTGGGCCAGAGCACCCATTTTGGTGGGACCTATACCTAGGGCTATCCTGAGATTCAAATGGATGCCCACCTTTCATCCCTTGTCCAAACGAGCTGAAATTTGGTCAGGGGGTCTACCTTAGCTATACCTAGGGCCTGTCCAAAAATGGGAATTTTTGGAGAATATTGTTCTATAGTGTTTAGAAAAATTTAATAAACCATATATAAATTAATTAGGTGTCATAAACACCTCAAAATCCTCCCAAATTTGGGTGGGTAGTCTTAGAGGGCACGTTAAGGATCTGGTAAAAATCTCATCTCATTTGGAGATGTTTTGATTAGGTTTTTATCCAACCCTAAGTTGACCCTTATAGGGTTAATTAGGTCAAAACACCCCCTTGGGGTTTTGAGTGGTCAAATAACCTCAACAGAGGCTGAAATTTTGGTCACTAACCTGTTATGGTATGACACACCCTCCAATGGAATTTGGGGCAGTTTGGGGCAGGGTAGCCCTAGAACACTAGGGTAGGCCCTTTTATGGAATTTTTTAGGGTTTGATGGTCATTTGGTCAAATGACCTTGGAATGACTTGAAAATTGGTGGAGAGGACCATAGGGTGTATATGGTACTTTGGTTGATGTTTCATTTAATTTGAAAGTCTTAACCCCCTCAAATCCCTAACCCTAGATTAGGGCACAAAGCCCCATAATTGGGTTTATGAAATCAAAACACCTCATAATAACTTGAAACTTGGGCAGGGTAATTAAGTGATAGGAAGTTGTTCTAAAATAATTTTGGTGAAATATTTAGACTAATAAAATCAGTACTTCCTTTATAACCCTAGCAATGCCCCTAAATTTTATGTTGCTTGTTAAGAAAATTATGTCCATTAAAAAGTTGTGAAATTTAGCTTTTGGAAGTTTTACATCAAGGTAGCCCCCTCTATATTTTATTGAAAATTTTAGATGATTATTTTAGGTACTTTATTCATAAATTATGAATTATGGAATTTTGATCATAAATAGATGTGGAGCTTAATATTATTATAAAAATTATGAAATCTGGTCAGTGAGTATTTTAAATCAATATATAGGTTCTGGAATTTTCTCATAATTTTTAGGTAACGATTTACAGTACTTGCTTCAATAACCAAAGAGTTTGGAATTACCAATGTAAAATTAAATTAGGAGTTACTGTTCACTGGAAAATTGGGAGAATCCTTCTAGAGTGTTTAGGCCATTATGATCTTACTGGATTTTTGCTATAATTTTTGGAACAATATTTCTGAGCTTTGATTCTTAAAATGGTATTATTAACCTTATGTTCTAAATTGTGATTTTGGGGCCTAAACCATTCTAAAAAATTCATATATCTTGGATTTACTGTTGAATTTCTCTTTAGTATTTATCATGATTTTATGAAGTTTTATACATACTTGAAAAGTGCACTTCATGTTCAATTGGTAGCCCTTAGAAGCTTTAAGGAAATTAATTAAATACCATATAAATTAGGAAGATTACAATTTCTGGATTTAGTATATTTGTGTCATGATAAGTCTCCAGTAAATAATTTAGAGCATTTGGATGATTATCTAGATTATCTCCTATTCGGTTCGACATATAGCCTAGGTTGGTCTTCATATAGCAAATTATTAAATTACAATAGGACATGATCTGGGATAGTTGTTGGATTTAGTCATTTTAGCTGGGTGGACTGATGTGGATGATTTCACTATAGACGGATAGGAAGAGTAGTGAGAAGTGGTTTGGCTAGAGTCTAGAGGGGTGTTCGGGTTCGACGAAAGATCGTCTTCCCCGAGGAGAGAAATAGTCAATTAAAATCACCCTAGGATTAGCCCACTGTAATATGAGAAGGGAATGGGTTAAGGGAATCAACCAATAACAATAAGTGCCTTACGAAAGGGAACGATGGGCTTCAACTACCATCATAGTTCCTAGTGTGCTTTGAGAGCCCTTCACGGGGTATGTCGGGGGCAGTCCTGGGTTAACGTAAACTATATTGACAAACTGATAAGAGTAACTTAGTAATTAGGGTTTCACATTTCACAAAACACTATTAACATAGGAAGATTGTTGGGAGCTTCGGCTCGGTTGGTTAAGAGACGGACAGAATCATCTGGGGAGCTTCGGCTTGATTGCTTAAGAGACGAACGGAATGGTCCGAGGAGCTTTGGATCGATTGGTTTGATACGATAAATATTGCATGTGCATAGTCAGGAAAGAAAAAGGTGGTGGGTCTTTGGTATTGGAGGGTCGATGCACCGACACCAATACGCTGACTCGACAAGTGTGGTTAGCACTTCGCCAACAGAAGCCCAGTGCACCAGCCGGCAAGAGTACGCAGGAGTCCGCTTCGTGCACCAAGCATTGAGGCGTACGATAGGTCTGACCGTTAGTGCTTTACTGGTTTAGATGTGGGCGAGGCCCAACCCACCGCTTCTGTCTGCCTCTACGGAGGTATCCTGGGAGGTAACGGCTCCGAAAGGGGGAACTAAAGGTCTGTGTGCATAGAGTCGGGTGTGTGAGTTGCACTTGCATGTTCATATTCATACCCACTAGCATGTCATAGCATAGCCGTTGCATTTAACCCCTGACACCTAATGTATAAGTGGAATGGACGCTTATAAATTAGGCCTTGCAAAACGATCCCTTGGTCTATAAGCTTTTTTGGGCAAGTTTATAAATTAAGGTCAAATTCTTTATATATATATTGCTGTTGATAACCGACACCCCAACGTATAAGTGGTATGGGACACTTTATACGATGGGAGCCTTGCAGAAAATCCCTTGGCTTAGGTGCTTCCGCACATAAGTTAAGGTTACATTTCCTACTTTCTATTTCTGTCATATTTGCTATAGAATTGCTAGCATAGGTCCGTCGTCACCTTCTTTTGATTTATTCTCCACCTTCATGTCCTTCCCTTTCTTCCTCTCCACTCGATACTTAGGAGCCATGGGGTAAGGGGTGGGGGATGATAGGACTTAGTCTTATAGACTAACGGTTTTCGGACCACATCATTTAGGGGATCGTGGAGCCAAGCATGGAGGAGCAGCCCCGGAGGTCGGCCCGGTTGGAGATAGGGCAGTATAGCTCAAGAGTTCAGCCAGCTGGGACTATGAGTCCCGACTTATAGTAGATATTATAGTTTGCTTCCGCTTGAGTAACCTGTAGTGAGGATTATGATGTATCGGGCATAAACCTTACTTTCAGTACCATTTATAATATTTCTGTGGACTCTCCCTTCGTGGAGATATTATTACTTTCATGTGATTATTGTGGACTAGTATTTGAGTTTCACCCTTACTCTTTACCTTTGCTGCTTTTTGTGATCAAATTGGCCGGCAGGATCGGCGCTTTGTGGTAACGACCCTTCAGGGCGTGAAGGTGTCACCGCAAAACGATGATTCTGGGCCTGAGACCCCGGTGATTAAAAAGATAAAAAATGGGGTCTTACATCATCCCTTCATGAACTAGAAAATAGCTAGCTGGCTTAATAATTTCTAAATAAAGTAAAATGAGAAATCGAAAACTGTCTGGGCATAGAAAATATAATAGACAAACTTTCTAATTATGCTACGAAGCTTATAAATTTTGACAGGTGTAAATAGATATTGTATCTACTCAAAATTAGAATTTTGGAGAATCGTTCGGTCATGTGTAAGAAGAAAGTAGGCAGGCCAATGAGTTGAGCATTGCCAAAGATCGGGGCTCAGGATCACCTCCAAAGGAATCCACCAATGTCGGGGACAATATGCTCACTCATTCACCCTCTCTCAACGACGCTAGTTAGACTCAAGAGTGAGTCAGTAGGACTTGTAGGATAGAATTGGGCTTAGGCTAAGGTTTGGTAGTCAATGATAAACTTGGAGGCTATACGCAACCCAAGCGAGCGAACAATAAGCTAAACCAATACAACAACTTAAAGATGCACGTGCGACACACCCCCAGACTTAGCTTGAAAATCGGGTGTGCACACGGCCTATGTCACAACCCGCATTTTCTCCGAATTAAAGAATTATCAGAGTATGAGAAAACACGCGTCATGATGCCACGTCAAGCAGGGTATAACAGCTGACGCTCAGGCAAAACCATCTACTATACTTGTGAAAGAAATTCATGAGTTTAATGATTTGAAAATCGGTTATATTTAGAGGTCGTACCCCTCGGCTCGGTGGATCACCTAGTCCACAGTTAAAAACTATACTTAAGCGCTGCGGAAAAATACTTTATTCAGGTTTGACATCCTAAGAAGTTCATAAGAGCCCTAAGAGGACCACTTATGCTATGCAAGACTCTACATTTAATTTATATTATATATATAGGAAAACGATCTTTATATGCTGTTTGGAAAATAGTGATTTACTTTTATAAAACATGCTGATTGTGCAATATACATATAATAAAAATTTTAGTTTTAAAATAACTAGCAACCTAGCATAAAACCTTCACAGAGTAAGTAGACTATCTCCAGAAAATGGTAGCAGCCAAAGTAATATATCTAGTACAAAGGTAAAAACTACCAGTGGGCGCCAACCACCTGACACGAATCCACTGGCAAATATGTATGTCTTTAAGAAAAGTACAGAAAAACTACCTCACTAATAAGCAACAGAACCTCCAAGGTCAAAGAGACCACCAGCAACACCACCGCAACCTAGCCACCAAACCGGCGCTCAGAACCTGAGGCATTCAAAAGAAGAAAGAATACCTCAGCAAGCAAAACAAGAAAGAACTGCATGAAAGTGTCAACCAGGGGGGTAAGTGAAAGAAAAAAACACACAGCAGTAAAAGTCACAACTTCCCCAAGGCAAGACAACAAGGAATGCACTACTTACAAGGAAACAGCATTAACCCTGCCCAGAAACTACATCCTGCAGGGTCTACTAGGCTTCCAAGAGCCCAAAGTGCTGCAATCTACCAAGGAAGAAACACCTAACACCCTAAGCTGTGGGAGATGGTAGTAGCAAAAACAAATAACATGGATCCGGGTTGGAGGCAAACTCAGTCCCCCAACCTCCATTTCCAAGCCAACAAGCTCAAAGGTCTACATGTGAAATCACAAGGGACCTTTCACCCCCTTTCCCATCCCGTGCCTGGAGCAAGATTGAAGAATAAGGGTGGCCTTGGCTAAATTACACAACACCTCCCCCATGAATAGCTTCAAACCACCACTACTAACCACGACCCACGATTCGGCCTTTAGGAAAGAAAAAACATGGCCGACAAAGAAACTACAAATATAATCAAGGAATTCACTCGGGAACGAAAATCGAGGTAAGGGAAATAGTGTTGAAATTACTCAACACGGCTTGGCGTTGAGTGGGACCCACTAAACGCCTAACTATACCTTGGCGTTGAGTGAGTTAGCCTCACTCAGCGCCAGAACAGTCATGGCGTTGAGTGAGAATTACTCACTCAACGCCCTCCGCAAGAACAGCTCTGGCGTTGAGTGAGCTATCCTCACTCAACGCCAAAACAGCCATGGCATTGAGTGAGGTCCACTCCCTCAACGCCTTCAGCAAAAGAGGCAGTGGCGTTGAGTGAGCTAACCTCACTCAACGCAAAAATAGTTATGGCGTTGAGTGAGGTCCACTCCCTTAACGCCTTTAGCAAAATAAAAAAACCCAACAGTGGCGTTGAGTGAGTCCACCTCCCTCAACGCCAAAATAGCTTTGGCATTGAGTGAGGTCAACTCACTCTACGCCAACGTTCATTCCCGCAGGAAAACCCTAAACCATCGCCAACAAGACGAGGTCGGGGGTAATGCCGACTGATTCTCGCCGAATCAACGGAAATGCAAGATGATTCTCGCCGAATCGGAGAGAATCCAGGATGATTCTCTACAATCGGCGGGAATCCAGAATGATTCTCGCCGAATTGGCGGGAATCAAGGATGATTCTCGCCGATCGGTAGGAATCACTAACGTTACACGTCGAAATCGGCGGGAATCATTTGGTGATTCCTGTCGATTTTGACTTAGATGAAAAATTCTCACTCAATCACCCCACCACTCAGCCGCAAAGAACAAACCAAACTATGGCTTTGAGTGTGTCCACCACACTCAACGCCAAGTTCGGGCGGCTTTTGGCTTTGAGTGTGTGCACCACACTCAACACCAAAACCCGAGAGTCTACCATGACTTGTTCTAACCAGAGCCCTACCACAACAAACTTCCTCACTCTCTCTCTCGGCTCCACCCGCCAAAGAACCCAACTAGAACTTCAAATCTGGAGTCAAAAAAATGAACACAACTAGCAGGTTGAGCAAACAGCACAAGGAGGGGGCTCATAGGAGAATCTAAACCGTAAATTTAACAAGATAAAGGAGAACATGCTTGGTTTCTATCCTAAGGCTAACCGGGAAATATTCCAGAATTCAAAAGAACAACAATGGCAAGGGCAAGAATACCACTTGCCTCGATTTCCGGCGAAGCTTGGTCGGCTTTTCCTCCTCTTCGTTCTGCACTAGAAGGAGCAGCACCTAACAAGCAAACCCGCACTTCAATGGCGGAAAACCACAAGAAACCGAAAATCCAAGTCTCCTAAAACTCCACGAAAAACAAACCTCTTACAATCAAAACGTAGAACTGAGCGAGAGCAAGACAACGCCGCTTTCGGAATCGAAATCCGTCTACGAACACTCCCGGAATCACCGTCCGAAGGCTAGGGCTAACCGTCGCTTCCGCCCCTGCTTTCCGCGAAACAGGAACAACAGTTTTCTTTTGATCTCGGGAAGAAGGAGGAAGGAGAAGTGGGCCCGCTGATTCTAATTAAGGCTTTAAAATAAGTTTAACACGCTAGTTCAGCCTAACCATCTCCCAAGCCACCGGTTCACTTAAATTAAGAGAGTTTCTAATTAGATTTTACTAATGGCACACCCAAAACGACACGAAAACCAAACTACCTCGGAATTCGACGAAATTCGCAACGTAGCTAAATATCCACGCTACGAACACAACGGTGAAGTCGAAATTAACTTACGATGAACAGAACTCGAGTTATACCCTCCCAAAGCCAAAAACACAAGCATCCCCCGAGAGGCCACACCGGGTCACCCAAAACGACTCGGCTTGCGAGGGAGATCTTGCCAATAGGCTACAAAATAGGGAACCCAGTTCTAAGGAGTTAAGACCACACTCCACAGATGGCACAAGCCAAGAAAACTCGTCGACGTAACGCCAAACAAGAACTAAATAATTGCAGAAAAAATCGGGTCGTTACAGTCACTCCCCCTAAAAGGAAGTTTCGTCCCTAAACTTTACGCACGACACTTCTACTATAGAAGGAAAGTAATAATCCAAACATTTCAAGAAGAAAAAACAAACCAAACTAATCTGGGAAACAGTTGAGGGTGAGCCTCCCTCATAGCCGACTCTAACTCCCAAGTCGCGCTTTCTAAACCCTGATTCTTCCATAGAACTTTCACCATCGGAATGGACTTCTTTCGCAGCACCCATTCCTGAGTATCCAAAATACGAACCGGCACTTCAACAAAAGAGAGGTTAGGCTCCAACTAGGGCACAACGTCCAAGACTTGCCTACTGCTATGCACACACTTTCGCAATTGGCTAACATGGAAAACATTATGAACACCTGGGAAGTTTGCTGGCAAATCCAACCTGTAAGCTGACACGCCAATCTGCTCCAAAATCTTAAACGGGCCCACATACCTCGGGTCCAATTTCTGATTCTTACCAAACCTCTTTACACCCACCATCGGGGAAACCTTAACAAATACAAGGTCCCCTACAGAAAACTCCAAGGCAGACCTACGCCGACTGGCATTCTTCTCGTACCTCTCTTGAGCTATACGAAGCTTCTATCGAACAAGCTTCACTGCGACTTCCATTTCCTCGAGCGCATCAGGACCCAACAAAGGCCTCTCACCAGCCTCAGCCCAAAACAATGGAGTTCTGCAGCGCCTCCTATACAAGGCTTTGAACGGAGCCATCTGCAAGCTCTCCTGATAACTATTGTTGTATGCAAATTCCATAAGTCGCAGCCGCTCATCCCACACTCCACCGTGGTCTAAAATGTAGCATCGGATCATATCCTCAACTATCTGGTTCACCCGCTCCGTCTGCCCATTGGTCTGTGGGTGGTAAACAGTTGAATACCTCAGATCGGTACCCAAACCCTCTTGCAGACTCTACCAAAAGCGAGAAGTAAATCGGGAATCTCGATCAGAAATGACGCTAACCGGCACACCGTGCAGTTGGATGACTTCATTCAAGTACAACTCCGCTATCTTATTCATCGGGTAATCAATCTTATATGACATGAAGTGAGCACACTTCGTCAGTCTATCCACTATGACCCAAATAGAATCAAACCCCCTTGGGGATTTCGGTAAGCCCGTGATGAAATCCATAGATATACTTTCCCACTTCCAAGTCGGGATCTCTAACGAAGTCAACTTGTCACCAGGCCTTCCATGATCGGCCTTCACACGCTTGCAAGTGTGGCACTCCGCAACAAATCGGGCTATATCGCCTTTCATGCCATACCACCAGGCAATTTGCTTTAGGTCACGATACATCTTTGTAGATCTTGGATGGTAGGCAACGCTGGATCCATGAGCCTCTCTGCAAACAATACCCCTAATGTCCCCAACCACGGGGATGCAAAATCTATCGCGGTACTTCAAAGTTCCCGCATCATCGATGGAATAATCCGGCAACTCTCCTCTCTCAGTCCTGGAGAATAAGTGTAGAAGATCCGGGTCATTTTTCTGTTGCAGTCTGGTCAAAGAAATCCAAGACGGCTCTGCCACTGACAAACTACTCTGCAAGCCACAGCATCCCACTGATATATCCATAAGGAGGAACTCCTCCACTAAGCGATCGGTGGTGAGATTAAAGATCTTTCCCGTCTTACGGCTCAGGGCGTCGGCCACCACATTGCCTTGCCTGGATAATACTGGATCCTTACGTCATAATCGGCCACATACTCTAGCCATCGACGTTGGCGCAGATTTTACTCCTTCTGCATGAACACATACTTCTTGTTCTTATGGTGGGTGAAGATCTTGCACTGAGCCCCATAAAGTAGGTGTCTCCACAGCTTCAACGCATAAATAACTGCTGCGAACTCGAGGTCATGCGTAGGATAATTCTTCTCATGAGTCTTCAGTTGCCTTGACCCATAGGCAATCACCTTACCAACCTGCATTAATACGCATCCCAAACCTACATGCGAAGCATCCACATATACATCATAATCCATACCCTTAGTAGGCAGGGTCAGAACGGGAGCAGTGCACAATCTCCTCTTTAACTCCAGGAAGGCTTCTTCGCACTTCTTGCTCCAAACAAAAGCCACGTTCTTATGAGTCAGCTTGGTCAAAGGTGCAGCTAGGGTAGAGAAACCCTCCACGAACCTCCTGTAGTAGCCGACCAACCCTAAAAAGCTCCTGATCTCCTTAGGCGTGTCCGGCCTACTCCAATCCATCACTACTGCGATTTTTTCTAGGTCGACCGAGATCTCATCCTTATTCACCACGTGGACCAGAAACGAGACCTGAGGCAACCAAAATTCGCACTTGCTCAACTTGGTGAATAACTTGTGGTTCCTCAACTCTGATAGAACCAAGCGTAGATGCTGCTCATGCTCCTCAGCGCTACGAGAATAAACCAACACGTCATCGATGAAGACAACCACGAACTTATCTAGGAAATCCTTGAACACCCGGTTCATCATATCCATGAACGTTGATGGTGCGTTGGTCAATCCAAACGACATCACTAAGAACTCAAAATGTACATGCCTCGATCTAAACGCAGTCCGTGGAATATCTGCCTCACGGATCCTAAGCTGATGATAGCCTGAATGAAGATCAATCTTCGAGAAGACCGTGCTACCGTGCAACTGGTCAAATAAGTCATCGATCCTCGGCAGAGGGTACCTGTTCTTAATTGTGACTTTGTTCAGCTCCCTATAGTCGATGCAAAGCCGCATTGACCCATCTTTCTTCTTCACAAATAGAATAGGAGCACCCCAAGGCAACGAACTCTGCCTGATAAACCCTTTCGCCAACAATTCATCTAACTAGACTCACAACTCCTCTAGCTCTCGAGGGGCCATCCGGTATGGCGCCTTAGCAATAGGACGCGTACCCGGCTACAAATCGATCACAAACTCAACATCCCGCTCGGGAGGAAGACCAGGAAGGTCATCAGGAAAAACATCGGCGAAATCACGAACAACTGGAATCTCCTCTAAGCGCGGTACACTAACAACGGTCCCAACCATCGAGACCAAACAAGCAAAACAATCCGAAAGAAAAAGCTTCTGAGCACATACCGCAGAGATGACAGGAGAATCCTGGCTCAGATCTGCATACACGCTTCCGGGCTGACCGTCGTCCCTTGTTGGGTACATTGGAAAATGTGTACCTGATTTGAAGAAGCCCAACTTAGCTCAATGATATACATCAAGGTGTATTTGATGTTGTTTTAAGTTGACATGTGCAGGTAGAGAAATGTTAAAGAATGCAGAAAAATATTCTAAGTCCATATGTCGACACCTGAAGAAACAGTGTCGACACTTCAGAATATTTGTGTCGACACTTGAAAGAAGCTGTGTCGACACAGAGAAAGATAGTCGACCATATTTGTGTCGACACTGGGAAGCAGTGTCGACACACAGAGAAAGATAGTCGACCATATTTGTGTCGACACTGGGAGGCTGTGTCGACACAATGAGACAGAGTCGACACACATTGGCAGAAGTCGACAATACTTGTGTCGACACCAGAAGACTAAGTCAACACATACTGAGTTCTGAATCTGCAACAACTGTGTCGACACACAGGACTTGTGTCGACACACTGCAAAGTCAAGACCAAGTTATTCTCTGAAGAAGCTGTGTCGACTTAAAGGCAAACTTGTCGACATCATCAAAGGCTGTGTCGACACCAAAGTTACTTATGTCGACACATACAGACATTTGGTCTCGACACTTCCTGACAGTCTGTCTCAACACATTGCTGACCAAGACTAAGGCATAGGATCTGTTTGAAGACTTGACAGCTGTGGGTTGCAGCCAGTTAACTGATGTTGTCAGACTTGTCAGAAGATAGTTATAAACCGGATCAGCCGGTTACCATTAAGAAGATCTATATATAGACAGATTCAGAGAGAAGTAAAGACATGAATGAGAAGATTGAACTTTGGCAATCAAATTGAGAAATCAAATCAAGAAGGTGTAATACACTAAAGAAGATCTTCATCAGAAGATCTAAGAAGACGATCTCAGGATCGATCTAAGAAGAGTTCTAACAAGAATTCAGAAGTATCATCAAAGGTGTTGGATAGAGAGAGATCCACCCATTTTGAAGAAGAAGAAGGAAGCCATCAGTGGTTTCTCAAGAAGCTGTTTGGAAATCAACTCAGCTAAGTTCAGATTCAAGAAGCTTTGAAGAAAGCTCAGATTCAGTTGATTTCATCAGCTGATCAAGAATTGTCTTGTCCTCTTCTCTCTCAACAAAGGCAAGATATTAAAACTTCTTTTCTAAATTTCTGTAGGATCTGTTTTACACAGATCTGAGTTGTAACCTGTGATATAAAGGCTGAGTGTAGGAGAGTTGATCTCTGAGTGGTAGGGCTGTTTGCCTGAGTGTAGGAGAAGGTTCTTCTCTGAGTTGTAGGCCTTGTGGCAAGGCTGAGGTAGGGCTGTTGAGCCTGAGTTGTAGGAACCTTTCCAGGTTCTGAGCTGTAGGATCTGATGATCTGAGAATAGTGGAAGTTTGGCCGAATCTAGCATACTGCTAGATAGGTGAAGGGGGAAAGTGGATGTACCCAGACCTTGGGGAACCACTATAAAACATTGTGCAATCTGTGATGATTAAATGTCTGTGAATGTTGTGCTGAATGTTTTAATCTTTGTAATTGAATTCTGCCTAAAAATTTAAACAAGCAATTAGAACCTATTCACCCCCCCTCTAGGTGTTTAGGTTGTCTTGAAAGTAAAACTATCAAGTGGTATCAGAGGGAGGTCCTCAAAAAGGACTTAACAGTCTGAGGTAGATTTGAAAGGCAGAATCAAGATTCAAGAAGATGGGTTCTGGAGAGAATCATAAGGAATAGGGTCTATGAAATTACCCATATGCAAGAAGGAAATCTTTGGAATTTGGAAAGAAAGAGTCAGGTTGTTTATGGAGGCATCTGACCCAAGAATATACATCACAGTTCAGGAAGGACCCTTCATTCCAATGAAGGTATCAGTTCTTGATGCTAATATTCAAACTCCAAAGAGTTATTCTGAAATGACCAAGGATGAAATCATTTTGGCAACCATGGATAAAAGAGCATAGAATATTATTGTAAGTGCCATAGATGATTCAACATTTCAGAATCTGATTCACTGCAAGACCTCCAAGGAAATGTGGGACACATTGATTGTCTACATGGAGGGATCAGAAGAAATAAGATAGGATAGGAAATCTATGCTCAATCAGGAATATGAAAGTTTTAGACAAGAAAAATCTGATAGCATAACTGAGTGCTATAAGAAATTCTATAGAATTGTGAATGAGCTAATGTCCTATGGAAGAGTCTTCAGTACTTATGAACTGAATGACAAATTCTTGAGATCCTTAACAAAGGATTGGGACACAAAGATCTGTGCCATAAGAGAAGTGGCTAAATCTCCTCCCACCTTGTTTGGAAAGCTGTTATCCTATGAAATGCAACTTTTGGTGAGGAAGGAGGAGGAAAATAATTCTAGAGGAGAGCATAGAGAAAAGACTGTGGTATTCAGTGCAGAATCCATCAGAAAGAATAGGAGGATATCACCATCCCCTCCTAAGGAAATTGCAGAAGTCAGTTCAGAAAATTCAGACAATCAGGGTTCAGAAAGCTGTGATTTCAGATGCAGACTTTGCTGCATTCACAAGGCAATTTCAAAGGTTCTTGAAGAAGAAACAGTGGAAGTCTAAGCCCTCTACTTCACAGCAAGTTGATGACTATTATCAGAAGAAAAAGTCATCAAGGAAAGAAAAGAGCAGATCAAAGCCCAGCAAGGCTACTACTTCAAAGATTGTCTGCTATTGTTGCAATAGACCTGGACATGTAGTGGCTGACTGTCCTGATAAAAGAAAGGAGTCTTCAGACAAGAATAAGACTCATAAAAAGGGCAAGAAGGAGAAATCCTTTGTTGCAAAGAAGGATAAGAGCCTAACAGATCAGTCAACTTCAGAGTCAGAATCTGAAGAAGCATATATTGGACTATATGTTGTATTTGAAGAAGAGGAGTTTCTGCAGTTGCTAGACTCCATCTATGATCAAGAGGATCATCAGTGCATGGGATTGATGGCAGGATCAGAAGAGGACATATGCTAGAATCAGTCTGGTCCTAATAAGGTACAATGTCCTTCTATGAAATCTGTTTGTAGTACAAGTACAGAATCAGCTACATCTGCATCAAGTGATGTAGATGCATCTGAATCTGAAGGAGATGTCTATCAATTGATAGATAAGTATGGGGACTTGTTGCAGGCCCTTAAGAAAGCAAGAACCTGGTTAAATCTCAGGCTCATGAAATTGCTGAACTAAGGATAGCTGCAACTGAGTTAGAGAAAGTAATTGATCAAAAGTTAAATGAAATTGCCAAACTGAAGAATATAACTATTATTCAGATGGGCATAATTAATTATACCAATGATCAAGTGAAGAGTCTGGAGGCCAGACTAAGAATTGAAAAAGATTTAGTGGCTAGTTACTCTAAGCCAAAGTCTGTCTTACCCTGATTAATGAATTTGTGAATCAAAGGGTAAGGCAGGATTAGGATTCAAAGGTAACTCCAGGGCTGGCCAATTCAAGAGGAAAGGCAAAGCCTGTCAAGCCACTGAACTTTTCAGTCCCTATTAAGTTTAGAAAGGTGGAAGTGCCTTCTAACCTATATGATCATGAAAATATTCATGGTCAATATTAAGACTAATGTTCTAGAAAAACAAGGGTGTAAATGGCCAACAGGCCTACCTATGTTCATAAACCCAATGGTTATAAAAATCAGTGGGTGAAGCTGCTGCAGCACCAGCAATGGACAGAAATTCTTTTGTCAAGGATGTATCTAGAACTAGATACAATAGGTTTGAATGTTGGTGCTGTGGCAAGAGAGGCCATTTTGCACTAGACTGCTGGTATAACACAAGTGTTAGAAAGAACAATAGTCTACCTGTTAGAAGAAATAATGGTAGCTTTGTTTATGCTAACTTGAACCAAGGACCCAAGACTTACTTGGGTTCTAAGGGTAAGTAAATCTGTGTTGCAGGTGAATCCAAGTAACCATGCCCCTATATGGTACTTGGATAGTGGTTGTTCCAGGCACATGACTGGAACAAAGGGGCTGCTGAAGGAGTATTCATCTGTCAAAGATGGACCTAAAGTGATCTTTGGTGGATCTGAAAAAGAGTCATCAAAGGGTTTGGTAACATTTCTTCTAACCTAATTACTATCACCCAAGTGGCTTATGTAAAAGGTTTGAAACATAATCTAATAAGCATAAGCCAGCTGAGTGATTTAGGATATGACATTTCATTTGTTAAGGATGGATGTCATATCAAAAGGTCAAGTGATCAAGAGATCATTTTGACTGGGTATAGGAAGAGAAATGTATATTGTCTTAATTTTGTATGTGAGAATAAAGCTTCTCCCATCTGTCTTGTAGCTGATGATAATGCTTCTCATTGTGTTAAGTGGCACAAGAGATTGGCTCATCTTAACTACAAGACAATTGCCAACTCTTTATCAAAGAGTTAGTGAGGAATGGTCCTCAAGTTAAGTGTATGAAGGAAGGGATATGCTCAGCTTGTCAAAAGGGCAAGCAGACAAAATCCTCCTTTCAAAGCCTTGAAAACAAGGATTCTGTGAGATGCTTATACCTCTTGCATATGGATCTTTTTGGTCCTATGCCAGTTCATAGTCTAGGTAGGAAGGTCTACACTTTTGTGGTTGTAGATGACTATTCTAGATTTACATGGTATTCTTTCTGAGACAGAAATCTGAAACCCACAAGTGTCTTACTTAATTTTGTAAAGCAAATTCAGAATGAACTGAATAGTACAGTGGTCAAAAATCAGAAGTGACCATGGTACTAGAGTTTCAATCTGAAAGCATGACAAAGTTATGTGAAGACTTTGGGATTTTCCAAGAGTTCTCCTCACCAAGAATACCTCAGCAAAATGGAATTGCTGAAAGAAAGAATAGAACATTAATTGAAGCTAGTAGAACTCTATTGAGTGACACCTCTCTACCAGAATATTTCTGGGCTGAGGCAGTAAACACTGCTTGTCATGTGATCAATAGGGCTTCTATCACCAAGAGCCACAAAAAGACTCCCTATGAGATTATGAAAGATAGAAAACCAAATCTATCCTACTTCAGAATCTTTGGTTGCAAATGCTATATACTTAACAATGGTAAGTCATATTTGACTAAGTTTGCTGCCAAATCCCAGGATGGGATATTTGTTGGGTACAACACAAATAGTAAGGCCTATAGAATCTTCAACTTGACTACTCAAGTTGTTGAAGAATCTGTGCATGTTGTGTTTGATGAAACAAGATTAATCAACTGTGAGTTGTCTTGTAGATCAAATGACTCAACAGGTATAAGCAAAGGAATGGACAAGCTCTCCATTGCTGAAGCATCAAGGGAAGATGGAGTATTGGAAAATGAAGGATATTGTCCAGGGGGAGTACAAGACACAATAGAAGATGAAGAAAACCAAGAGGTTCAGCATAATGAAGGAGCTGGAGATGTTCAACCAGAAGGGAATCTTCCTCAAGCTACAAAACATTTAAGAGACCATCCAACTGATCAGATAATAGGTGATCCAAGATAGGGAGTGCAGACTAGAAGCAGAAGTCAAAGCACAGTTTTGCATTCAAGTTTCCTGTCACAATTGGAGCCTAAGAAGTTTGAAGAAGCCATCCAAGACCTGCACTGGACTGATGCTATGCAAGAGGAGCTGAATCAATTCAGAAGGTACAATGTCTGGGAGCTTGTTCCTAAACCAAGAGGCCACAATATAATTGGGACAAAATTGATCTACAAGAACAAGTTAAATGAGAATGGAGTAATAGTGAAAAATAAAGCAAGATTGGTTGCTAAAGGATATAGGCAGGAAGAAGGGATTGACTTTGATCAAACCTTTGCCCCAGTAGCAAGGCTGGAGGCAATCAAAATGTTCCTTGCCTATGCAGCCTATCAAGACTTCAAGGTATACCAGATGGATGTGAAGTCAGCATTTCTGAATGGTGATCTTAAAGAATAAGTATATGTAGAGCAGCCATCAGGTTTTGTAGATCCTCTTAAACCTGATTATGTTTATAAGCTTAGAAAAGCTTTGTATGAGTTAAAGCAAGCCCCAAGGCCTTGGTATGAAACCCTGTCTACTTTCCTTATTGAGAATAAATTCTCAAGAGGAAAAATTGACAAAAACTCTATTCCTTAGGGAATCCAAAGGCAAGATCATCTTAGTTCAGATCTATGTTGATGACATAATCTTTGGATCTACTGAAAACAACCTTTGTAAAAAGTTTGCCAAACTTATGCAAGGGAAGTTTGAGATGAGCAGTATGGGGGAACTGAAGTTCTTCTTGGAACTCCAAGTAAGACAGACTGATGATGGCTTGTCCATATCCCAGTCAAAGTTTACTAAAGAATTAATCAAGAGTATGGTATGGAGTTATCCTCCATCATGAGAACTCCTATGGGGACAAGTATGCCTATATGCAAAGATGATGCAGGTAAACCTGTGATGAGACTTTGTATAGAGGAATAGTTGGTTCTCTACTATATCTCACAGCTAGTAGACCAGATATTATGTATGCTACATGTGTCTGTGCTAGGTACCAAGCCTGCCCTAAAGAGTCTCATTATACTGCAGTCAAAAGGATTCTGAGATATCTTAAGGGCACACCTAATCTAGGTCTTTGGTACCCTAGGAATAGAGATTTTCTACTAACAGGTTATTCAGATGCAGATTTTGCAGGCTGTAGAGAGGATAGGAAGAGCACAATAGGTACTTGTCAATTCTTGGAGGAAGACTGATATCTTGGAGTAGTAAGAAGCAGACCAGTGTGGCTATATCTACAGCTTAGTCATAATATGTTGTTGCTGGCAGCTGCTGTGCACAACTATTGTGGAGACATCATCAGCTTAAAGATTATGTATTCAAGTAAGTAAAACACCTCTTTTGTGTGATTCTAAGAGTGCAATTTCTATTGCTAATAATCCTGTCTCTCATAGTAGAACAAGCATATAGAAATTAAATACCATTTTCTTAGAGATCATGTAGAAAGAGAAGACATCACATTGGAATTTGTTAAAACAGATTATCAAATAGCAGATGTATTCACTAAGCCTCTGGATGAAACAAAATTCAATAAATTTAAAATTGAATTAGCATGCTGACCATTGATTAGATTATCAACAAACTTACAAATAACATATTAGATTATCAAATGGTCTTAAGTGGTCTAGACAGAAACAGAAATTGGCTAAGTAAAATAGTGTCGACACATTCAGTGATAATGTGTCGACTCAGTGAAGTAATGTCGACAGTCAGAAATTTTGTGTCGACACAGAGAAAATGTGTCGACACTTAAGAATTAAATGTCGACTTATCCAGGAAGGTAGTGTCGACTTCACAAGACTAGTGATGTCGACACTTACAAATTTTGTGTCGACACTTATCCTAAGAGTCGACACAGATTTTCTGATACTACTACTATATCTCTCAGGTGTCGACATATCCACATTTGGTGTCGACACATAGTAGACAGATTTGTTGTCGAGACAATAGAAGTTGTGTCGACACATTCCATCTGTGTCGACACATATAAACTGTTTTGCCCGCCTTTTGATCTTCTTTCAATAGAAGGTATAAATAGGTCAAGAACTTAATCAGTCGACACGCTTACAAGGTTTTCGAGACTGAAACCCTGTGTCAACTTTCTCTCTCTCTCTCTCTCTCTCAAGCTTTTCTCACCTGAACAATGGCGCCGAAGATTGAGACAACGTCAATGAAGTTTATGAGTTAGTAAGGAATGCCTTTGCCGAAGCCCCAGCAGATGTCAACGAGTTATATCTCTCTCATTTCTGAATCCGGATTAGAGTTCTAGTTTCTGAACCTTCCAAGATATGGAAGAAGGAGGTGCATGAATTCTTTAGCTCTGCATCAATAGGTTCAGATGTTCTCAAGATAAAGTCCACTGTGCATGGGTCGACAGTGAAGATTACCCCAAGAAGTCTAAGGAAGATTCTACACTTACCAATAATTGAGAATGAAGAAGAAGTCCCTGCTTCTAAGTTAAGGGAGGCTATCCAATGGTGCGGATTGGATCCCACTCTGAAGATTGGAGCTGCTTTCAACAGAAAAGGAATGAATCAGCAAGGGAAATTTTTGTCTGAAGTAGTTGGCAAGGTGATTATGTGCAAACCAGGGGGACATGATAGGATTTCAGCCTATATGTTCAGCCTCATGACCAGAATTGTGTTCACAATTTCAACTGATTGGTCAGCTGTAATCTTTGAAAAGATCAAGGAAGGAATAAAGAAGCCAAATCTGGCTAGGATTATGAGTTTATATCTGAATGAAGTGATCCCTGAGGTAATGCAACACCTGCCAGAAACAAAGATCAATCACATGAGAAAGATGGACATGAGATTGTTTTCTAGGTGGGATAGGGTGCTGTCTAAGGATGTGCCTGATGAGAGCAGGCAGGACACCCCAGTGAAATCGCCTTCTCATGCTCAAGATACTGAGCAGCTTCAAGAAGAACAAGAGAGGAAGCAGGATGAAGATCACCCTGTGTCTACTCCAGCCCAGCAAGATACTATACCTGCACAGATGCAGGGGGAGCAAGCTCATTCACCTGCCCAGATTGTATCTACTCCTGACCAGGTATAGTTGTAGAGGGAGCTGGTGTATTTCCTTACTAAAGACATTTCTAATATTTCTATTAATGCACAGGTGCAGGGGGAGCAAGTATACTCACCTGCCCAGGTCATTACCATACTGACCAAGTACAGGGGGAGAAGATGTCTGCCCAGTACAAGAGGCAGTCCAAACTGATATCTCCAAGATCTGAATATAGAAGATCTAATTGATACATCTTATGTTCAAGCTCAGAAGGAATATACTCTAGATGAGATTTATTCCCTACTGTTGAATAAGGCTACTGGATAGAGATAGAAGAGGGGCAAATGAGATTGAAAGGCCCTTGACATGGAGATAGAAATTGAAGAAGGAGCAAATGGTTGAGGGGGAGTCTGTGCATGTTGAGGCTGAACAACATGACACTGAGAAAAATATTCCTCCTCTCACCTCAAGAAAGAGTTCAAGTTGATAGACATCTGAATCTGAGACTGAAGAAGCCAGAATGGCTAAGAAGAGAAAACTGGTAGTCTTCAAGAGAAGGAGCAAAGGTTATAAGCAGGCTCTACAGACTACAACTCAACCATCCCATTCTGAATTTAATTATAACAAGTTTATGGTTGATTTGCAAGTTAAGTTAGATGACCATAGAGTGGCAGTTGAAAAATATGTTGATGAGAGCAATAAGGCCCTTCAATTTGACTTGGCTCAGGATATAAAGTCAATTAGATTTGAAGTCAATATGCATAAGAAGGAGATGACAGATTGCTTCCATAAAGGAGGTAATGCTGTAGTATTCCTGGCAAAACAACAGCAATCAGTTATTACCAAAGCAGATGATATAGCACTGAAGCAAGGCTATGTTCTTACAAATCAGATAAACATGAATGCCAATCTTGAAGACTCTCACAATGAAATTCTTAATGAGTTGAAAAAGACTACTGAAGGGTTGCCTGCAGCTAGAGCAAAGGAAATGGAAGAATTTGATAAGAAATTTCAAGCTGCTATTGAATCTGTTCAAACTGCTATCACTACCTCTCAAAAGGACATATCTGACAAGCTTCACAAGTTAAAACCATTTTTTAAAGAGGGTGTGAATTATCTGGATGGACATATCAGATTTTAGAAGGAAGATCTAAGGGATCATATTACCAGAGAAGCCATAAAGGGGGAGATTTGTTAGTTCATGTAGGCTCAGAGCACACACCAAATGGGTGACCAATAGTATTCGAGCCACATTGGGATATCCACCTTTGTGTGATGATGCTATGGTGGCTGAGTCAGGAGTACAAACAGGTCTACTTGAAGGCAATCAACCTGAGGTTGCCCAAGTCATTTACCCTCCTCCAGATTTTGATATGATTGATCAGCAAGTTCAAGAAATGTATAGTCCTCCAAAGGAGGTTAACAGGGTTGTTATTGAGAAAGTGGATAAGCCTGAGGCCACTTTGAAAGAACAGCAAGATGCTCTACTATCTAAGAAGAGATTTAGAGAGCAGGCTGAACTAAAGCCAGATTTTGAGCAGTGGAGCCCTACTTTAAGAAATATTATACTCACTTCATGGAAGGCTGTGAAAGACCAAGTTCATGAAAGAGGAAAGTGGTATAATGAAATAGAATGGCAAAAGCATGAAGCTAGGCAGGAGGCAATAGTACATTTCAGAAGAAATGCCAAGCTGGATAGGCTACCACCAGATGCTCAGGAGCCGCAAGTACTTTCCAAAGCCCTATCATTACTTTGAAAGGCAAAGCTCAAGGAAGAAGCAAAGAAGAAGGCTGATCAAAAAGTCAAGAAGCCAGCTGAAGATGTTGAAGCTCCTGTGAAGGCTCAAATCCAATCTGGCAAAGGGATTGTCATAAAAGAGCCTGATCAGTCTTAGTTTTTAAGTTCTTTCAAATATGTTTTGTAATGTTTTGATTAAATCATTCAATGTAAAACTCTGTAATCAAACATTATCAAGTTTAAAAACAAATAAAATTGTTTGGAATCATATAAGTGTTCCACTGTCAGAGATGGATTGTTCATATATTTTGAATCATATAAATGTTCACAAATCTGTAATGGATTGTTCCATATTTTGTTTATATTAAGTATTCCTGTAATGTCATATATCATCATATTATACTTTTTATAAATATGGTGTATATCATTGGCTATAAGGTTATGACTTCTCTCAAATAGGGGGAGATTGTTGGGTAAAATGAATGTGGAAAATGTGTACCTTATTTGAAGAAGCCCAATTAGCTCAATGATATACAAAATCAAGGTGTATTTATGTATTTTAAGTTGACAAGTGTCAGGAGGAGGAAATGGTATGTTAAAGAAATGTCAGAAAAAAATAATTCTACAGATCCAGTTGATGTCGACACCTGAAGAAACAGTGTTCGACACAATCATAATATTTGAGACTACACTTGAAATAACTGTGTCGAACACAGAGAAAGGAAATTCTACCACATATGTGTCGACC